>CM053027.1:123838600-124283600 GCA_028564925.1 Lithobates sylvaticus
ATATGTTTATCTTGGTCTCATCAGACCACAGGACATGGTTCCAGTAATCCATGTCCTTAGTCTGCTTATCTTCAGCAAACTGTTTGCAGGCATTCTTGTGCATCCTCTTTAGAAGAGGTTTCCTTCTGGGATGACAGCCATGCAGACCAATTTGATGCAGTGTGCGGCATATGGTATGAGCACTGACAGGCTGACCCCCCACCATTCCACCTCTGCAGCAATGGTGGCAGCACCCATACGTCTATTTCCCAAAGTCAACCTTTGGATATGACGCTGAGCACATGCTCTCAACTTCTTTGGTCGACCATGGCAAGGCCTGTTTTGAGTGGAACCTGTCCTGTTAAACGGCTGTATGGTCTTGGCCACCGTGTTGCAGCTCAGTTTCAGATTCTTGGCTATCTTCTTATAGCCTAGGCCAGTGATGGCGAACCTTGGCACCCCAGATGTTTTGGAACTACATTTCCCATGATGCTCAACTACAAAAACATCTGGGGTGCCAAGGTTCACCATCACTGGCCTAGGCCATCTTTATGTAAAGCAACAATTCTTTCTTTTTTTCAGATCCTCGGAGAGTTCTTTGCCATGAGGTGCCATGTAAAACTTCCAGCGAATAGACTTTCATTGGGGTGTATTTATTTTTGCAACGTGGTCTTCAATGAATTTGTTAGGAAAAATACCTTTTTGTGTGTGCAAATTAACAAATCTTGGTTGCAATCAATGGGCCTGCATTTGTGGGAGTATTTTATAGTATAGTGTCCCATGGAAAATGTTGATTCTAAAAGGAAAGTAAAGGTTCTCTGACATATCTGTTGGGATGTACTCCTTATCAATCGAGGCGATTCAGTTTGCAGTTGCAGCGCTATACAAGTCATTCATTCATTTATATATAAATATATTATAATAAATATTGTGCATGTGTATACACACACATATATATATATATATATATATATATATATATATATATATATATATATAAAGATGCTCTTCTCTTGACCCATAAAAGACTATTTCCTGCATGTTCAGTGTCACATGTTTGAGAGTGAATGTCAAAAGAATCAAAGTAGTGGGCCTATCAAAAAAAAAAAGAAGAAAAGGTTGTAGGAAAACATACGCATTTAATTAAATCCAATGTATTTTCAAGGTCATTATTCTGCTGCAGTGCCCACAAATTTCATTTTCAAACTTTATTGAAACTGCATTGTTGTGCTTAAGCCCCTTGACAACGTAGTGTATCATTGATTCTCAGAATCAAGGAGAAAAGACAGCTAATATAGAAACCTAGACTGTACTACTACTTATACGTAGAATGTAACTGACGTTAAGTAAGCACACAAGACTGCAGATTAACCCATGCGTTGGAAGAAAAGTGATTTAACACATTAGTTTTGCTGTGATTCCGCTTTAGGTGATGAGCTGCATCTGCAGGACTGAATGAGTTAAGGCAGGAGCTGTGGCAATGTAGATGCTTTTCAGGGATATAAAGGATAGAACATACAGACCTTCACATCTGAGCTTGCCATGCAGTGAACATTTAGTGATTAATGTGTTCACGAAGAATATTTGTTCAAGCCTTTGGAGGCTGCTGAAAACCAAATAAAAGGGCCAGTGAAAGACATGAACAAATGATCCAGAAGATGGCCTAGGCGAGGTTTTGTCAAGAACGCTAAGCCCATAGTACACAAATCCTTATGGCCCAAGCTACATAAATGCCCCGAAGGCAGCTTCTGACCCTGTAAGATGCTTAATGGTTCTGTGCTGTTTAGTAAATAAGGCCCTTGATCTCCAGGCGTACAAGCTAATATATCAAATCAAGCCTTTTCTAGGATCCAGCCTTTTTCATCAGGGAGGTGTCCACCTTGATACAATGCGGAACAAATCAAATGGCCACATGGTCTATCATAACACAAAGGTCAGGAATTTCCTCTATTTTTATTGTATATCAAGAGAAATAATCCGTCCCATCCAAGGCATTTGTCACCAAGTCTAAGAGAAGAGAAATTGTCGACAGAAATACGACCTTTCCAGATAGTTATTGCAAAATTATGAGAAAGCTATGAGAAAAAGAAAGAAAACCATGAAGTTACAGGAGCAAAATGTCACCTCTAATTGCACTTGTATTTGAAGCATTTGCTCGTTTTAGACAAAAAAGGAGCCTGTGTAAAACAGTTCATAGTTTTATATAAAGAACTGTTTGGTGTCTAACAAGAAATCAGGGCTAAAATGTATTTGCCATTGAGCTAAGATTTATTTAAAAAAAATAGATTATCATTAAAGAGCATCTATCACTTGTGGATAAAAGGGGGGCAAACTGCAGAGGATGGGCAGTGCAGGCACCTAGATGCAAATACTTGCAGCAACAAGCGTTAGGCCATTATGAAGGAAAACACTTCTAGATCATTTCCAAGCTTGTTGCCAAATCCTGACCCCAAATGTTCTCTATTGGTCCATAACTACCATGGGCAGCCTTTCTGGCCAATAGAAATGTGAAGTAGGCAGAAAAGAGTGTGCAAGCTAAAATGGTATCAAGAACTTCTCCCTAGCCTCATTATACGGTACACAATATTATTATTAGCTAGAAAGTTCAGTTTCAAGCCTCACTAACTTTTATGCTTTGTATCTCTTAATAGTTGGAGAAACAGAAAGACAGACTTTTGGCAGGGTGGCTTTTAGTCCCTTTGAGTTAGGCTACACAAGGTCATGTCCTTATTGTGGTGTAGTTGTGATCATGATGAAAAGCACAGCATTCCACAAATCCTTTGTACTAAAACAAAATATTGTCACACTCAGCAGTCACAAAGGACAGCTTTTTATCAAAGTGAATTGAACCATATGGCTTGCACAGAGTTGGCTTAAATAGGCCACAACCACCAAAAATCTTCATGAATGAATGAATGAAAAGTTGACATTTTTAATAAAACAGTGAATCCTTAAGAATCTCAAAACAATACCCAAACCTATCCAATGGCATTTTTTTTCTTTTCCACTGTCTTGCCCAGCCTCTTGGGCGTGGACAGTCTATGGCTGGTAATATTGGGGTGATGTCACACCTCCTTTGGGATTATTTTATATTTTTTGTCTTTTGTTTAAAGTTTATGTATGTATAGCCAAATCTTTTTTTTGTTTTGGGTGACATAAGGAAGTTTAGATACCCCTGTCAAGGGTAAAGATATCTATATCTACATTCTTTAAATCTATTTATACGTTTACATTTTGTTCTTAGGTTGAGATGCACTTTAAGCATTTTTCTACTCCATTCAAAACTAGAGAAAAAAATTTGACTTGAAGTGGAACTAAAGTTTGGCTGTTTTTTGCTACGAGCACGTATGTTTTATTTTTATTTTTTTTTCCAGAAAAGAGAAGCAATGTCTCTTCTGCAAAAGAAAAAAAATACACCTTTTTGCAGCATCCCCCAGCATGGAAAATTAGTGCAGCTCAGTTTACAGTGGCTGGAAAGATGTCCTTCTATGCAGGAGTGGCGCCATCCCGCTTTGGCGCATAAAGCTGGCAAACAATCAGCACACCGACTAAAGTGCCAGCGCTAGATGGGGCCGTTGGAGGAAAGGTCAATATAACCTTCTTTTAGTTCTGCTTTAGGATACTGAATTGGTCACGTGCTGACACATGACCATTCAAGATCACTTTGGTCCATCCCAGAAGCCCTAAGGAAAGAAGGGGAAGTAGAGCAGGGCTTTTAAATACCCAGACCACTGCACTGACTGCATGGCTGTGTCAGATAATCATACACAGTAAGTGCAATGAGTACAAGGGGGTGTAGGTTGTCTGTTCACTTAATTTTTTTTTTTTTGAAAAGGTCACCGTTATGATGGGACTGTTTCCCCAAAACATTGGCTGTTGACTTTGACTATGTGATTCTGTACTAGCAACATGACTTATGTCACCGTTATGATGGGACTGTTTCCCCAAAACATTGGCTGTTGACTTTGACTATGTGATTTTTCAGTATAAATTAGTTTTAAGCTCCCACTGAAATGCTAGACTTTTCAAAATTGTCTGCTTGTACCATGCCACTGTTAACCACAGCACCAGATTCTCTAAGAAGGTACAGAGTACTTGTATAAGATGACATGACTTTTCTGGTAGGTGTTGGGATTAAGCCTAGTACACACGATCAGAAAATCGGATGAAAAATACCACTTTCGAAGCGATCGTACGATAATCTGAGTTAGTTAGTGTGTGGCTTTCGAGAGCCAACCAGGACAGTTTATCCGAAATTTTCCGAAGAGACAAACATGCAATTTTTTCTCATACGATACCAGATCGTATGATTTTCGTTTACGAATTAGTACAGTATTTGTCTGAAGAAAGTAAAAAGAGAAAGGCCACTCATGCTGGAAAACAAAAGAATACATTACAATACAATACAACATCACTTCCGAAGTTGTATTCTGTCGTACAAGAATTTTTGTAAGTTTAGTAACCTCTTCATTTTCCATATGACACTAGCATGCAAAAGAAAAGGAAAAAAAAAAAAAAAAAACGTACCATCGTTTGTTCAATATTCTCATTGTGTGTACAAGGCTTTAGTATATGCTGTGCAGGATAAGCAGTGGTAAGGAAGTTTTCTCATCACCACAGTTACATTTTTGCGTTTTGGTTGCACAACCCAGGAGAGGTTTAATGCTGATATTTTATGGAAAAGTGCGCCCATCAATTTAAAGAACTGGTAAAATCACTGAACAAAAGCTGTTCACAAGGTGAACAGCTACTGCTAGAGAAAGAATTTGAGCCCTAAGAAATTATCTGGATCCCTGCATGGCTGGCGCCTAAAATGTGATCTCATGTGCATCTAAGTCATAATAATACAGCCTGCCTCATTTAACAAGCACATACAATATTTTACATTTCCAAATCTTTGTGGAACAAATGGCTTGCGCACTCAAGCTTGTTGATGGAAAAAGTATGGGAGCTCTTCTAATTTAGCAGATAGTGGAATCTGTGTTGCTGGAGAGAAATCTGAACCAAAGGCAATATGTAGTTGCTGAGCAGACATGTAGTGGTTAGGGTTTATTTGACCCATTTCTCTGAGCAAAGCTGTTTCAGTTCATGTATACTATATTAGCCCATGTCACAACATTTCTGAAGGTTGGGGTTAGGCCTCTTACCAGGCCATGATAGAAGCCACTCAGTTGTTGATTTACTTCTGTATTTTGGATGGTTGTCATTTTTATTTTACCTGCTTGTTGAATGCTTAGCAGGGGTCACCAACAAAACACTGCATGCAAAACTAAAGTTTGGCCCGTTTCAAATGGAGAGGTGTCTGCTCCAGTCAGCAGGTTTCCTGCTGATTGGAGCAGGGCAGCTGTCACATCTGTGGCTGCTCAGTTTATGCAGAGCAGATACGGGCAGACTCCACTGAGCTCTATGGGCAGCTGGGTGTAAAAAGACTCCATTGTCCATTTACATCTGGCTGCCTCCAATCAGCTCTGCTAAAACGGAAACGGACACACCTCTTTTCGATTTTTTTTTTCAGATCAGAATGGACCCGGAGGTAGTGTCCATTTACACCCACGTGTCCATAGAGCTGCATGGATCTTTAGATGAGGCCTGTCTGAAAAACTGAGAGGCAGATCTGATTGGAATGGTATTAAAAGGCTTTCTCATCCAGGCAGGTTGAGGGGCCCCAGGATGCTTGTCTCACGCGGAACTGTTTTTTCAGTTTTCTCTCCGGTTGGTAAACCCTGGCTTGGGACCTGGAAATTTCTTGGAGACCTGGGTGGGATGAAATCTCTAATCTCGGGTCCTAGTTTTGGGGAACAACTAGCACACTGGTTGTGCAGGTGTGAGCTAAGTTTTTGTAGAGTCAGGACTAGGGTTCTGGGCTCCAAACTCCCCAAGAGTCCACATGGTTGCAAGGGAGCAGATAGAAATGTGAATGTCTGCATGGTGCAGTCTGTGATAGAACAGACAGGTGACCCAAGCCTGAGGGCTGGAACAGAAGGGAGCTGTAAGAAAGAGTGAGCTAACAGAGGTACACTGTTTTGTACATGAACACAGTTAGGCTGTATTAAGTGGTCTGGAGGACCAAGGCACGAGGCCCAAGCAGTGGTGCTGTTAAAGAGAGCCAGGAGGCTGAATATTTCATTCTGTGTTAATGGTGGAAACCCCTAGTAGGGAAGCTGTTTGTATTGTTGGACTGTTCTTTCTTTTTTATAAAAGTGGGCCAAAAACCCTTTAAACGATATAACTGGCATAGACTGTACTCACTGGTAAGTGCTACACTTGAGCTGAACAACCCCTAAACATCATATTAGATGCACATTTTTGTTTTCTTAGAACATAATCTTGTGTACAGCAAAAAGTTTAGCCTTTTCCCATCTATCCAAAAACCCTTGTTCTATAAATCTACTCACTTTTGCGGTAGGCTTACGAACACAGATTTTAGAAGATGCCCTAGTCTCCTTAGTTATCACACTGGAAGTATATGCTGTGCACCAATATTTGTACAATTTATACTTAAATTAATAGCTAAGTTTTTCTTCTATAAGTTTATGGACTATGGAGTCAGGGAGGCTTTAGTCTTTACAATTTACATTTTCACCCTTTAGGCCTCTTTCACACGGCCGATCCTTTCAGATCCGTCTGTCAGTTTTTCAGGCGGACCTGAACGGATGCTCCATAGAGGTCTATGGAGCGTCGGATGTCAGCGGTGACATGTCCGCTGACATCCGACCCGCTCCGATCTGAAAAAGTGTGACGGAGGAAAAAACATTTTTTTCCATCCGTCATCAGATCGGGTGACGACGGACTCTACGGTCCGTCGTCACCGATCTCCCATACGGGAGAGCGGCGCTCTGACAGGTCCGTCCCTGCGCAGTGTGCAGAGACAGACCTGTCATCTTTCTGCTCAGCGGAGATCGCTCCGGCGATCCCCACTGAGCAAGCGGATATCCAAGGGGCGGATCAGCACTGATCCGCCCCATGTGAAAGAGGCATTTCTGTATTATAAGCTTCTACAGGTAATCTAAACTTTTCTGAAATCTCTTATGATGGGTCCTGTTTCACTTCAACAGTATTTTGGTGTGCAGCACAGGTGATCAAGGTACAACCCATCAAAGGCACATTTAAACTGATCAGAATATCAATGTATCTCCTGTTGAAGGTGTCATTATCCAATAAATTCATAGTTTTTCAATTAATGTCCCTGATTTCTTTAATCTAATTCTGTCCTCAAGTCCTACCAGCAATGTTTTTCAGGTAGCTTCACATATGCATAAGAAGAGTAATTGGTGTTGCAATGATATTAATCTCCCTGAATGAATAACCACAATGAACTGTGTTCAGGCAGGGACAGATTTTTGAAACAGTAACCTAAAGCAGGGCCCCCAAACTTTGTGTTGCGAGGACCACAAAGTATATTTTTTACAAATATTTGTGGGCTGAGTAAAATCGAATTTATAAGTTATTGAATAAATGTCAAATGAATTATTAGGTGGATTGTTTGGTAATCAGCAGGATATGGTTTAGAACAACAAAGAAAAACTTCCAAAAAAACAAAGCAAAGAAATAGCCAATAAACATGAGCCCATCATAGGCCCCCCTTAAATGAGAGTGCTCTCTTACATCAGAGTCCCTATCATAGTCCATATTTCATCAAAGGGCCAAAATAAATCTTGCAGTGGGACTGATTTTGTAGACCCCTGGCTTAAGGGATAGGTTTTTGTTCAGATGTACTACATACCTTCCCACATTCACATCTTGTTTTCTTCAGCAAGCATATACTTACCTTCCAGACCAAGATGCTACTATCCGACATCTATAGCTTATGTGATATCAGTTTGCTCCACTTTCCCACTATAATAATTCTGTACACGTGTTGGCTCATTTAGTCAAGTATTATGGGTTGTATCCAGCAGCCACCAACATGTGTACTAGACAGCCGAAAGGCAAAGCTGCAGTATTTTAATATGTAAATGTTGCCCCCTGTAGGCACAGAAATTGATTGGAAAAATCACTCCAGTTGGGGACACAGAATGCAACAAGGACATTTTTTTCAGTAAAATGGGAAAGAGTTGGAAGAGTTCACATTTCTTTATCTATCTCATCTTCCCACAGACAACTGATCCCCCTAATTTTTAGTCCCTGGGACAGAAAATGGAATTATATCTACTTAACAGTCTGAGACACCAACACATATTTGGCAGAAGTAGTACCTAATCTAGTACCTAAGCATCCAAAACTGGAGTTGGCTTTTAAAATATGTGAAATTGCGATTGTGTCAATTTCATACAAGATTTAACATATTAATGTAATTTTAAATCTGCAGCTTTCATTAAAGAACTACCTATTGATCCTGCCTTGTAGGTCCTTGTTTAGGCACTTCCTGTTACAGTGTGTCCCTGTTTTCCAATTGTGATACATGTTGTCATGCTCTCACCTGCCCTCCCAACTACAAGTATCCATTTCAGTACACATTATGCACTAGTTAGGCATTAGGCATAGTCCACTGTTGTTGCCATATAGAAACCTGCACTACGAAATGCTATACAGCCGTTTCGTGCTTGTGTATAGACAGAAGGAGACTGCAAAAAGGTTGTAGGAGATCAGATACACTGAGATGCAGCAAATGATAAAAAAAAGTATTTTATTTTACAAAATGTAATTGCTTATGATACACAGTGTTTAAAAAAAAAAAAAAAAATATTATTTACAGTGTACATCTACTTTAGTGCCGGTTCACACTGAGGCAGCACGACTTGCAGCGTGACTGCCTCAGGCGACCTGGACACGACAGCAGCGGCGACTTGCAAAATGACTTCTCTATAGAAGTCAATGCAAGTCGCCCCCAAAGTAGTACAGGAACCTTTTTCTAAGTCGGAGCGACTTGTGTCGCTCCGATTAGAATGGTTCCATTGTACAGAACGGGACGCGACTTGTTTGCTAAGTCGCCTGACAAGTCGTCCCAGTGTGTACCTGCTCTTAGTGTAAGCTTACTGGTTTTGAATCTCAATAATGTATAATATTTATGGAATGATTTTTATAAAAAAAAATTTGTGTACTGGGGAAATTATTTTTGCTAATATCTCTTTAATTGCTGCTGTTACTAATTATTCTGCTCGGAGATAATATATTGTTTCAGGGTTTGAGTACCCCCTGACAACGTATCTCTCCTTGGGTCTGCTGGAGCTTCCATACATTTCTCCATCCATATTTATCTAAAGGATAACGGCATAGACTCTGGCAAGCTGGAAGCGAATTGTTCACTTTAATAGGAATTTATCTTTTTCTAGCCTTAGGAAATTAGATTCACAGTTTGTGGAATGGTCCTGCATTCGACCCGTGGTGGTTGCTTTTTGTCTGCAGAGTATAAAACGAGGACACTGTGATCATTTCGTTGTTTATTTCCCTGTCCTCCCTGTCCTCAGCCATCTGTTTTAAAATGGATGTTGACAAATTCCATCCGCTGAGCTGTAATCGCTCCAACATCACTCTATAACTCTTTCATTTTTCATACTGTAGAGGAGAGGGAAGAGGAAATTGTTTACTCATTTAATCACAAAGGGAAAACAGAATCCTTTGATCTCTCATTACACCATCACACACACTGGAAGCCTCCACGGTTAAAAGACTAGTTAAGTCCCAGGTCTCTGCCACTCTCAGAAAATTAGCAGTCCCTTTGGAACAATTAAGAGGATCCTGGAGAAGATGGTCCAATCATGTCAGGATTCCGTGCTCCTATCAATCCTAGTCTAACTGTTTATTCAGTTTTCTGTGTCTTTTTCACTTCATCATCCTCTACTAGCTTGAAATAACAGTCTTGCTGTGGGGATGTGTATTATAGAAGCTTCATCATGCCTGGTTCCGCGGCCTTCGGACGTTCTCTATCTTACTAGCGTGAGCACCTCTATTATCCTTTTATTTTGTCCTTTGAAATCAACGGATGAATCCTGTTATCTGTTTTGAACAGCAATTGCAGAACTATCACAACAAGCTGATGGATGCTTGTTGGATTCACTGGGCTACCATGGGGAATGGCAATGATCAAGAGCAAGAAATATGTCCGAGTTTAGGGTCAGAGTTAAATTTAGAAATATGAGCTACCCAGTCTTTTGTGGAGTCATGAACGTTCCAGTCGATAATGCGTGTCAGATGGACAGCTTTGTAGTAATTATGAATGTCAGGTAGTCCTATTCCCCCTAAATGTTTAGGCAGTGTGAGTTGTGTATAGCTTATTCTCGGTTTGTGACCTCCCCAGAGAAATTTGGAGCACAGGCTTCTGTATGATTTGAAGAAGGTGGGGGGTATGTGGATAGGCACTGTTTGAAGCATGTAGAGAACCCTTGGTAGTGCGTTCATTTTCAGGATCGCTGCCCTGCCAAACCACGAGAACAGCGGCTTATTCCAGTGAGTCAAGTCCATCGTTAACTTATTCAGCAGAGGAAGGTAGTTTTTTGTGTAAAGATCTTGTAGCTTGGCAGGGAGTTGAATGCCCAGATAGGTGATTGCATCAGATTTCCAGTGGAAGGGGAAGTTTTCCTTGCAAAGAGCTACTGTTTGAGGGGGCAGAGTAACATTGAGTGCAAAAGATTTGGAAAAGTTGATCTTAAGATTGGACAGTACATTGAGCGTTTGAATTCTGCTAGAACTACCGGGATTGTAGTATGGGGTTGTGTAAGGAACATTAATATGTCATCCGCGAAGGCGGCAAGTTTGAAATCCTTATGAGATGTCCGTATACCATGTATGTCAGGGTTGATTCTAATGCTGTTCAAAAGAGGTTCAAGGGTGAGGACAAATAGTATCTCGGTCCCAACTCCTTTTTTGTTTTTTTTGGGGTTTTTAGTATACCCGATTGAAAGGTGGCTAAGCGCTGTGAGATGTCGCGGAAAAACGGGACTTGGGATGAGTTAGGGCTGTATATATTGGCCAGGGTTATGTGTTTATCCTTCCATGTCCCTTTTAAGAATAAGAACCTACCCTGTTCATCTGCTAGCCTGTCTGTCACTTGGAAGGGAACATTTTTAGACAGGAGAATCGAGACAAAAGATATAGTAGGTCGGAAGAAAAGATGTGGGTGAGAGGCTGGTGGGGTGGGGATAAGGGAAAGGGATCTATATAGGTGAGAGAGCTTGTGGTGAAAAACTCAGGGGAGGTATGGGAGGGGGGGTAGGTAGGTAAGTGAGTATGATCTGGTGGCGGGTCAAACCACTGGTCGACCCGGTGTGTAAGGTACCAGAAGGGGTCAGTGGAATCTCACAGAGACCACTGTGTGTGGGAGTGGTAGAGAACGGTTCCTAGAGGGAGATAATCTCTCGGTCCCAAGAGGCCATATTAGGTTAGATGTGGGCAGGTGGGGGCTGGGTGTACAAAAGATATAGTGGTCAGTACCCGGGTTCTGCGGGGAGGTGTATGGTGTGTGCCCGCTAGGTATATGTGTCAGTAGATATGAGATGTTTCGGCAAGATATAGCGTCACATGGTAAGAAAAGTATATAACCACAATGTAACATTAACAACAGTTGTATACAGATTATGAGGAGACAAACTTGTCTAACGATGGGTTCCACGGGAACGTGCATATGTATTTTATAGATGATGTGCTTAAAAAAAAATACCTGAGGGCCCCTTTGGATACAGGATCACAGCATGGTGGATCATCCTCTAACTCGTAGGGAAGGTCAGGATGGCATCCTGTGTGATGGCTCAGCATGCGAAGGATAAAGGGTAGTTAGTGAGAGAGTCTCAAGCCAGTGTAGAGACAAGGTAAGTAAGCTCAATATATTAAGAAGAGGAATCTTTTGAGCACCCTCCTCTGTGCTATTACCATTAAGAAAGGCACCTCCAGACCCAAAAAAGGAGATTACAGCCCAAGTTATATGGATAGGCAAAGTGTACATCACTTGCACATACGGAGTGAGAGGGAGGGCCTGTGGTCTGGTTAATGTAAAGAGTAGGACGGGTGCTTCGTGTTGGAAGCACCGGTCCTATTCCGTATGTCAGAATTGCATGTTCCTCTAAACTAAAGTAAAAAGTGGATGCTCGCCATTTCCCCCCCCCCCCCCCCCCAATTGAAGACATTGTTTCCCTAATTCTATTTCATCCCCCCCCATCCCTACCTCTTTTTTGTGCAACTCACACCCTTACCTCAAGATATTCGTACTCTCTACACCTCAAAATATCCTGCGTGCTGTTTACAGTGGAATTGACTAGTGCCAGTAGCGGTAGTGGCCCCTCCGAAGGTCTGCTCTCTACCAAGTTAAGTGGGGAGTGCATATATAATGAGTCAAGGTACGGTATCTCGTGCCCTCTAGTGTTGGGGTGGTCTGAAGTGACTCCCCTTGACAGACAATGGCCATATTTCAACACAACGTTCCCTCACTAGGGTAATAAAATCAAGTTTTAGTATATCACAGCGTCATATTTCCAATTCTATAAACTTTGTACAGCAACCTGTGAAGAGAGAGCTTAAGTGATTATACATTACATATCATGTGTACAGGGGTGGGAATATCTAGCGGCAATTCGGAGAGAACAGAGTAGTGCATTTCCTAATGTAGGGTCAATCGGGGCAGGAAAAGGATACGGCACATCTGTCTGAAAGTTTACAGAGGTGAGTGGGTTTGACAATGTCATACAGCACTGCCTCTGTGCTGAGAGGAGAGTCACCTTTGTTGAAGGTGTAAGTCCAGACCTGGTTGAACATTTGGATCGATCATCTGGTATCAGCTGTAGGGAATAACTCCTAGGTAAGCATGGGTGGAGTTTACATATTGTAACTGGGGGGTAAAAAAAAAAAAAAAATCCATATGGAGGGGGGGTTCACCTGTTGAAATCGAGATCCTCTGTGGCTAGGTGAGGGTATTTCTATGGGGCGGTATATGTATTGGCCATGAGACTTTTCTGGGGGGGCCCTCATGAAAGGGGAAGATTATTATACCATTGTATGCAGTTCATGGTTCCCGTGGAGGAAGTTCAAGGTGTACCAGGTAACTGTGTGGGGAGGCAATGTGGAATAAGAACAAGTGGTGTAAGACCAACCCATCCAGTAATCGGAGGGTTAGGTACCTGTTCATGTATGACGTGCTTTACGATGATCCGGAGATGCAGAAGGGCTACCATTTCGCAGCGGTCCCGCGGCGTTTGAGGGTGACGGAGGAGGATGAGCTCTGCGACGGCGGTTGATGCTGAAGTTGCCCGCTTCGATCACATCATCCATGGAAGTTGCTCTTCTCAACGGGGGAAGACGGAAGTCACTGTACCAATCCGGCAGGGCGACAAGAGGGATGTTGAGGGAGGTGCAAAAATGCTCTAGGTCTTCTGGAACTCTGAGGTTAACAGAACGGCCATTTGCTGTGGCAGATAGGCAGAAAGGGAACTTCCACCTGTACACTATTGCGCGTGATCTCAGGACATCCAGCAGGGGTCTCAATTCCCTTCTCCTCTGAAGTGTGATGGTGGATAAGTCCTGGAAAATTTTTATCTCAGTACCTCTATATGTGAGGCGAGCTCTGCCTCTGGCTTTCCGCAGAATTTCTTCTTTAAAGCTAAATTCCAATAATGTATTTAAAGTAGGGCTGTTACTGATTAAAATTTTCAAGTTCGATTAGTCAATTTTTTTTAATCAACTAATTTTGATTAATTATAACGCACATACAGATCCAACTACTTTTAGCTGATCTCCTTGCATTGCAACTCTGCATTAGTCAGTGGTAAATGTGGTATACACTATATACAATTACCCGACACTAGTTAGTTTCCACAATCCATGACTTAACTTCACAGTTCACACAAATACGTTTTCAATTCAAACTGTAGCACTGACGTAAGTAAATTTTTTTCCACAGTAGCGTGACAATCCCTCCACCGCCGGTCTAACTAATCACTCTCACCTTATGGCATGGACCCCTGTGCAAACAGGTGGTCATGGAAGCGGGTATCAAAAGGGTTAACACGGACCTTAAACTTCTCTCACATCTCCTTAGATCTCAGCAAGGACGCCAGGTCATGGGTAGAAAGACCAGATCTTAGTGCTCACTGCTTAAGTATAAGATTACATTTTTCTGTTCAAACACAAACTTCTCACATAAAGATGATAAAAACACAGCATGTAAAGCCGACAATCGTGTTAGTTCCGTAGGACAGCAGCGGGTGACGTCATGCGTAGCTCCTCCCTTGTACGCGTTACGTTCAATCAGAACTTCGACATCACCAAAATCCTCCCCCCTTCCATTCGTTAGACAGAGGCACTCCGACGGAACTCCCTGAAGACCCGGAAGCCGGCAGAGAGGTAAGTACCGATCAAAAGAATTTTGATTGATCAAAAAAAAAAACAAGCTTTAATTTTCACATCTCTAATTTAAAGCTAAAGTGTGCTGGATGCACACTTGAAATACATACTGCTGATGGATCTGTTCACCTAGTCCTGACATTTACACATCCATGAAACAGTACATGTAGTCTGGTGATTTTACTATTTTAGAGGTCTTCTCTCTGCTTTACCCTCCTATCAGTTTGTTCCTTCTCAGCACGGACATCTAAATGATTGCAAGTACTGCCTTTCCCAATCCCAGTCTGTGTGCTGCTGCTTTATAGTGTATTATAAGAGGCTAATCTTAGGTCATATTCAGTTATTCAGTAATTTCTTTGCATTTAAAATTAGGTTCCTTTTTATGGATTACCATGTTCATTTTTCCTATGTATATCAGCCTTAAGTTTCGTTTTAAAGTAGAAACCAGACTTCTTTAGTTTGAGTGGAAAACAGTCAAGAGTCTCTTGTCTATGCTTTCTAGGAACCTTACTGTCTGGAAGACACAACAGGAAATAAAAGGAACCTTCTCCAGAGTGAAAGAATGGCCCAACTTTGACAGTTTTCACTGGAATAGTTGTCCCTATTGAGAGTGCTCCTCTACTCGTATTATAGTAACAACTCTAAACTTTAAGATTTCCCCAAATTTTCTGTCTATTACATCCCTTTCGGTATGTTAAATAATCCATTTTGTTATATTTGTTCGATAAAAGCACAAAATACCCGTTGATCCCGACAAAAATTGTGTGAAGTTAATAGCTTCATGTGCTGTCTGGCTGTGCTTCATTCTTATAATGTACATTGTTCCCTGTTATTACTGCAGATTACAAGATACCTCTGCTTTTTAGAGAAGACTTGGGTGATTGGAGAGGAGTGCCAGATGTCCAAAAAGAAGAAGGTTTCACTTGATTAATTTTATAGCTTATTGGAGATAACAGTAAACAAGTAGAGCCCATGTGTTTCTACTTGTTTACTCTTATCTCCAAAGAAACAATTAAAATATTCATCAAGTGAGACCTTCTTTTTTGGACATCCTCTCTAATCACCCAAGTGTTCACTGAGGTAACGCCTCCATTGTCGTTATCAGAAAGGTAGCAACTTGAGACCCCAAAGGAGTCTATCACTTATCACCTACAATTAGGATACAACCCATTGGAAGCGATTCCTTCTATACTTTCCACACAGTAACTGGCCGCTAGGCAGCCTCGAGTGGCACAAGTCCAACGCTGTCTTCTACTGAAACCTTATAGAGAAGTGAAGAGTGGTTAGATTTCTCTAGTTTTGTTCTAGAGTGACAGTACTGCTGCTCCATATTGTATATTAAAGCTGAGCTCCACCCAAAAGGGGAAGCTCGGCTTGTTTGCACCCTCCACTGCCACATTTGGCACTTTTTGGGAGGGAGTGGGTACCTGGCTTCACTTTCGGTTTCCCTTACTAGAGATGCCGGAGCCTGCACCCGAAGCCGATTGAAGAATCAGCTTGGGTGAGGACATCGCTGGATCCCTGGACAGGTAAGTGTCCTTATAGTAAAAGTCAGCAGCTACAGTATTTGTAGCTGCTGACTTTTACTTTTTTTAGGGGGGAGCCTGGAGTTCCACCTTAAGTACTGTAAGTGATCGTTGTTACCCTAGGACAGGAAATGCGTCACTGGCAGGATCCCTAGGTGAGTAGGGACAAGCTTGGGTTTATTCCACACGCCAATGCTGCCAAATCCAGAAGGAAACTGTCAGTGCCAGCCATGTCAACTGCAGCTGGATCATTACCTCCCTGCAGCTGCACATTCACAAAGGGGCAGAGATGCTTGGTGAAGTCAGTGTCATTGACCTCTTGTGGCCATATTAGGTCAATGATGTCACAGGCATCCCTGCCCCTTTGTGTACGTGCAGCTGCGCAGCAGTGACTGTCCCAGCCATAGCTGAATGGGCAGGCACCGATCGCTTGCTCTGGGTTAAGACAGAACCCAAGCTCATCCCTACAGGTGAGAATAAAGGAAAAAAGTCTGATTTAAAAAAAGGAATGCAGCCACCACATCTAAGTACTGGTAACCCGCAATATATGACATTTTTGTTTTTGGGTATAGATACTCTTTTAATATTTTCTCTACCTTTAATAAACTGGATAACATTATCATTTCTTTTCTGTGATTCTATTTGCAGGCAGCTGTCCAAGCCCTGCGTTCAGAGTACAAAATCACTGTCCCTCAGAGTAAACCGCTGTCACCAGGGGAGATCCTGGGCTGCACTTCCCCACGCCTGGAGATGCCCGTGGATGCTGTTGTGTAAGTAATGAGAATATATATACCGGATGGTAACATGCAGCTTGCACCATTAACTACATTAATGACTCAGTGTTTCCATACCGAACTTGTGTGAATACCGAACTTAAACACCGAAAATGTATGCAAATAAGGTCATAGTGTACTCTACCTATCCATGTATTGTGCTGTGTAAAATAATGTTTCCCTGCACAGTTATTATTAAGTAAGTGTTTTACGCCGGTGCCATTTAATACCTATGTTGATTAACATAATGCTCAGTAAGTGGAGCTTTTTGCCTTTTGTGTTTTCTTTAATGCATTCTGAATATGATTTTTGTTAAGTTTTGGCTTATTGTGTTCCCTAGCTCCTATGCAGTAATTTTCATTTATATTTATTTGAGTTTGGAATCTCATTATAATTTTAAGTATGCCAATATATTCCACTGAGCTCTAGAATGGGGTGAGAAGACAATACAAATAATTATGGTGCAGCAGTGGGTGAATAAACTTAGTAATGTGTGCTTTGCTTAGAATTCCTCTCAATGTTACATGCAAAATCTGTAATGCCACTGTTCCGCTATTCTCTGGTTGTTAGGATAGACAGATAATGCCAGACACAAGGGGAAATTACTTGGGAGTCCTGGGCATATTGAATAATTAGTGTCCTGCCTCTGTGAAAGTGTTTATGTATATTGGAAGTGAACATGCATAGCATAATCTAAGAGCAAATGGCCGCAACCAGTGATTAAAATTGTAAAAGTATACAAGGAGATTATATACAGAGTAACATTATAATGGGTGAATACCAATAAGATTTATTTTATTTATTTATATAAAGCATACGAATTCAGCAGCTTTTACACAGTACATACCAGACTCTGCTTGCAATATAAAGTGTGCCTAAACCTAAGAACAAAAAGTGTACCAGTCCTTTTATCCTGTAGCTGCATTCATTTATATTTTTTCCCCCTATATTTTCACCCACTGATGCTGTCAGTAATGCACTTCCTCTACTTTGGTACGCGGAATGAACTATGCAGAGCTGATAACCATGGTAACTGTCAACAGTGCATTACAAGCTTAAAGCGGAGTCCATCCAAAAGTGGAACTTCCGCTTTGGGGGGGGGGGGGGTTGGGGGGGGGGGTTTTGAGAGGGACTTCCTGTCCCACTTCCTCCTTCTGGCCGCCTAGACGATGACTCCTCTCCCCCTAGGCGACCCTTCCCTCCCTGCAATCTTCTAGGACACATCATAGGTCCCAGAAGATTGCTTGGCCACTGACAAAGCGCAGCGTGACTCGCACATGAGCTGTACGCACCCGGCTGTGAAGCCGTGAAGTGTCACAGCCGGGCGCCCACACTTACAATGCCGGCCCGAGGAGAGGCGGGGGATAGGAGCGAGGCCTTGGGCAGCCACATCGCTGGACCACGGGACAGGTGAGTGTCTGTTTATTAAAAGTCAGCAACTATACTTTATGTAGCTACTGACTTTTAATAAACTTAACAACCAGCGAAACTCCTCTTTAAAGTAGTTGTAAAGTAGTTGTTTCACCCTAATGCATTAAGGTTCAAAGCCTTCTGTGCTGTATCTCCCCCCAGACCCCCCCCCCCCATTTTTTTCTTACCTGAACCCGATCCGATCGGTTGTGCATGAGCGCAGCGGCTCCAGCCACTGTCTCTGCCCTCACTGGACAGATTGATAGCAGGGTCTGTGGTCTGTGTTAATGAACAGAGCAGCGTGACTCGGGAGCAAACCCGCACGGGTGCCCCCAGGGAAAGCGGCTTTCCTTGGGGGCACCCAATGCAGAGGAGAGGCCTGGAGCGCTGGCGGGGCACCCTGGAAAAAGAGGATTGGGGTTGCTCTGTGAAAAACGATTACACGGACTAGAGCAGGTAAGTATAAACATGTTTGTTATTTTTTTAAAAGAAAAAAAAAATTAAGGGTTTACAACCCTTTAATAGATTCATGGCAGAATTAAAATGTATGTTATGATCTTTTCTAAACAACTATAACAAAATCACTTTCAATGGTATATTTAACAGACCAAAATGCAGTAATCAGGATAAGCTAATTGTTAAGGTTTATATACAGTACACTTAAGCCTAGTACACACCGGCCGAACGTCAGACAGCATCGGCTAGTTCAATAGAAACTAGCCGACTTTCGGCCCGTGTGTGCGGCAGCTGGTCCAGCAGAAGGCGGCCGTTCCGTCGAGGGGGTCATGACCGAAAAAGGTCTGCCAGCCAGCTTCCATTCAGCGCTCTCAGCCAGTGGCTGAGAGCGCTGACCAGAGTGTTCTGGCACGGGGGCCATCCCCCTGTCAGAACACAATAGCACAGCAGTGGAGATCACTGTACTAAAATCAGATTTTTAGTACATTGACTCTGACCTCAGCTGTAGTGTGTACAAGGCTTTAATGTCTCTACCACAGTCATATAGACATGTAGGTCATATAGACAGTCTTGGTTAGGACACGACCTTATCTGTTTGCAGTCAGAGGAAGCTAACACCATGGAGATAGTATACATGTTAGGAATTGAATCCAGGACCTCGTGGTGAAAGAAAAGAACGGTAAACACTTTGAGAAATGGAGTAAAGCTGCTTTATTTCTGTATCAGACTAGGAAAGGGCAGGTAAGAGGCGAGCTATGATTATGTCTAAAGAGAAGTAATATAATATAATTAGTGAATTTATTTGGGGTAAGATTTTAGGTCTGAATGGTTGCGATTTGTTGTTACACTGGCTATTACAATGGTTTGCAGCAAAAGCTATAATCAAGCTGCAAATCAGTGAATGGAGAGGCAAGAAAAGGTAATTGTAGAAATTGCTTTTCCTTCCAGTTTGTTGTAAGAAATGAGTGGAATTTGGGCGTTCTTTCATTCTTTTTCATCTGCACTGAAGTTTTCTAGCGGTATGACTGATTCAGGCATCACTTTCAACCTTTTAGCTACTTGTAAGCTAAACAGAATGTTGACAACAGATGCTTGATTGACAAAAAGGCTCATTTAAAGTGGATGTAAACCCTAACATATACCCAGTGAAGTGAACAGCCTCAGATGACACAGAGATGAAGCAAATCTCCCTACATAAGTTTTACATGTATATCTGCTGTCTTCAGCTTTATATATTCTTTAGAAAGTGCACCTTTTTCTTCCTGTTCAGCGCTGGGAGTGGATTCAGCTGTTTTGGAGGAAAGGCGCCCCAAGCAAGAGCTGTGATGTGACATGTCGAGCTCTCTGCTAATCTATTTAAAGCAACCTCCCCCAACACAAACTTCAGGCTGGTTTTATCTTGGTTGATAGAGAACTTGTCACAAGTTATCATGCTGATAACAGAGCAACGAAACAGCAGAAACACACAGGACTCAGGGCTTTAGAGAGAGATAAGAAAACACTACAGATATATGTGCTTAGGTCAAATTTCATGAATCAAGTTTACATCCACTTTAACCACTACAATACTGGCCACTTTCTCCCCCTTCCTTCCCAGCCCAATTTTTAGCTTTCAGCGCTCTCGCACTTTCAATGACAATTGCGCGGTCACGCTATGCTGTACCCAAATTAAATTTTTATCATTTTGTTTACACAAATAGAGCTTTATTTTGGTGGTATTTATTCACGACTCCGTTTTTTATTTTTTGCGATATAAGCGAAAAAATTGCAGAAATTTGGAAAAAAAACAATATTTTCTTCTTTCTATTTTAAAAGAGATCCAATAAAATCTAATTTTGTCATAAATTTAAGCCAAAATTTATTCTGCTACATGTTTTTAGTAAAAAAAATTCCATTAAGTGTATAATAATTGGTTTGTGTCATCACAGACATATGTATGCAAATGATCATGTACAGATGTGTGCAGGTGATCACGGACATATGTGTGCAGATAATCATTGGGACATGTGATTTTAGTGGGACATATGTGGGGGACATGTGTTTTTATTATTTGGGGACATGTGTGTTTTGGGGACATATGTGGGGACATGTGTGTTTACACTGTTTTACACTAGACTGGTGATCATCGTGATTAGGTGTAAAAATCAGGATGCATAATTTGCAGCCCCATAATGGACTATTTACATAAATATTCTGTCCATAATTGCAATTTGCAGGATTGAAAATAGTGGCATAGACTTTATAAATAGGGGTTTGTATTATGCATTGTGTCCACCAGATGGCATAAATCTGACTTTATAGTCAGAGATAGTGGATAGGCTGGAAATGAGCCAGTAAAATATACAAGTTCAAAAGTCTCTACAGGGTAGCCAAAAAAGCTGGGACTGTAAAAGAGAGAGAGAGATCTGAGCAGCCATAGGCAGAAGGCAGCCAAAATAGCACAAATAGATGTAATCATACCTTATGAAATATAAGCAGCGATGTGAGGATGGGAGTGGTTTCATAATTATCAACCAGCTGCTGCACCTGCAGACCATTAATGAGGAAAGCTGCTGAGCCTGCATCCCTTTAGACGTGATTCCTTATTGGGAGTATTTCACCAAAAATGACACTTTTGTTGCAGGGGATGCCTAAAATCTGATTTGTATCTTAGGGCAGATTTCTGGGAAAATCAGTGAGCCAATCACACAAGCATGAAATTATGTTTCTGGGGGGCGTTCTATACACATTCTGTACACACCTCCAGGTAGCCAAATTGCATTTTACTGAAAATTACAGCACTGCAGATTGAAAAGGAAAATCATTTTTAATAACATTCAATTACAATATGACTTGTGTCGCAATTGTATATGCTATCTTTTTTCTTTATTTGCTATTCCCCCCCCCCCCCCCCCCCCCCACCCCACGAAAGTGGAGTTACCCTTTAATGTAGGGCTGGCGAGAAAATCGATTTAAATCTTGAATCGATTAAAAATTTCAGCAAATCGATTTTTTTTAATGTTTTTTTTTCTTTTTCACCAGGATTGGCCCTGACACCGCGCTGGTCCTGAGGAGCTGCGGGCAGGAGATTTTAGGTGAGGCCGCGCCTTCGGCCTAGTCCATGAGGCCGCACGCTGTGGACTAGGCCGAAGCCGTGGCCTCGCCTAAATACTCCTGCCCTCAGCTCCTCAGGACCGGCGCAGTGTCCATCAAAAAAAAAAAAAAACTCGATTTGAGTCGTGAATCGAGTTTTGTTTAAAAAAAATGGCAGATTTTTTTTTTGGGAGAAAATCGCCCAGCTCTACTTTAATGTTATTTGGTCAGTTTGAAAGCAAATATTGCTAATCAAGTGCTCTTTAAGCCTGGGTTCACACTAGCGCGATCTAAGAGATCAGGTGCCGATCACATGTGATCTCTGAGCAATGCAATTTCAGCCATAACGATGTATGGCTGAACTTGCATTGGATTTGCACAGGAAATATTTAAGGGACTTGTTTTCCGCGCACTAGAATGGGATTGCATGGGTGTCCTCATCTATGCTATCCGATTCCTGTGCGAGTTCACATTTTGCACTGCGATATGTGAACTAAACTGGGGGTGTCATTAAGGCAGTGTGAACTGCCTGCGGGTGGGATGAGATGCAGGAACCAGCGCTGTAATGGCGCTGGCTCCGGCATCGCACATATGTGAACCCAGGGTGAAGGAACCCTTTTATGTGGCAATATAGAGTCTGTAACTGCTGACCTCCTAAAAAATGTTGGCTGCAATCTGCTACTGACCTGGAACACGTCACCCACAACAGGAATTTAGGAGTTCAATGGATTTCTGTCTGGATCAACAGATATTTTAACATACTTTCTGTATTGTGCATGTATTGCAGAGATGTACTAAGCCAAGACAGAGGAGCAAGTTGAATGACAGGATCTCCACCGCGCATTCGCAGTACACAATGCACTGTGTGAGAATAAGTAATATGAGGACAGAAGGGGTGGGGGGCGAGCAATTTTTTTTATTTTTATATGATTACTTCGGTTAGTGAGATTTCGAATCATTTTCACATTGTTTGTGTACTGTGCAATTATTACTATGATACTATAATGAAATCAAGGCATTATGCTTTATTCCTAACAATTGTAGCGCAGCTTGACCATTGAAATAAGACAGCTAAATTATGGAGTAATAAAACACTTTAGAAGGTTGGCTGTGCGGTGTTCTTAGTGTAGCTTTTCTTTCTCTATATTTTTGGGGAGGGAGGTGTTAGTCCAGGCTTCGAAGGGAAAATGTGTTGCAGTTTAAGCACACTATATTTACAGCATACGTTTCTACACGGTGTTGGTGAAATATAGACATAAGGAACACATAAGTATCTTTTTGTGTAGCTGCCAGATGGCTTACAGGAAAATGAAATGGATTTTATGCTTCCCTTTGGTTTAATGCTGATTGTTGCATTTCTAAGTAACTGTACGGGGAACTTCGACTAACAACCCTCCTAGGATAATTTGGACATGGAGGATTCCATTCTCCTCCAAACAATGACAGATACCCGCATTTCATAGTGTATACATCATTTAGTAGACTGAAGGTCATCCAAATAGAAGTGGCTCACAGACTGCCATTACAGCTGCTCAGATTGCAGGTCTACAAGGTAATACTGAAATAACTGCATTCACATGGAAAAGGGAATCTTCAAGCAAAAGAAGACGTTCTGTTTACATATATGGAAGGGACCTGAGTGATCCGAGAAAGGTGTAAATCCCATTTTGGTGGATAGTCTGTTAAAGTGAGTAGTCTGGAAACGCAACCATGTTTGGTGTTGGGCAGTGACCTGTATGGCAAACATGGTAACTTGTTCATTACACTAAAATGCTGAAGTCCACCATTTCCGTCTTCCCTGCTAGTCCCTGACAAGAGCAGCATCAGGTTTTCTCTCATCTAGTGTTAATTCCATCACAGGATCGTAGCCTCCTGCTAGAATAGAATTTACATGAGCTTGTCCGCTCATCATGCAGCTGCTCTACCATAGGAGTGACTGTGTTGCCATCTGTCCATTTCATGTTGGGGCCTGTTTTCACCATAGCAATTTTGATTCTGTGATTTCTAGTTTATATGTGTTTTGCATTTGGCTTGCTGCCTGCAGCGCCATAGCAGACTGTGGTTTGTGAATGGTGAAGTGCACAGAGGGGATGCAGCATGAAGCCAGTGCTGGTGTCAGTTGTAGCAGCCTTGCTGGTATCAGCAGGGTGCTGGAAGTAAAATCTAGAACATTTTTTTTTTACAATGCAGTAAGGAAAAGTATGGGGATTTAAAAAATACAACAAACATACATACTTGCTTCTACGTTGCAGTATTGATGTTACATAGTTAATCAAGTTGAAAAAAAGACACAAGTCCATCCAGTTCAACCACAAAAAAATAAATAAAAATGTGATGTGATGCAGCAGCTGTCGTAAATCAGTCAAAGCCCAAGAACTGAGCAATGATGTGACCACTGAGTGCTCAGTTCTTGGGTCTGCTCAGAGTGGGAAGCAGTGACAGTCCGTGCCATCAATGGCTCCAGTGTCAGTGACCAGTGGCACTCATCTCTGCAGCTCCAGAGCTTACTTGAGCATTGAGCAGGAGAGTGGGCAGGCCCAGCTAGCTTGAATCAGGCAACTGGGTGGATCCCGACAATATGGTTGCAATACCTCTGCAGCCCAGAACGGCTCTGCAACATTAGCTGAGAGCAGGGTATAGCCTAACTCTGGGTCATAGGAGTGGAAAAGCAAGTGTAATCCAGTGATTTTGAAAAGAAGTATGGCTAATGCCACGCACAAACGAGCGGATTTTCCTTTGGAAAAATCTTGGATGGTTTTTCCGACAGAATTCTGCTCAAGCTTGGCTCGCATACACACGGTCACGCAAAAGTTCACTGAATTTTCGACTGTCAAGAATGCGGCGACGTATAACACTACGATGAGCTGAGAAAAGGAAGTTCAATGCTTCTGAGCATGCGTCAAATTGTTTCCCAGCATGCGTAGGAATTTTTTGCGTCGGAATTGGCACAGATGATCGGAATTTCCGATCCAAACTTTTTCAGACCGAAAAATTGAGAACCTGCTCTCGATCTTTTGCTAGCTGGAATTCGGCCAGCAAAAGTCTGATAGAGCATACACACGGTCACATTTTCCGACCAAAAGCTCTCATCTGACTTTTTCTGGCGGAATTTCCGATCGTGTGTACGCAGCATTAGACATTTTTGCCCATACTTCTCTTTTAAGTAAAGAAAATTAAAACATAAACCGCAAAGCTTAGAAGATGCTAACAATGAAAAATTTGGTAAAATTGTGGTGCTTGGCGTTATGCTTTAATACTGGAGTTCCAGTTTGTGCCTCTTTTAATACTCCACTCTCTGGTGTACAACAGCATACAATTCAGTACTGGAATCCTAACTTGAAAATTTGCAAGGACAGTTTGCATGTCCTCCCTGTGCTTGCATGGGTTTCTACTGGGTACTCCGGTTTCTTTCAACACTCCAAAGCAGCCTTTCTCAACCTTTTTACCCCAGGGGAACCCTTGAAATAATTTTCAGGTCTCAGGGAACTCCTGATAAAACCCATTCATTGGGGGTCAGTGGGAACAATGACCCTTACTTTGGTGGTCAGTGAGAAGAATGCCCTTTTTTTTACAGTGGCGGTAAGAATGGCCCTCTTACAGAGAGCTATAAAGATCATTGGTGCATTACCACTGGGTCCTCCAAGTGGCATTGGCTAAGAAGTATGTAGGCACCATCAAACAGGAGGTAAATCGACCACAGCTCAAGGAACCCCTAGCCATCTTCGGAGGAACCCTGGTTGAGAATGGCTGCTCCAAAGACATGCTGGTAGCGTAATTGATCATATGTGTGTATGTAATAGCCAGGTGTTTAAAAAAGTGAGTAAAGCTCAAAATCCTTATAATAGCTTTTGTTTCCAGACACGCACATGCATTGGGAACACTGCACAGTCTATTCCAAATCAAAAACTGAAGAAAAATGTTTCAAATTTGTTATTACTTTACATTATTACTTTACTATTATTACTTTGGCTTTTCCAAAAAATATCAGTGTCTGCATTTTCCTTTACAAACTTAAACATTGACTGTATAAACTGAAAAACACTTGAAGATTTAGCTTTTCTGTGAATCACTGAACTAATATTTAGTTGTATAACCACTGTTTGTGAGAACTGCTTCACATCTGTGTTGCATAGAGTCGACCAACTTCTGGCACCTGTAAACAGGTATTCCAGCCCAGGACGATTGCACTACATTCCACAATTCCTCTGCTTTTCTTGGTTTTACCTCAGAAACAGCATTTTTGATTTCACCCCACAAGTTTTCTATAGGAATAAGGTCCGGGGATTGGGCTGGCCACTCCATAACGTTAATCTTGTTGGTCTGGAACCAAGATGCTTTTCGCTTACTGGTGTGTTTGGGGTCATTATCTTGTTTCAAGGGCATTTCCTCTTCAGCATAAGGCAACATTACCTCTTCATCTTATGATGCATTCAAACTGATCCATGGTCCCTGGTATGCGATAAACAGGCCCAGCGTCATAGTATGATAAACATCCCCATATTGTGATGCTTGCGCCACCATGCTTCACTATCTTCACAGTGTACTGTGGCTTGAATTCAGTGTTTGCAAGTCGTCTGACAACCTCCAACCCTTAGACCCAAAAAGAACAATCTTGCTTTTATCAGTACAAAAAATGTTGCGCCTTTTCATGTGTTCTTTGGCAAATTGTTTTTTATTAGTAATGGCAGCGATCTGCGATTTTTATCATGACTGCGACATTATAGCGGACACATCAAACATTCGATGGCAGGGAAGGGGTTAAACACTAGGGGGCGATCAAGGGGTTAAGTGTGTCCTAGGGAGTGATTCTTACTGTGGGGGGGATTGTCTCATTAGAACATGACAGAGATCACTGCTCCCAATAACAGGGAGCAGTAGATCTCTGTCATGTTGCTAGGCAGAACAGGGAAATGCCTTGTTTACATCTCCCCTTTCTGCCGCTCCGTGACACGATCGTGGGCCCCCAGCGGACATCGTGTCCGCAGGCACGGTCACGGAGTACGCGGCAGGCGAGCGTGCCCACAATGGCGCGATTTAAAGGGGACGTACCTGTACGCCCATTTGCCCAGCCATGCCATTGTGCTGACGTACATCGTGCGCTGGCCGACAAGGGGTTAATGCATTCTCTGCATTATGGTAAAAAAACTTCTTTGTTACGCTCCCCCCAGCCCCCCGTTATATTTACCTGAGCCCAATCTTGATCCAGCCATGTTTCACAAAAGCAGTGGCTCTCTCGGCTGTCTTCCTCCTCCTTGGCCATTGGCTCCCGCTTCTGTCAATCACAGCCAGTGAGGAGGGAAGGGGGTGGGGCTGAGCAAAGCTCTGTGTGTCCAGCCAGCTCGGGAGCGAGCCCGCACAAGTGCCCTCAAAGCAAGCAACATGCTATGCTGGGCATTCAGTGGAAGAAGGCACCAAGATCGCTGGCGGGGGACCCCAGATGAGGAGGATCGAGGTTGCTCTGTGCAAAACCATTGCACAGAGGAGGTAAGTATAACATGTTTGTTATTTAAAACGTTTTTAATAGGTGTTAAGAATTCAAGTAGAATTCCAGCAATCTGCTAAATACACAGCTGAAATAGATACTACGGTAAGTATGATTATGGTTTTACCTGTCAAAGATTTTGAACTATTGGCCAGTTATTCATGTGAAGCACACACCTCTACTACTATTTAAGACTATGCTGCTACTTCATAGTTAACCATTACTACTCCCTGGACTGCGGTGGGGATGTTAATTTACTGTCTAGTGAGAAGGCTGTACACTAAGGAAAATGCATGCAAGGCCACATTCACACTTGCAAACAGGGCCGGTGCTACCACTAGGCAAACTAGGCAGTCGCCTAGGGCGCAGTGCTGCCTGGGGGCGCTCGGCCACTGGTTGCCCTCCGCGTCTGCATGCTCTGCAGGCTGCAGAATACAACTAACTAAGTCTGACCGGTAGTGTAATTGGAAGCGCAGCACTGGAGAAAGCGCTAGAGGAAGCAGAGCCAATGTTTTCTGTATAGCACCGCCTTCTGTCACATGGACAGTGTAAAGGGGGGTGGAGCCAATGGTGGTGAAAAAATTAGGTTTTGCCTAGGGTGTCAAAAACCCTTGCACCACCCCTGCTTGCAAATGGAGCCATTAGTGATTACATGCAGGAGACCCAACAGGGGTTCATGATAATTAGCTGCAAGCAGAAGCCCCATTGAAAGTAACAAGAGGGTGACAAGTTCTGCAGCTAAGTGCAGAGGCTTGCATATAATCATTCATAGAGCGATTACCTGCGAATGATCAGCCCTGGATGCAAATGTCTGTGTCCAGGGCCAATCGTTTGCAGGTAATTGCTACTTGAACAATTACATGCGAGTGGCCATGATTAGCTGCAGGAGCTGTCAGCCTTCAGTGGGGCTTCCAGCCACAGCTTATCTCCAGGAACCCCTGCTCGATCTCCTGCATGCAATCGCTAATGACTCCATTTGCAGGTGTGAACGGTACCTACATCACAAAGTTGGCTGTGCATAATTTCAAATTCATTGGAAAGCAAAACAGTAACCATATGTGTTTCAATTGTGTATTTAGCTGCTTGACTGGTGTTTTGCATACACAGGGAATAATGAATGTGTATATTTCATGTAATATAAAGTAAGACGAATGTAATTTGTTATTTTGCCAACCTTTTTCTCTTGTTCAGTTTATCCTACGTGCCAAAGGGGTAACACACTGAGAGTGAATTGGCGCTTACAGCTTCCTGGAAGTACTCCTGGGAAGCATGTTTGGTTATTCTATAAGAAAGAGTGACACTTCGCACAAACTAGATAAACAGGGAATGCTGCACAACAAGAATTTCAATTATTCAGAAAAATGACTGAGAGCAGTAATACATAATTTTATATATGTCTCTCAGGCCTTAAAAGCACAACAATTTCTGCAAGTTGAAGCGTCAGCTGTACCACCGGAAATGTTTTCTAGTCTGGTTTTCCTTATATGCCATTACATGAAAAAGCTCGATTTGTATGCTGTCAGCTAATGCTGGATACAGATGTGGCCTTTTCTCTTCTATGAATATATTTTGCTGCATAAAAGCTGCCGTCACTGTGATACATGTGTACTGTAAAGTTCAGAAATTATTAACCTAAATTGAGATGGGTGCCAACTGGTAGAAGTGATTTTGGACATCTGCAATAGGTAGATTGATACTTTTTGTCAAATTCAACAGTGAGGCACACCCCAGTGTACTCTGCGATGCACTGCAAGCCTCAGCAACCTATTCAAAAGCCCCTTGAATTGCAGAGTGAGAATACACAGGACGTAACTTTGATACTGCAGGTGTTCTCATGTATACCTTGGATTTAGTTTCCCTTTACTACAAGTCTGTGCATACAGACCAAAGCAAAAGATCAACTTAATGCTTGGCCATGCAGTGTACATTCAGCTGTATTCTTCTGCTCGGAAATAACAGGTGAATTGTACAGCCGCATACAGCAAACCTGTAGAATTAATTAAAGACTGGCTGAAGCTTTAGCTGTATGAGTATATTTGCAATCCCTAGTGTTACATCTAATGGGACTTACACACTGCACCGAATGCAGATGATCTGCTTTCAGGGCACTGTCTAAGTTCTGGTATGCATGTATTTAATGCGATTTATGAATATACCTGTATAGCCATAGCTTCAGCCTGTTTGTCATTGATTTGTACAGGCTTGCTGTATGATTCACCTGACCTTTCTGAGCAGAGAAATACAGCCGAATGTACACTGTACGACTATCTTCCAACTGTGTGCAAAGAGGCCTAAATGCCCAAGTAGCACATACTCACCTTTCCTCCCCACCTCTATTGATGGAGTAGCACGCAACTTAGCTTCCTTTCTCCTAGGTGGCTTTGCTGGTGATTGGCCCAGTGCTGTGGCATGGGGTGAAGAGAGAGTCCTCAGTTTTCTGAAAGCTCTGAATAGAGCAACTTGGAGCTTACACAGGGCTTTCTTGCAGGGAAAACAAACTAAGCATATGTCCATTCAAAGAGAAAAATATTTGGCACCACAATGTCTCAAAAATAAAATATATACGATTTTATTAAATCCATTCAATAAAAGGAATCAATACCTGTAGCTATTGATGCGTTTTTAGCCTCTAACATAGGCCTTAGTCATTATAAAATAGCAACATGCAAGCAGGTTTTAAATACTAAAAACCACAGGTGCAAGTACGCTTATGGTGCTAAGAAGGGGGGCAATGCAGAGGACCTAAACTTTGCATTTTTTTCACCATTATTGACCTACCATGCTTTGTTCTGCACTTTGTCCTTGTGTGGAGGCAGCCATCTTGCTAGAGGCTCAGGGCTTTACTGCTTCATGCTATTGCTTCGCCCCGATCACTGGTGACCTGATGACTGGTAGCGTAATATTCGTTAAACAGCAGGATAGGTGGAGGAAGCACAGATCCACAGAATGAATGAAGCTAAAGCAGGAAGATCCTTACACTTATCACCTTTGACGTATTTCAGTTATCTTTCAAACCTTGCCTATTGGGGGCCCTGAGGACAGGGTTGATGACCACTGGTTTAAGGTGACATGCGCAAGCGGTCGGCAAACAGTTTTCATCTTCTTCACATATTTGTTTGGAAGTGACGACTTATCCTTTGTGGTGGAGTTCTAAAGCGCAATAGCCTGTCACGAAAGTGCGGGCGATAGATGTGGTGAGTGCGTTTCTTTTGGGGAGTGGAAGCACGGATCACTGTGGTGTGGTGGAAGAATTAAAGAAGATTATACACATCAAATTTTTTGCAAATTGTGGTGAATATTACACGGACTTTTATGTGGTTTATTTTTACACGCATTTTTGCTCTGCAGCAACTGGCATCATACTGGTTGTCGCATTATTTAGTGCACTTATTATTTGTGATATATATATATTTTTTTTTTCTCACGCACAGGTTCTGTATATGCATTGTAAATTTAATTTTTCACTGGGCTCTAGTAGGTGATATTATTTAATTATTTAGTTGTTTTTGTATAGTCACACATTATTTCTGTGATTTTATATTAAGCGCCGCTATTTATTCAGAATCTTTATCTATATAGAGAGATTTTAGTTTAAATCCATTTACATATGCTTTTTTGTTTAAGTGGCAGCTATAGGTTCAATAGGTAGATTATCCTGAGCGCAGTGGAAGGTATCTGAATAGGGGCGGATTATTTAGATTCCTACGTTTTGTGACAGATCCTTGCACTGCAGATTTCTCTCCAGCAAAGAGCACAGTGAGCAACTCATTAGTGACATCTCCAAATGACACTTTAAATCTTGCAAAAAAGTCAAAGGCAGCAGTGACTTAGGCTACTTTCACATTGAGGCACTTTTCATGCGTTTTAGCCCTAAAAATAGCGCCTGTAAAGCGCCTCTCAAGCCTCCCCAATGTGAAAGCCTGAGTGCTTTTACACTTGGGCGGTGCACTTGCAGGATGGGAAAAAGAGTCCTACAAGCAGTATCTTTGGGGCGGTGCAGGAGCGGTGTACACACAGCTCCTGCTCCGTCCCTGCGATTGAAATCAATGGGCTTCGGCACTTTTTAGGTGCTTTCAAATCCTTGTTAACCCCTTCTTTGGGGGTTAAAAGCTCCCGCCCGTACAGCGCCGGTAAAGCACCGATAAAACTAGCGGCGCTTTACCGCTAGTGTGGGGCGGTGTTCAGTGTGAAAGGGGTCTAAGAAGATCTCACAGTGCAGATATACAGCTGTGAGGCTGTAGTCACAGGACTGCCTAGGCAAAATAAAGGAAAACCTGCAAACATGGCCTGTTGGTGGTACTTGAGGACACTGTTGAGTACCACTGCAGTAGAGGACTAACAGGTAAATTTGTTTTGCACTAAAACCAGTGCTTATTCATACCAAACAAAGGGTTTCAATGGGCAGAGCGTTTTGGGAGCAGTGTATACACCACTCCCAAAACGCCCCAAAGATGCTGCTTGCAGAACTTTTTTTCCCATCCCGCAAGCACACCACCCCAGTGTGAAAGCACTCGGGCTTTCACACTGGGGAGGCAAGAGAGGCACTTTACAGGTGCTATTTTTAGCGCTAAAATGCCTGAAAACCACTTTCGGTGTGAAAGGGGTCTAAAGTGAACCTACTAGCTTGTGCTGCAGGGGCACAACAGAAGTTTTCTTTAAGACAAGTTGAATTCTGAAAGAAAAAAACTGATAGAGGTTTTAGTGCTTCCGCATGTTTGCAGGAACACGTTTTTATTGTGTTGGTCCTTGTTGGCAAGATCTTCTTCTCAATGACCTTTATCGCTGGACAGGAAGTGAAGGGAAATCCTTCTCAATAGAATACAGCAAAAACTAAATTCTGACACAGGGTGCCTACTGCATTTAAAGCAATAAAAACATTTTGCCTCGGCTTCCAACTGGTTTCAAATTTATTTGGGCAAATTAGCATAAATTTAGCACGCAATACAGCCCTAAACAAACTGGACCTGGAAAGGGTTATAAAGCCATTTCCAAAGCTTTGGGAATCCAGCGAACCACAGTGAGAGCCATTATCCACAAATGGCGAAGACATGGAACAGTGGTGAACCTTCCCAGGAGTGGCCGGCCGCCCAAAATTACCCCAAGAGCGCAGCGACGACTCATCCAAGAGGTCACAAAAGACCCCACAACAACGTCCAAGGAACTGCAGACCTCACTTGCCTCAGTTAAGGTCAGCGTTCATGCCTCCACCATCACCCTTATACTCCAACACACATGTGGCTGTACACTTTCCGTATGTTGTAGTCTGTGTCATATGTTTGTTTTCGGGTGACATAAAAGTTATTGCACATATATTAAGTACACACTCGCATCAAAATTGCAACAACAAAATTCCATCACATCCTTTGTGGCCAGGCATGCACATCCAGCCTTTAGACATAATGCAGAGATTATAGTTTTGTGCATCATTCTATATAGTCTGTCAATAGCTTCTCATTTTATTATTGACATTAATACTTAATACTATTGATTACAGTGCAGTGAGTGAAGCTGTTATGGTTAACCAGTACCATGCTGTTAAGATGAAGAGTGTATAGAAGCTTGTGGAGCAATCATATTGCTCTAATGGAAGTATGCAACAAAGATAAATGGATGTTATTCGATAAACTGGGTGTATTCTAAGCATCTGTATGATATTGTTTAAATTACTTTATGCACAACTCTTAGGAAATATACATCAGACACAAATACAGTAGCAATATGGAATATAGGATCAGTTTAACCAACACTGATACTTTTGTTTTTGGTAGGTCCTGAACAGATAAATTACTTCATAGTTATTTTCATCTCTCAGAAATTCAGTTCAGCTAAGATCTCTGTGATTACATTTCCAGGTCTGCACAATTAATGTGATCGGTATGAGGATTTTCCACACCTCATTAGATGTATTGATTTTATAATATGGAGAATGCATGGGCAGTGGTGAAACATACAAAGGTGGACATGAACATCCAAAACCCCCAAGGCAATGGCAGAAAACAAATCTGGGGGTCATGGAAGGGAGATCTCACTATTGAAGTATCCAAAATATATGATGCCATCAGCTTCCATCTTTAAATAAAATATTACTTTTGGGTGGCCTGACATTTTAATTGAAATATTTACAAATAAAAATAAATTGTGTATTCATCTTTAGTATAGTTTCTAATGCTTGCCATCCTTTGTAGCAGCAATACATCAAATTAAGCTGTGTGGTTAAACAGGAAGTTTACCCAAAATGGATTATTGTAAACACTTTGGTGAGCCTCATCAATCACTAAGAGAGAACCACTAATCTTCTTCTATATTTCACATGCCTCTTGCTGGGCATGAAAACCCATGCCAGCACATGAATGTGGGGACAAAAAGGCACCCCTGTCTATGCAGAGAAAAATCTACTGAGGAAAAGTAAAATGAATTTTGTTGCTAGGTCTAGCTCTTGCTCTCCTTCTAAATGTATCCATAGTCTGTGGCATCTAAATCTTCTACAACCTTAAATTGAATATGTGGCCATTCAAGCATATACATCATCTTAACAAGCAGTAAATGAGCTTTAAAACAACCAAATGCTGACCTTCTTAACTGTTCTGTGGTGCAAATCATCTTTAAAGTTCCAGCAGAAGCACATATTTAATGTTTTTTTAATGTTTTTTTGTTATTTAATGTTTTTTTGTTATTTAATGTTTTTTTTTCTAACAAATCCACAATGCTCCGTTCTCACTTTGATTTGCGAATGAGGAGTAGGTTTTGGTTAGATGATCAAAGGCTGCTATTGGGTGTATAGTGTTTTATTTTCTCGAGTAAGTATTGAGGAGCGTCTCCATGTGTGCATTTGTGGGTGAGGCAGAGGGTCTTGAATGTGATCCGATTCTTTACGGTTAGCCAATGTAGGCTCCTCAAGGAAAGGGAGATGGATTCCCAGGTTTTTTTTCCTGTTATCAGTCTTGCCGCCGTGTTTTGGATGAGTTGTAAGCGCGCAAGTTGATATTGGGGTAGTCCTATGTAGAGGGAGTTTGCATAGTCGAGTCGTGAATTAATGACTGTTCCAACTACCGCTGCTTTGTCCTCTTTTGGAATGAAGGGGATGAGATCCACTGACTACTGATCCTATTTGTGCATCCATTGACATTTCTGAGTCAAAAATGAGCATCAGAGGCACAATTGTTCATAAATGAGACTTGCTAGCCACTTACATTGCAAGGGACAGCAATAGATACAGATAAGCTGTCCAATTTGCATTGTCTATACTGCCATGGCCAGCCTCATTAAAAAACCAACTGCCTTCAAGTACATCCTGAAGAGACAGGCGAGTACATAGCTTTGACCAATTGTACGATCCTCCTGGATTACTGCAGGAGCATTGAAGGGTGTGTCTGAACCCCCCGGATATCCACTGGTTCCTTAGGTTTCCCCCTAGCTTGCATTTTGGATGATCTGGGCCTGGGCTGCATAGCAGTAGCTCACATAGTGTTTGCAGTCTGCTAATACTTTGCAGGGTTTTGAATTTGACACACTGCCTGCTTTTTAACTTCCCCAAACTCCTAAATTTTTCCTGCTCTTGTCATTATTATCCTGCTATGATTTGTTTTTTGTAACGGTTGTTCTGTCTCTGGTTTTTCTCTGTGGGATAATGCAGCAGCAGCACGTACAAGCCCTTGGAGTTTTTGTGGAAAAAAATTAATAGTCACAAAGCGAAATTAAAATATAAGTAACAGTGGGGACTATTGGATGCATATAGAAAAGGAATGACACTTACTACTGACCCAAGAGAGCCATAAATAGTTTACCTGGAGGGAGGAGGGGGTCTGTTTCCGGCTTTAATTGAGCCTTTTAGACACTGCTACAATTTTAATGTGTGGTGAGTACGATTTAGAGGAAGAGTCTGGCATTCTAATGGGAGGGTTGGTGGAGGGGGAGTACTCATTGCTAATCTTACTCGGCAAGCCAGGGAGGTGTGTGTGGAAAGTTTAAAAGGATGCTGTCCGATCCAAGCACATTATGTGTGACCACAGGCGTCAGGGGGGCAAGAGCGAGGATGGGAGATGAAGAGAAATTGCGTATCCTCTCCTCCTCATTTATTCTGTGTTTCTTCTTTTCTCATTACCCTTAATGTCTGTTTTTATCCTCCTCCTCGCTCTTGTTGGCTTCTGTCTGCTCTGCCACCAACACTTTTCTTCCTCTGATGCTTATTTTCGCCCTGAGTGTGTCATCCCAGCGACAAGCCCTCATATAAACTATCACTGTCATTACTGGGTTTCTCAGATGAAGCTCTTTGTGACAAACTTTTTTTCTGCAGGCACCCACACAACAGATTTCCCAGATTAGAGACAGGAGAAAATAAAAGTGAATGAGACATATTACGTATGTGGTACCTTGAGGGTTGCAATTCGGAAGCCTGGTGGTCAGGATTCCTTATTGCACAGCCTATTTACCAACACTGACGTCAGCACCCTTATAGATCAATCTTTGTGGGTACATTATTGTATCACCGCATCATGAATCACTGATGTTTTGCAAGCCTTTGTCAAATAGCTGAAACTGATTACATCAAAAGATATGCATAGATATCTTATCATACAGTATAACAAAGTTCTATCAGTTTATGAATGTAGGAAACTGTGTTCAGCCGAGGTGCAGCAAGATTCTGGAAAACAAGTGAGAAAATCCATGCATGTGCTTGGAATTGGTCATTTTAATTGTGGTTTGGACACAAGGGAGAAACCATGCTCACTTTACAAAGTTGCTGTGGGGCTAAACCGTAAAAGCTAGAAAGAAAGGAAAACAAGAAGAGTTCAGCTTCTCATGCTAATGTGAAAAGCGGTGGGACAGGGATGCTAACTGCTTCTTCTCTGTGTCCCTGCAATCTGGTTCTCTAAAGGTCCAGATAGATTCCCTAAATGCTAAAGCTGACCATAGATGGGCAGAATTCCAAACAAAAATTTCTAGCAAAAGGATGTTCTAAAAAAATTTTGTTTGTAATCATTAGTGGGTCAAATCGATGTTCGTTTTTAACTGCGGTGACAAGAAAATTTAAAGGACCAAAATGGAATTTTTTTCTCTAACGTACAAATTTCTAACAGTGTATGTGGTTTTCATCCATTATAAAATTAAATGATTAAGGCAAACAAAATCTTTCAAACAGTCGAATGTTCTGAGAATTTTCATACAAATTTTCCAAAGACTTTTTTTCTAAGAATTGTCACTTGAAATCCTATCCATCTATGGCCAGTGTCACGTACCAGTTTGAAGGCCAAGGTGCTGAGAGCTCACCCCTTGTGCCTAAGTGCAACACACCCCTGGAGATGATACAGGGAGTGCAGTGCCCAAAGAAGCACGATTTGCCAGATCCTGCTGTAGTCAGGAAATCACCAGGAGATGGCTGAAGCAAACTGGAAGCACTTGAAGAGCATCTGTTCCAAGGTGCTTGGTAGAGAGGAGACCTGGATATCATGAAGCAGTGTCAAGGCGAGTTGGGTCGATAGCAGGAAGTCCAAGAATCAGGGATACAGAGGCACAAGGAACACAGGGGAGCTGACGATAATCCAGCAACATCATGCTCTCAGCAGCAGGTTTAAAAAGGCTTGTTGGCGCCAGCATCTGTCACGCCATTCAAGCGCTTTTTCGCATGTACGTACGCCTGTTTGCGCCGTCGCGTATTTGCGAATGCCAGTTGGCGATGCATGCACCAGTGCGTACAGAGGTTCTCCATAGGCATCCATGCTGGATATGGGGAGCATTGCCAGTCCTGCGGCCATTTCCCTGACAGCCAGCTTAAGAGTACCTGGAGCAGGAAGCACTCAGCAAGGGACCTTTCACTTCCCGAAGACCATACTCCACTCTGCAATTCCACACCTCTGCAATTCCACACCTCATACACATCCAGAGAAGAACTTGACTGTATCCTAAAAAACAGGCACAGAAAATTAAACTTTTTTAGTTATAAAAATATTGCTCATTTATTAATTCCACATCTAGCCAACTGTTCCACTGATTACAATGAGCAGTGTAATGTGCCAATCAGGCCTTAAAGCAGTATTAAACCAAAAAGCAAACATTTATTATATTGTGACTTCCAGAGTCTCTCCAGCCCCCTGGACTCACTAGCCACCTCCACTTTCTCTGTCTCCAAGGCTCACGTAGCTGTCTCTACTTTCCGAGTTTAGTGACAAGGAATCCCCCCCACAAGGGATGCAGTCTCCAGCAAGAACACCCAGCTTCTTGACAGGGCTATGTCTCCGAATGGCAGCAACTGCCCAGAGCTATTCACAAACTTGGTTTATAATGACCCTGTACACCTGTGTATTAATGCAGGCTGAGGTGTCCTGAAAAACCCGGACATAGGATTGAAGGTTCCATCCCATCCAATGCACTTTGGAACCTTCAAGCTCCCGACCCCAATCCGTTATTAAAAAACCCGGAGAAAGCTCAAAACACAGTAAGTTCAAAAACCTTAAAGAGGAAGTAAACCCCACAACATATTGCTTTTTTTCTAATAATTAAATGTTTTTTTTCCTTGCCAATTAACAGATATAGAAATTAGTCCAAAACGAGCGTCTCTGTCTCTTCCGGGTATCGTCTGCGCCATTCTTCCTTCTGTATGCTGAAGCCGATGCGAACGTCATTTCCGTTCGTATCCCTGCCGAAATCTCGCACATGTGCCATATCGTCGTAACCAAGCCTCGATCTCGATTGCCGTTACTATGACAACAGAGCCATCTCAATGAGGGAAGGAGGGGGTCATGCTGCAGCATCGCGAGGCTTCACTCTGTGCCGTTCTGAGTGTCAGATAATGACACGGCAGGCAGAGAAAGCTGAAACGGCACACATTGTGTGCCGGTAAAGAAGATACCTAGTGCTCAAGCGCGGGCAACGTCACAGGACCGATAATCACGATTTGCATCGTAAAGAAAACTGTGAGTGCACTTTCACAGGCAGCGATCAGCTATGTAGATTGATTTAAAGTTGTAGAGGAGGGTTTACAACCACTTTAATGCCAATCCTGTGTCATTTCCGCCTTCATTTTGTAAACTCACACAGTGGTAGGACTTCGCACTGTCACAGAGGCTAGAGTTCTTCTTCGCATGATTGTGTTTAAGTTCCAGTGAAACATAAAAGAGATATTCTGACTGCTAAAGGCAACATATATTTTCACCTATAAGACTGCTTTCACACTGAGGTGCTTTACAGGCGCTACAGCGCTAAAAATCGCCCCTGCGTAGCGCCTGTAAAGAGCATGTCCTGTCTCTCCAGTGTGAAGGCCCGAGTGCTTTCACACTGGAGTGGTGCGCTTGCAGGATGGTAAAAAAAAAAAAGTCCTGAAAGCAGCATCTATGCAGCGCTGTAGGAGCAGTGTATACAAAATCAATGGGGCAGCGGTGCTGCAGCGGCTCTTTGCGGGCAGTTTCAACCCCTTTTCGGCCACTAGCGGGAATTAAAAGTGCCCCGCTAGTGGCCGAATATCAAAGCTAAAACAACGGTAAAGCGCTGCTAAAAATAGCAGCGCTTTGACGCCGCCAACGCCTCGGTGTGAAAGCATCCTATCATTTTTGTTGTCAGGCCTAACATCTTTCTCTTTAAATCTTTTGTATTTCACACGTAATGGTCAGTGCTTGCTATTCTTGAAGGTGAACCCACTGATGTAAGATTTTTATTTTTCTGTTACAGTTTTTCTATTTTTAAGTCTGTTTTGATTTAATCGGTAAAACCAGAACAGAAATTGGCTCTCAATGAAGTTAAAACGCAGGGAGGTGGAAAGAGAGGATTGTGTGCATATGTAAATATATTCATGAATTCAATCCTGGGAGCTCTTCAAAAATTACAACTCTCGGTTTCCTCTAACAATTCTCAACAGAAAAACACACACCTGCCCATTTTTACTAAACAGCACAGCTTTATAGTCTGTATAATATGTATTTATCTAGTACCATACAGGAAGGAGAGGCTACAGGTGGTCACAAGGCCTAAGCCAGGGCTTGAGGAGAGCAGTAAACTGCCCTGGTGTTATGTTGGGTTTTTTTTTTTTCATGTCCTTTTTTACAATGACATTTGGGCACTTACAGGCCTGCATAGGAAGAATCACAGTAAAGGTGATTTTAGGGGTGCATGATTGATATTTGAGGAGATGAAATAGTGACCAAAACCCTGTGTTATGAATGAGCCGACTGTTCGCTTTGGTAAGGTAAAAATTTGTCAAAACTTCTGTCATCTTCATGTTTTTTTGTTTTGTTGGAGAGATTTTTTCTCACTTCCTGACTTAGAGACATGATAGGAAATCACTCTAAAGTGAGAGAAAATCCCCTCTTAGATGTCACCAGAACAGGTGTCCCCATTGGAAAATTTCTCTCCCGATTGCAAAACAACTAAAACATTTTGAATTATTTATTATTTTTTTTCCACATAGACAATGGTCAGCAGCACAAATATAGTGAATCTCCTCATTAGGGATAGAAACAATAATAAAAACCTGACATGTGGTTTAACCCTTAACCGCTTTATCCAAGTTTAAATAAAGCTTTGGCTTTAAGCCGTAGAGTGCCCATTTACTTACCATGCTCAGATGCAGACGCAGACCCCTTTAACTTCATTTTCCACAACCCCCTGTGCTCCTGGACATGCTCAGGAAGGATAAATTCCTCACCTTACCTCACCCAGTAGTTCTGATGAGGCAGAGTTAGCTGGGAAAGTGTTCTGTAGCCAGGTGAAAGGCCCTCCACTGTCAGAACCGACGCGTTGGCAGGCAGACAGGAGCCTAATACCACACAACTTCTCCACAAGACCCAGTTACTGTGGGTCACACCTCCTTGATTGCTACCATAGTTCTCTAGTTCTAGTGGGTGTTCCCAGGCCTTGGATCCTTCCAACTGTTTGCTTGTGTTACCAGAGCTACCCTGGACATCACTGTGAGTGATGCTGTTTATGAGGTTAAAGTGGTTCTACAGCCAAAATGTTTTTACCCTATTCCTTGCTTTAAGGTTAAAAAAATATTTTCAGTTTTCTGTCCTCCCCTACCTCCCTGAGTTTACCATCAATCCAGCACTGTGCACAACTGAATCTCTTCTCTCCTCACAGGGACTTGGGCAGCAGCATTGGCTCCTGTTGCTGTCAATCAAATGCTGTGAGGAGGAAACAGGGGGCAGAGCCAAGTGTGTGTCTGTGGAGTGTGGTTCCATGGACACACACAGCTCGGGTGTGAGAACTTAAAAGTGCCCCCATAGCAAGCGGCTTGCTATGGGGGCACATGGAGAAGGAGCCAAGATCGCCAGTGGGGGACCCCGGAAGTGGAGGTTTGGGGCTGCTCTGTGCAATACCATTGCACAGAGCAGTTAAGTATATTATGTTTATTATTATTATTATTTTTTTTTTATTATTGCCTTTAGTAAGACTTTAAGGGCATCTAGCGGTTTGTGTATTGAATTGCTTTACTGAAGTAGTGATTCTTACTTTGACTCTCTTTTTTTCCCAAAAGTCCGGCGTAATAGGTTTTAAGTTTTGTTTTTTTAAAAATTATCCGCTGGACTTGGCAGTCCGGCGGACAATACGGCCGTCTGTAGTACGGTCCGGCCGACCAAAAAGGACGCATGCTCAGTAGCAAGTATTTTTCTAGTATTTTTCTTTTTCTAGTCCCGTCGTACTTGCTGTACGTCATCGCGTGAACCGCCGGACTTTTAGCGTGATCGTGTGTGGTCAAGTCCGTTCGCTTTCAAGTCCGGTGAAGCCCAGCTGGAAAGTCCGGCGGTTTGTCCGCCAGACTAGGTCCGGCGGACAAAGTCTGAACGTGTGTACGCGGCATTACAGTTACTCACACACTAAGAGCACTAAAAACACTTACCAGATAGATCAGTGGCTCTCAACCCCTGTCCTCAGGACCCACTAACAGGCCAGGTTTGCAAGATAACTGAAATACATCACAGGTGATATCATTTGCTGCTCAGTGATTGCAGTATTCTAGTCTGCATCTCCCAAGGTAATACTTAAAATCTGGCCTGTTAGTGGGCCCTGAGGACAGGGTTGATGACCACTGCACTAACAGAGGAGACCTAAATGGCAAGGGTTCCCTGAGACCTGAAAGATATTTTAAAGGATAAGTTCACCTTTTCACAAAAAAATATTAAATGGCACCAGTGATCTACTAATCATCGGTGCAATGCTTTACAGGTTCCTGCAACATAAAATAATAAATGCACATTTTTTTTTATCTGCAAAAAAATGTGCATTAATAATTTTTTGTGAAAAGGTGAACTTATCCTTTAAAATATCTTTCAGGTCTCAGGCTAATAATTATATCTACAGACCCCAGTATAGAATACTTATGTTTGACACTCAGGTTTTTTCCATAAGATACATTTTATTTTCAATTACAATGAAATTAAATAATATTGACGGAAAAAAGAAGCAGGTTAGTGGTCACTGTCGTGCCCCTTACATTGGTGGTTGTTGAAATGCTCCCTTACATTGGTAGATAGCGGAGGAAGCCCACCCTTAAACTGGTAGCCAGTGAGAAAAGGACCCTTCTAAATTGGTGATCATTGGTAGAAGGACCCCTTTTTCACTGGCGGTAAGAACAAAGAAGGCTCCTTTCATTGATATTCAGTGGGACGAATATCCCTTATATTGGCGATCACCCACTTACAGGTAGCCAAAGATCATTGGGATTCCTGGTTACTTATAGAAGACACAGAGATTGATGATTGCACAAGGAATCCTTAGCAACGACTGGAGGGGCCCTGGTTGAGAAATGCTGATCTAGGGGGATACATGTGAAGTCTTTATGTTAGAGTAGCATAAATACAAGCCAGTAAATGATAGTCACATGGAAGGTATTATATCCGAGTTTGAATTATTATCTGATTAAATCATTTATAAAATAATTCTGTTTAATTTTTGGTTACATTACATAGTTGTTCAGAACTTGCATGAATTTGCTATTGTCAAGCCATATACTAAATGTCTCTTCCTTATTATTTGTGGAAACTATGCATTCCTATCTTGCAGTTTCTGATATTTAATTTGAAAAGTTTCCCCTTTACTTTAAAGCATTGGTGTTATTTGTCTTTTTGTATACACCAGAATTGCCTTAATGCATTTAGGAAAGCATGAATCTCCCCATCTAATTCTCTGCCAACACTTGGCACTGCTGTATGGCTAATGAATCTTGCTCACTATGTACAACGGCTGAATATATATCAACCACACATGTATTTTTAATGCAGAGATCTTATGTAAAGTAGTATTTTGTGTATTAATGTTACAGCTAATAAATGGCATTGATTTCTTTTCTTTTTCTTAGAAGTAAAGTCTTGTGATTTGTTAGCCTACCTTACCAGGACTTTTTACTCCACAACTTCACTTCATCTCGGGAGTCTCTTGAAAGAGCGGTGTGTGAAACCTGACAGTTCATATACAATGCTGTGAAAAAGTATTTGCCCCTTTCTGATTTAAATATTTTTTTCCATATTTGTCACACTTAAATGACTCGGATCATCAAACAAATTGTATTATTACACAAAGATAACCAGAGTAAATACAAAATGCAGTTTTTAAATGATGTTTTCATTTATTAAGGCAAAAAAGCTGTCCAAACCTATCTGGCTTTATGTGAAAAAGTAATTGCCCCCTATACCTAATAACTAGTTGTGCCCCCCTTGGCAGCAACAACTGCAATCAAGCATTTGCGATAACTGGCAATGAGGCAATGAGTCTTTCACATCGCTGTGGAGCAATTTTGCAGAATTGTTCAGCCACATTGGAGGATTCATTCCAGCATGAATGGCCTTTGTAAGGATGATACAGCATCTCAATTAGATTTAAGTCTGGGCTTTGACTAGGCCAATCCAAAACATACATTTTGCTTTGTTTGAACCATTTGGAAGTGGACTTGCTGTTGTGTTTCGGATCATCCTGCTGCATAACCCAAGTGCACTTGAGCTTGAGGTCACAAACTGATGGCCGGACATTCTTCTTTAGGATTTTCTGGTAGAGCTCAGAACTCATGGTTATCATCAATTATGGTAAGTCGTCCCGGCCCTAAAGCTGCAAAGCAGCCCCAGACCATCACGCTGCCACCACCATGTCTGACTGTTGGTATGATGTTCTTGTTATGAAATGCTGTATTCTTTTAATGCCAGATGTAACGGGACAAACACCTTCCAAAAAGTAAAATTTTTGTCTCATCAGTTCACAGAATATTTGCCTAAAAGTGTTGGGGATAATCAAGATGTTTTTTGGTAAATGTGAGATGAGCCTTTGTGTTCTTTTTGGTCAGCAATGGCTTTGGCCTTGGAACTCTCCCATGGAGGCCATTTTTGCCCAGTCTCTTTCTTATTGTTGAATCATGAACACTGATCTTACCTGAGGCAAGTGAGGCCTGCAGTTCTTTAGATGATGTTCTGGGTTCTTTTATGACCTCCTGGATGAATCGTCGTCATGCTCTTGGAGTTATTTTTGTAGGTCGGCCACTCCTGGGAAAGTTCACCACTGTTCCAAGTTATCTCCATTTGTGGATAATGGCCCTCCCCGTGGTTTACTGGAGTTCCAAAGTCTTGGAAACGACTTTTAAACCCTTCCTAGACCGATACATATTTGTTTCCAATCTGTTCTTGAATTTTTTTAGATTGTGGCATGATGTGTGCCTTTTTGTAATCGGTTAGCGTGCTTCACTTTGTCAGATAGCTTCTATTTATGTGATTTCTTGATTCAACAGGTCTGGCAGTAATCAGCCCTGGGTGTGGCAAGTGAAATTGAACTCGGCTTTCCAAAAAAGTGTGGTTAATCACAGTTTATTCGTGATTCAGCATGGGTGGGGTCGATTACTTTTTCAGAAAGGCCAGGCAGGTTTGAACAGCTTTTTTTCTTTAATAAATTAAATAATAATTTAAAAACTGCATCCTGGATTTACTCAGGTTATCTTTGTGTAATATTACAATTTTAAAAAGTTTGATGATATGAATGATCAGTATGAGAAATATGCAAAAAAAATCAGGAAGGGGGCAAATACTTTTTCACAGCACTGTAATTCTTCTTTTCTTGCCTGATCTACTTGCTGTTTGAAACAGTTGATACTATTAGTCAGAGCATTCTGTCAGTTATACAATGGAACATTGTCAGAGGGATGATGCTCACCTAATTCAAGAGACAACTTCGCTTATAAAACCTTGAAGGAAGCAAAACACAGAACTACAAGACTATGTAATGGAGGAATTAATATGGGATGTGCAATCATGAGCCCTGTCTCCCAGAGCATGCGGAATAATTCAAGAAGGCTCAGTCTGACTAGGATACTAAAATACTACTCAGACCTGAACTATCATTTTTATTAGCTTTGTCCTTTAACCCCTTTGTGACCACAATATGACTTTATAAGTCAAAATTGAAAAAGCACCTTTGCATAAGAACAAAAACGAACCTTGCAGCGGGGAACTAGGAATGTGCAAATGTGTGTTACTGTGGTCACATGCCTGATGAAGGGGTCCTGCGTTGCTCCAAAACGTTGCGATTTGCTGTAATGATGTGATCAATGAATAAAGCTTTGCACTAATTTTGGGGATCTTGGTGTATTGGTGACATCTCTCTCTTGCTTACTAGTTCTCAGACCCTCTGTCAATCAGAAAAATGAGTTTGATTTATTGTCAAGTTAACTTACTCTTCTAAATTTGACCTGGGTGTAAAAAACTTTGGTCACATCCGTCAAGTGCCCCCTATAGCAAGCTGCCATCGTGTGCCATCTTGTGTGCTCTTGGGCCAGCTCTCTGTGCCCATTGACACACAAAGTGTGGCTCGGCCTCACCCCCTGCTCTCTGCTCACTGGCTGTGATTGACAGCAGCAGGAGCCCATGGCTCCCACTGCTGCCTCTCTGTCCAATGAGGAGAGAAAGAGTTGCTGCTCTCGTTCACAGTGCTGGATCGGGCTCAGGTAAGTATTTAGGGGGGCTGGGGGGTGGACCTGCATGCAGAAGGTTTTTTACCTTAATGCATAGAAGACATTAACCGCTTCCTGACCGCCCACTGCATATATACGTCAGCAGAATGGCACGGGCAGGCAAAAGCACGTACCTGTACGTCCCCTTTAAAGGCCATTACTATGAATGTAACAGTTTGGCAAATATTTTTGGATTTCCACATGTGTTGCTCAATGGGCTTTATTCAAGGAATTTGGCTAATATATACATTTCACATGGAGGGCAGGCTATGTCCATAAACTTGGAGTCTTTCCAGACACTTCACTATACCTCATCTTTTTACTTGACTTTTGTTTATGTGTTCACACTCACACTTTTATGGGAAATACACTTTTTTTAGCAATTCCTTTATTCACCTATTCATTTATTCATTTATTTGTATTTGCCTAATGTTGGTTCATCCATACATATGATTGAACCATTGCGACTACACTTTACACATTGTTTAATGTCAACTAATAGCAATACACCTGCATAATGCACATACTTTTCAGCACTCCACTATAGTCTTTGAGTTTTTTGAAGTAACTCAACGCACTCACCCATGCATTCTGGCTTATTTACTCATTTATTCACACAAGAAAGTATTGTGGTTAGTTTATTTTCAAAAAAAAAGAATTGTTTCACATGACACTTTAAATTTTTCTATCTTTTCACTACAAGATTTTAATTTGCTTGTCTTTTTAATTGGTTATACTCGGTCTCATGGTCCATTTCAGCTGCACATCTTGAAATCCAATCAACACCAGACTCTGCTTGTTTGTCACAGCTTTTTTCGATCATGTAATTATGTGACCTATACGTTGTAACCATATATATTTAATGTCCATTTGAGAGTATATCAGCTATGAGTAAGCACTGAAATACAGTGCGAAACGCGTCAGCTCTGTACCCCCCTTTTTGCCGTGTTTGGATTGTGGTGTCTTTTTGCTTTTAAATAAACCCTTTGGATTTTATTTTCCCGGTGTGCGGCTGTCCGGAGTTCTTCCTTTTGATTTCTAACCCTTTAAATGCCTGCCCGTGGGTCGCGCGCGTGCCGCCAGCGGCGCACTCGCGACCCGGTCGGGAGCTCCGTGCCCCCGGCCGCGGGACCAGCGGATCGGGTCACTGAGCTGAAGAACGGGGAGAGGTATGTGTAAACAAACCTCTCCCCGCGCTTCCTACTCTGCCTGTCATTGATTGGCTGTTCCCGGTCATCGGGAAAGCCGATCAATGACGTCAGACGTCAGCCCCGCCCCCTAAAGTAAAAAAAAACACACGTCACAGCCCATAACCCCTCCCCTCCCCCTAGTGGTTAACTCTTTCACTACAACTGTCATTTATACAGGAATCAATGCATTTAAATAGCATTGATTGCTGTATAAATGACAATGGTCCCAAAAATGTGTCAAAAATGTCCGATGTGTTCGCCATAATGTCGCAGTCACAATAAAAATCGCTGATCGCCGCCATTAGTAAAAAAAAAAAATATTAATAAAAATGCTATAAAACTATCCCCTATTTTGTAAACGCTATAACTTTTGCGCAAACCAATCAATAATCGCTAATTGCAATTTTTTTTTACCAAAAATATGTAGAAGAATACGTATCGGCCTAAACTGAGAAAAAAAAAAGTTTTTTATATATTTTTTGGGGATATTTCTTATAGCAAAAAGCAAAAAATTTTGCATTTTTTTCAAAATTGTCGCTCTATTTTTGTTTATAGCGCAAAAAATAAAAACCGCAGGGGCGATCAAATACCACCAAAAGAAAGCTCTATTTGTGGGGAAAAAAGGACGCCAATTTTGTTTTGGAGCCACGTCGCACGACCGCGCAATTGTCAGTTAAATCGACGCAGTGCCGAATCGCAAAAAGGGGCCTGGTCCTTTGGCTGCCAATTGGTCTGGGGCTGAAGTGGTTAAGGTAAAAGAACCTTCTGCCTTTAGAACCACTAATTCTTGGAAGTCCCAATTGTTAGCAGGCTGAGTTTTGATCCGTCTATTGCTGACTAATAAGTGTCACTAAACCCACATCATAAAAAACTATCAACAAATGCTGTATTAACCTCTTTGCGCCCGTGCTATAGCCAAAAGACGGGTGCAGCGCGGACGCTCCCTGCCGGGAGGACGTCCCTGTTTACTTCTGCAATGCGCGCTCCTGAGAGCGCGCATCGGGGAAGTTCTGTGCTGGCCGTGTCCCTCGGACACAGCCAGTCACAGATCGCTGTAAACGGCCGATCACAGTGGCCGTTTACAGCGCCATCGGCGTGTCCAATGAGGGATGATCTCATATGTAAACATATGAGATCTCTTTCTGTTAAAAAAAAAATAAAAAAACATATAAGATCATCTCTCAGCGCCGCTCTCCCTCCTCACACAGACAGCGTGTGTGGAGGGAGAGATGAACGGCTGCAGCGGCCGTAAGTAAAAAAAAAAAAAAAGAAATGTGCCATCTGTCCCCACTGACACCTGTCCCCACTGACACCTGTCCCCAGTGCCATCTGTCAGTGCCACCTGTCCCCAGTGCCATCTGTCAGTGCCACCTGTCCCCAGCGCTATGTATAAGTGCCACCTGTCATCAGTGCCAGGTGTCATCAGTGCCACATAGTGCCATCTGTCATCAGTGCCATATCAGTGTCATGTGTCATCAGTGCCACATATTAGTGACACCTGTCAGTGTCACGTGCCATCTGTTATCAGTGTCACGTGTCATCAATGCCACGTATCAGTGCCATCTGTCATCAGTGTCACGTGTCATCAGTGCCACGTATTAGTGGCATCTGTCATTAGTGCCACATATTAGTGCCATCTCTCATCAGTGCCACGTATTAGTGCCACATGATATCAGTGCCATGTATAAGTGCCATCTGTCATCAGCAACCTCACACGTCCTGTATTGACAGGGGGAGTCTCATTCTTCTTGCTGCACCATTTAGAGCTGCACAATTAATTGTTAAAAAATCGTGATCACGATTCAACCCCGCTGACGATCTCTATTGCAGAGTTTGCCGATTCTTTCATATAACAAGTGTAGAGACTTATCTGCTCACTTAGCTGTCAAAAGAAAACATCCGGGCAGTCTGCCAAGTTTTTAACATGAAACATTGTAACTAATTCTTCCTTCTTAGATCAAAGGGATAAACTGCTGTATGTAAAGAAAAAATCTGGACAGTCTAAGTTTTTAACAACATGTAAATGCAGGAAGTTTAACCACTAAGGGCTCTTTCACACTGGGCGGATCAGTGCTGATCCACCCCGTGGATATCCACTTGCTCAGCGGGAATCGCCGGAGCGATGTCCGCTGAGCAGGAAGTTGACCGGTCCGTCTCTGCACACAGCGCAGGGACGGACCTGTCAGAGTGCCGCTCTCCCCTATGGAAGATCGGATGACGACGGACTGTAGAGTCCGTCGTCATCCGTTCCGATCCGATGACGGATGGAAAAATAGCTTTTTCCTCCGTCACACTTTTTCGGATGGGAGCGGGTCGGATGTCAGCGGAGATGTCACCGCTGACATCCGACTCTCCATAGACCTCTATGGAGTGTCCGTTCAGGTCCGCCTAAAAAACTGACAGGCGGACCTGAACGGACCGCCCGTGTGAAAGGTGCCTTAAAGTCTAAATCTTTTTCTGACACTTCTTTCTAAAATCAATATTTTTTGCTAGAAAATTACTTGGAACCCCCAAACAATATATATATATAATTAGCAGAGACCCTAGGGAATAAAATGGCAATTGCTGCAATATTTTATGTCGCACTGTATTTGCCCAGCAGTCTTTCAAACGCAATTTTTTGGGAAAAAATACACTTCGATTAATAAAAATAAATAAAAAACGAAACAGTAAAGTTAGCCCAATTTTTTTTTTGTTTTAATGTGAAAGATGATGTTAGCGAGAATCGTGATATATCTTCTAAGCAAAAAAATTGTGATTCTCATTTTAGCCAGAATCGTGCAGCTCTAGCACCATTTATGACACAAATAAGAATACCCCCTGGTGATGGTGGGTAGAACTGGGCAGAAATTACTTTACCTCTGTATTCAGAGTCCCAATAGTTTTGAATTGGTATGTGATCAATGATGTACATGCACTTGTTTGCCTCCACGTGACAAATCTCAGTGCAGGCGATGGAGAGTGAAAGTTTAAATTTGATTGGTTGCTTTTGTCCGAGGTCATCCTCTTTCCTTAGAACAAAAATTGCTTGATAAACAAAAACCTCCATTTCTGACCCTTTACCCTTTCCAAGCTACCATTGTGAAACTTAAAGATATTTCATTTTCTTTTATGCCTTTTGCATTGTCCTTCTAACTGGGTGTGTTGAATAATACTCCAGCAGTCTATTGTTTTGCTGTAAAAAGAAAGTGCATTAACGTTCATTGAGACTAATTGAAAATGATGGCAAGATGAAAATTGTGATGCTTCCATTCCATGTAGACATCTCTCCCCAGATTAAATTAATTGTGCCATTTTTCATCTGTATAAAACCGATGATTACACTGTAGCGCAGCCTAGGATGCAGATGACAGCTTTGCATGTGCCATGCCATGGATGTGAAGGCTCGCATGTTCCAGTAAGTGTAACGTGGCCAAGACAACTGACAGGTGAAGACCTCAGGGATATGCATATACTTAATTTACAGGGATAAAATGTTTTTCAATTCGATCCGGAGCGTCAATAAAACAAAGAAGCTACCGTTGTAAGATTTGCATTGAGAATATAAGCGTGTGCATAATTTATGCATGAACCGCTCGACTAGTGCGGCGCTTTCTGAGTGTAAGTGCATTGCTACTGTACTGTTGACATTTAAAAATAGCACTGTTAAGTAGCTCTTGGCTATGAATGAGGCTGTGAATGTGAAAATGTTGCTAAGCTAACACACTGTTTTCTTTGGCCTGATTTTGCAGCTGAAAGCGTCTCCATTTCACCCCGCTTCTCTCCGCCGTGCTGCTGCTGTACGTTTCTCAGATCACGCATTTGCCTGCTTCCCGCAGATTCCCTCTCCTGGGATGTGCTGCTCTCTGTGTCCTATCATTATTTATTGGAGCACTCCCTGGTTTTCTGCCTCTCTTTCCCCTTCAGCAGATATTTATTTATTTTGTTTGTAATTCAGAGAATTCACACCACATTAAGCATTTTCATTACCTAAAATAATTAGGTGATGGGAGAGGAACGCGCTCTAATTTGCTGTCCTTAAATAAAATTAATGCTCCTGTGATGTTGGCTTTGGACATTTTTCTTCCCCAATTACATTCTGGCCTCCCATCTATTATCTGTCCTGATATACGACTCAATTACTGGCGGCAAACTGCGGGCAGAGACTGTTACGACGTAACACTGAGAGGAAGATGCAGGGTGATGGACAGAGATGGGGACAGAGGGGAGAGGATAAGAGATGTTCGCTAGCAGAGACATTAAGCATGCACATCTTTTTCATTCTTCAAGGCCTAGGCCAGCCTTTCTCAACCATTTCAACGCATAGGAACCCTTGAAATAACTTTCCAGATTTAGGAAACCCCTACTAAAAATGACTATAACTACAACTCATAGTCTACAACTCAGGGTGTGATGTGTGATGGTCAATGTGTGGAAATTGGGAAGGATTACCCCTTAACCACTTCAGCCCCGGAAGGATTTGCCCCCTTCCTGACCAAACTGACAATTGCGTGGTCGTACCCAAACAAAACTGATGTCCCTTTTTTCCCCACAAATAGAGCTTTCTTTTGGTTGTATTTGATCACCTCTGCAGGTTTTGATTTTTTGCACTATAAACAAAAAAAAGAGCGTAAATTTTGAAAAAAATTCAATATTTTAAACTTTTTGCTATAATAAATATCCCCCAAATATATATAAAAAAATAGTTTCCTCAGTTTAGGCCGATATGTATTCTTCTACATATTTTTGGTTAAAAAAAAAAAACGCAATACGCGTAAATTGATTGGTTTGCGCAAAATTTATAGCGTCTACAAAATAGGTGATAGTTTTATGGCATTTTTATTATAATTTTTTTTTTTTTTTTTATTAGTAATGGTGGCGATCTGCGATTTTTTTTTTATCATGACTGCGAAATTATGGCAGACACATCAGACACTTTTGACACTATTTTGGGACCATTGTCATTTATACAGCGATCAGTGCTATAAAAATGCACTGATTACTGTGTTAATGACACTGGCAGTGAAGGGTTTAACCACTAGGGGGCGTTGAAGGGGCTAAAGTGGTAGTAAACCCTCCCTAACAACTTTATTGCATTGTAACCCTCATAAAAAAAATACTAACGATTGCTGCTAATAATTGTCTCCTTACTTGTTTGGTTTTGCTGTAATCTGTCCCGTTTTGATAAATGACGTCACCAGCGCATGCGCTTCCCTTTCCTTGATATACGGCATGCTATGTGTACAGTCCATCCACTGACTGGGATTTCCTCTCCCAGCGGCACAGCCATTTGAGCTTGCGAGACTGCTGTGTTTTCTAGTTCCTGATACTCTCCATGTGACCGTGTGACATCACATGGGGGGATTAACCTTGGCAATCATGCTGCATTCTAGAGTGGCGATCAGCTGCAGCAGGACTGATAGGCATACACGTTCACTTGTGCGTCGATATTATAAGAAACTCCGTAAACTCGGCAATGAGCGGCGGTTGTCGTGGGAACATCGGAGTGAGAACGAGGCTTGGCTATAACACGATTGTGCATGCGCGAGATTGCGGCGAAAGGAAACATGAAAGGGACTATAAATCAGACTCAGATAACAGTACTGAAGATGGTGCCGTCTTATCCATGAAGAAAAAAAAAATTCAAACTTAAAAAAAAGTAATTAATAGGCGATTGTGGCTGGATTAGGTTAAGTGATGCATGCTAACAAGTGATTACAACAAAATAGATGAAAAGCACCATAGGGATTGCAGGTTTTACTTCCTCTTTAAGTGTGTCCTAGGGAGTGATTCTAACTGTGGGAGGGATGGTCTTAACACACATGGCAGCTATCACTGCTCTCTATGACAGAGAGCAGTGATCTCTGTCATGTCACTAGGCAGAATGCCTTGTTTACAAAGGCATCTCCCCATTCCACCTCTCCGTGACACGATCTCGGGCACCGGCGGACATGGAGTATGTGGGACCCATGGACACGGAGAACGCGGCGGCCGCAGCACCACTTCTTAAAGGGGACGTACCTGTACGCCCTTTTGCCCACCCGTGCCATTCTTCTGACGTAGATCGTCATGCAGCGGTCGGGAAGCAGTTAAAGAAAGCTAAAAAGATCAATAGGTGTCATTTCTGAGAGGCAAAAATTGTTCAAAAAAACCCCTAGAAACCTCTGAAGGAACCCAAGAGTTCCATGGAACCCTGATTGAGAAACTCTGGCCTAGGGTGTACGTTCGTGTTTAACACAATAGTTTGTCTGTTAGCTGATATGAAACCAGTTGACATAGTTTTGCTATGTTGATGCACAGTTAAAGTGGTTGTAAACCCTTCCATATACCCAGTTAAGTGACAGTCCTCAGGTGATACGCAGAGGTGAAACAAATCCTCCTACATAGGTGGTACCTGTTCATCTACAGCCGTGTTTACCCTACAGCCATTCAAAGTGCAGAATTTACACAGGATCTCTCAGCTCTTTACAGCTACTTTTAAGCTTTGACCAGATCATTGATTACAACTGTTTGGATGATTCTGTAAAGTGTGAACTTGCAAACTCATCATATTTTGTCTCATCTGTTCTATGAGAAACCAGCTGAAGATCTCGTGTTAACTATCCTAAAGGAGCAGGAGGGGACCTCCTCCTCCCCCCCCCCACCAACTTCCTCCACTCTTCCCGGGAATCCCGTCCCACCAGGAGACTCGTGCAACAAAGAAAACGCAAGTCACGCCCGCAAATGTAAACGGTGTTCAAATCACACATGTGAGGTATCACTGCGATCGTCTGAGTGAGAGCAATAATTATAGCAAAATACCTCCTCTGTAACTCTAACCTGGTAACCATTACATTTTTTTTAAAGCCTCGCCTATGGAGATTTTTAGGTACCGTAGTTTGTTCCACAAGTGTGTGCAATTTCAAAGCATGACATGCTAGGTATCTATTTACTCTGCGTAAAATCATCTTTCACATTATACAAAAAAATTGGGCTAAGTTTACTGTTTGTTTGTTTTTTAATTCATGAAAGTGTATTTTTTTCCCCAGAAAATGCATTTGAAAGTCGGCTGCGCAAATACCATGTGACATAAAATATTGCAACGATCACAATTTTATTCTCTAGGGTCCCTGCTAAAAAAAAATATGCATAGGGTTTGGGGGTTCTAAGTAATTTTCTAGCAATAAATACAGATTTTTACTTGTAACCAACAAGTGTCAGAAATAGGCTAATGCCGTGTACACACGATCGGAAATGCCGCCAGCAAAATACCGATGTGATGACTCTCCCTGTGATTTTGTAGCAGGCTAGGAGGGAGGAAAAGAATAAGCAGATGCAAATAATTGTGTCCATACCCTGGCCACAGACTGCCATGCTTAAAGGGAACTGTAAGGCCAAACCTTTAGCACAGAGCAGATCTGCTAGTGAGGGCTTTTGGTTGAGCAGTTGTAACAAATACTGTACTCCTGTTTAGTGTCAGCCTGCTGCTGTGGGTACTGCTTTTTAGGGGTTGATGCGTTTTACTTAACCTCTACTCTTGGGACCTGCAGAGTAGCTCAGTGCATATTCAGAATGGGTCTGTTGTTTTTGGAAAGGAAATGCACACGTTTCCTTTTAGCCTTTTCTTTTAAACACTAGACTGATTCTGACAGCTCATGTTTGCGGTGTGCTGGGCTGATAATTAGTATCAGCACTGGACAGCTCCTCACTGGGTTACACTTCGAATGAACCTTAAACTTGGATGCAGGTTTGTAATGAATTGTTGCTGTGTCTCATTGCTTGCCAGTGCAGTCTTTGGCATCATAGCAGTAAATGGTCCAGGTGAAGTTACTTGCTCTACTATTAGCCGGTTTCCACCCGCAATACATTAATTGCAGTGATACTGATTCAAGCATGGCACAGATTTTTGTTGGCGTGTAGCTTGGTGGGCCAGAATACTCTATACTCTAGAGCAGGGGTCTCAAACTGGCGGCCCTCCAGCTGTTGCACAACTACAAGTCCCATGAGGCATTGCAAGACTGACAATTACCAGCATGACTCCCACAGGCAGAGGCATGATGGAACTAGTAGTTTTGCAACAGCTGGAGGGCCGCTAGTTTGAGACCCCTGCTCTAGAGAGCATGAACATACAGTATCGCACAAAAGTGAGTACACCCCTCACATTTTTGTAAATATTTTATTATATCTTTTCATGTGACAACACTTGTGTTGTGTGCCAATATTTTGTGGGGCCACCATTATTTTCCAGCACTGCCTTAACCCTCTTGGGCATGGAGTTCATCAAAGCCTCACAGGTTGCCACTGGAGTCCTCTTCGAGCGACATCGCGGAGCTGGTGGATTTTAGAGACCTTGCCCTCCTCCACCTTCCATTTGAGGATGCCCCACAGATGCTCAATAGGGTTTAGGTCTGGACACATGCTTGGCCAGTCCACCACCTTTACCCTCAGCTTCTTTAGCAAGGCAGTGGTCGTCTTTGAGGTGTGTTTGGGGTTGTTATCATGTTAGAATATTGCCCTGCGGCCCAGTCTCCGAAGGGAGGGGATCATGCGCTGCTTCAGTATGTCACAGTACATGTTGGCATTCGTGGTTCCCTCAATGAACTGTAACTCCCCAGTGCCGGCAGCACTCGTGCAGCCCCAGACCATGACACTCCCACCACCATGCTTGACTGTAGGCAAGACACACTTGTCTTTGTACTCCTCACCTAGTTGCCGCCACACACGCTTGATACCATCTGAACCAAATACGTTTATCTTGGTCTCATCAGACCACAGGATATGGTTCCAGTAATCCATGTCCTTAGTCTGCTTGTCTTCAGCAAACTGTTTGCAGGATTTCTTGTGCATCATCGTTAGAAGAGGCTTCCTTCTGGGATGACAGACATGCAGACCAATTTGATGCAGTGTGCGGCGTATGGTCTGAGCACTGACAGGCTGACCACCCTACCCCTTCAACCTCTGCAGCAATGAAAAAATACAAAACTTGAAAACACATTTCCAACTTGAATGCAAGCAGAAATTTATATGGACTTTTTTTCACTTTATTGTCAATAATTAGTTGCACACTCTATATAATTTGTTTGTATGCTTGTTTTGATTTATATTTTGGTTTATGATATCACTATAGACATTTGTTTGTTCACTTGTCACGTATTAATACTTGGCGCCACACTTTTTGTATTTTTTCAGTTTGTCGCTATCAGTCTATAGCAGTGTTGGCAGCTCTGGTATACTTATGAGTCACAGCGCAGTATTTTTTTTCTCTCTTTTTTTAACCTCTGCAGCAATGCTGGCAGCACTCATACATCTCTTTCCGAAGACAACCTCTGGATATAACGCTGAGCATGTGCACTCAACTTATTTGGTGGACTATGGCGAGGCCTGTTCTGAGTGGATCCTGTCCTGTTAAACCGCTGTATGGTCTTAGCCACCATGTTGCATCTCAGTTTCAGGGTCTTGGCAATCTTCTTATAGCCTAGGCCAGTGATGGCGAACCTTGGCACTCCAGATGTTTTGGAACTACATTTCCCATGATGCTAAACTACACTGAAGAGTGCATGAGCATCATGGGTAATGTAGTTCCTAAACATCTGGGGTGCCAAGGTTCGCCATCACTGGCCTAGGCCATCTTTATGTAGAGCAACAATTCTTTTTTTCAGATCCTCAGAGAGTTCTTTGCCGTGAGGTGCCATGTTGAACTTCCAGTGACCAGTATGAGAGAGTGAGAGCAATAACACCAAATTTAACACACCTGCTCCCCATTCACACCTGAGACCTTGTAACACTAATGAGTCACATGACACCAGGGAGGGGAAATGGGTAATTGGGACCAATTTGGACATTTTCCCTTAGGGTGTGTGCTGAGTTATTTTGAGGGGACAGCAAATATACACTGTTATACAAGCTGCACACTTACTACTTTACATTGTAGTAAAGTGTAATTTCTTCAGTGTTGTCACTTAAAAATATATAATAAAATATTTACAAAAATGTGAGGGGTGTACTCACTTTTGTGAGATACTGTGTGTGCCAGAAAAAAAAAAAGATCAGCGTTATAAGATCAGTACATCTTTTTGCACCCATGTGAGACCTGCTGTGAACCATAAATAAAGTCCCCATATATTTTCACAATGTTGAGCACTGTGTACACCTTCCAGGTCAGATAGCTGCTCCCCAGTGAGTTTTTTTTTTTTTTTTTTTACCCCAATGGCAACTCTTGCTGAGTCCCAACTTGTATTCAACTGAATGCAAACTCCAAACATTCCTACAGCTCAAGAAAGATAACCATACATCCCAACATTATGGTAGTGTTGCATTATCTCATTACATCCCCCCACTTTATTTTCTTTCTTCTTATGCAGTTCTTATATATAAAACATAAACAAGCTTTTCAAGCCTTTTGCCCACTGTGTGAAAGCGTTTGTCAGTGTGACATGCTGTGCATGATTGGAGAATCCATAGCAGATAATTGGTAGTCACTGCAATGATTTTATTGGCTTAGACCATGCTGTAGATCAGTAGGCAACTATAGAGACCAAGGCAATAAATCTCATGACTGCAGTAAACCTGTTTTTATTGTTAAACTGAGCTGTCCATCAGTGACACATGGACTGACATACAAGACTCTTAAAACTGATATGTAGCAAAGGAAATCCATGGTTTCACATTGCCCTGTAATGTGTGCCTGTTTTCCTGGAAGGAAATAAGTACTGTCATCTAGAGATGAGGAAATAATGAAACATTTGCTCTTCCAACAGCTTAGTTGGTCCACCATTGTGATCCTATTTTCGGCATTTGAGTCTTTATTTTACTATATTCAGGATACTACCTCAGTGCACCATTTATGTTGCTTATTTTATTTTGCTATGAGTGCCCTTTTTTACATTCAATTACATGTGGATACCCCACTGCATAAACAACGCCACGGAGGAGGGCGTCATATTGACCACCGGGGCATCAGGATCAGAGGCAGATCTGATTATACGCCTTTTACCCCTGCAGGGGTACAGAGATCTGGTGAGGGCATAAACAAGAGGGGAGCACGGAAAAAGTCACTTTATAATCTGACACGGAAGCTGCGATTAAGTATCACTTTGGTATCCTGCGCAAGTCACCTGGGAATTTTTGATTATGGACATTATTTGTGAATCATTTTTTATAAGGTTGTTGCAGAGTTGGCTCTTTTTTCTTTTTTATACGTTGATTATTTCACTACTGTTGCACAATTTGGCACGATTTTGGTTTGCTTGTATTAGATGGTTTTCATATATATACCTGGCTTACTAATGCACACATTTTTTATTACACACATATATTTTTGGACACTACACATTGCAGTATTTGATTAATCTAGAGGAGGTTTTAATGTAACCTCTATATATTTATATATATATATATATATATGTTTGTCATTTATTTCTCCCACTATCCCCCAACCCACTATCACTTGTAGGCTTGGCATATGAGACTTGGGATATTGCCTTTTATACTTTTTTTATATCACCACATTGATAGTTTGATAGGGATTTTTTCACATTAGCTGGTAGGCAGCGCTACTTTCCTCTTTTTATGTACCGTATTTTAGTCTTAGATTGTGGCTGCAAGTAGATTTATAGAGGTTTTAGTTTTAGGCTGAAATTCCACTTTAGGGCCTCTTGCACATGATACTCCTGTTTGAGCATCTACTTTTTCAGCCGTTTTTTTTGTATGTACTTGCGCACATCTTTGCGCATGTGCATTTGCGCAATTTTTACGCAAATTTGCGCACATGTGCAAAAACTTTTGCTCACATTTTTGTTCTGCACAATATATGAATGGGCCTTTGTGGGCATTTGCGCGCATTTAAATTACTGACCAAAAATGCAGATTTTTCTATTTATTTTTTACTGAAGAATATACGGCGCTTGTTTACGCGACTGTGTGCATAGGCACATTACATTTAATGGGCTGTATTTTAGCTCCATAAAAAAAGAAAAAAAAAGCTGCAGTGTGCAAGAGGCCTAATGTTAAGGGGCAAAATTCTCAATGCCCACCACTAGTACAAGGTTTGACACTGATGAAAGATCTGTGAGGTTTCCCATAGTCAATCCTTTTTTAATATCAACAGTTTTTAGTGAATAACTTTGTTACCGTCTTCTGTTTGATTTATAGAATATTAATAGGATTCGCTCCATGATTATGTTCAAGTATATGACCAGAAGCATACTGTTTATAAAAGTTGGGTAACCTGGTCGTTATGTTCTTTGCTGCTTTTTTTTTCCACAATCCATATCTTGTGTTGGGGGATGCTTGTAGCGCGTTAAAATGCTTATGAAAGCAGAGCTAGTCCAAGAATCTCAAAAGCTTATCAATATTGAGAGGCGCTGTACAGAGTGGCCCATGAGTACTATGTGCACAGTGTAGAGGCGTGTAGCAGGGACACTGCAGTCTACATATAGGCCAGCCAAGGTGACGGCTCTTACAGAGCTAATTATTAGAAGGGAGAAATAGTTTTAGTGAAGAGGCTATAGGAATACCTCATTATTTCTGACATTGTCTATCCAAGGATGCTTAAGGGAAGGAAAATCAGCATCTGATCCTTAATCCTGTATTATACCCGTCTACCTCAATTCAACACTTATTAGTGTGCCGTGATCTTCTTCACACACAGAAGAAAGAGAGAGAGATTAACAGCAGCAGTTCTATTTTGAGATGACTGAATACAGTTAACCATAAAAAAATGAACAGCAGATGTTGGGGCCCATTAATAAAACTTGGAAGAAAAAGGAAAACATTTTTACCCATAGCAATTTTTTTTCAACCTGTAAACTGAAATGGAATGTTATTGGTTGCTATGAGTAACATTTCTCCTGCCTACATCTCCACATACCTTTAGTTTGCTTTTTACCGATGAGCCAAATTCCTACTCATCAATTGCATGAAATTCGTGTTCCTTTTTTTTATCAATCTTTTTTTATTCATTTTAAATCATCATGCAGACGTTTACGTTCAAATAATCATCATGAAATAGTTAAAACAAGTATACGTTATCCAATATGATCAGTGTCCCTGACCCGGTAAAAATCAACAAAACATAATAATCAAGAATATAGCGCATCTGGGGAGACTTTAATCTCCTCTGGCAGGATCCTACCAAAGAATTCCCTTCACCCCGGTTCCCCCCCACAAGATAGCCCAGCCCTCAGGGAGCCTGGAGATAAGCATTTCATGGATTCCGCACTTTTTCAAACCTAGCTTGCTTATCTTGTCGAATACTAGTCAGTTTTTCATTGATCAAGATCTTTTGTTTCACCAGGGCAATGTTGATTATAGGTGATTTCCATGCGCGTGCAATAGTTATTTTAGCCGCTAAAGCAATGAACAATATGAGAGTTTGCAGATGTCTGGGGATCTCCTCCAGTAGATCACCAAATAACCCTGTTTTGGCCCCTCTGGGTATATTTTGTCCCGTCACTGAGTAGATTAGGTTGAGCGTCCTGATTCAGAAACGTCGGACCTTCGAGCAAGACCACCAGACATGGTACATATCTCCTTCCTGTAAGCACCCTTGAAAGCATAGGAGTGAAGCCATGTAGGAACAAGGTACCAGCGCAATAGCACATTGTAATTTTCTGCCACCAATGAGGTGTTGGGTATACCTTTGTGCACAATGGTCAACCATTTCGTCTACACCTCCATGTGTTAAATTGGTACTGTGAGGTAATTTGTTTTCAGTGTTGTTTTGTGGCACTTTGGGATGTTAGACTAACACGAGCGGAATTTCCGTCAGAAAAATCTTGGATGGTTTTTCCGACGGAATTCCACTCAAGCTTGGCTTGCATACTCATGGTCACACAAAAGTTCTCTGAACTTTCGACCGTCAAGAATGCGGTGACGTACAACACTACGAGGAGCCGAGAAAATTAAGTTCAATGCTTCCGAGCATGCGTTTAATTGTTTCCGAGCATGTGTCAGAATTTTGCGTGTCGGAATTGCCACAGACGATCGGAATTTCCGATCAGAACCTTTTCCGTCATAAAAAAAAAGAGAACCTGCGCTCAATCTTTTGCTGGCAGAAATTCCGCCACCAAAAGTCCGATGGAGCATACACACGGTCGGAATTTCCAACGAAAAGCTCACATCGGACTTTTGCTGGCGGAAATTCCGCTTGTGTGTACAGGGTAAAAGTTTCTGACCCCCTGTTCTTTGCTTTATATTGTTCCCAGGCCAAAACTTCTGAGAAAGGAAGAAGTTCTATTCCTAAATGGAAATGTGCTGTTTGCAGATGTAAATTGGGAATTTTCCTGTTCTGAGTCTTTTTGCCAGTCCTGCATTAACAGTATGCTAAACGATCAGTCTTCTGTCGCTTGTAGTGACTTGTACTTTTCCATTTTTTTTACCCCTGTTGGAAGGACTTTACCTCGCTACACTACATAGACTAATGCCTCTCTCTACTGCTACCTTTGCATCTTCAGTAAAAAAAAAAAAATCCCTCCTAAGGTGGACAATCCCTCCTAAGGAGAGATTGCACAGTGACCCTGCTATTTCCCCACTGGATTCCATTGGTGAGGAGGAATTAGTAAAGGAAAGCACTCCTAAAACCCTCTGAATTTAAATTGTACCTGGAAGATGATATCTACTGAAAAACAACTTATTTTACCCTTGATATCCAGAAAGAAAAAGTTCAGCTTTCTTTGCATGATCAAAAGAAATCTAGACTGTTTTCTGTGCTAAGCTTTTAACCAACTCTTATGTAAAAAAAATGGGTAGATCCCAAGAGAAAGCCATTCTTCTCAAAAAATCGGAAGTGCAAATTTCTTTTTGAAGAGGCTTTTGAGCATTTGTGGAAAGAAAACCCCTCTTCTAAATGCACTATTTTTTACAGTGTCTAAGAATGCAAATTTTGCCTTTGAGGAGATAGGTATTTTAAAAGATCCAATGTATAAGAGGAGTGATATCCTTCTTAAAAATACTTGGGGTTCCATTCTTTCTAGTCTCAAACCAGTACCGCCCACAATCCGTGTAGCCAGAAATCTTAAATTTATGCTCATTCTGTTGATATCTTGCCTTTGATTTTCAAGGCAATGGGCTTTATAGCAGAATCTTTTACAGCGTCAACCAAATCTTCAACCTTGGTAAATTCACCCATTAGGGCCTTGTGGCTTAAGACTTGGTCAAGGAACTCTGCATTTAAACTTTGTTTATGCAGTATGCCCTTTATAGAGGATCTCCTGTTTGAACGTACATACAGCATTCTTTTGTTGTTGTTTTTTAGGATGAAGATATTAGCTTTAATGTTAATATCCAGTAATATTTTGTGCATTTAGGAAAGCATCCATTTTTTTTTTTTTTAGAACAATCTACTATTCCACATTTTCCCAGCTCTTGCTGTAAATAAACCTTTCCAGATTTCAGTTTACATCCAAGAAGACAAAGCCTAAAAAGCATTGGTCGGATTCTGCGCCTGTGGGAGAAAAATCAGCAGTATTTCTCCCACAGTGGAAACAAGTAGCCTCCAATTTATTTATTTTGGGGCTTGTGGAATATAGCTACAGACTAGATTTTTGACAAACGCTCTGACAAACCGTGAATTATCTAGACCACTTTCTTTTCTTCTGGTAGAACTGTTCGATCAGAAGGTTCAGACCGGGGTAAATGTTTCTACTTTCGAGTCTTTTGATGTTCTGGATATTCCTGAACCTCAAGCCCCTGAATAAGTCCATAAGGTACAAGAAAATTTCAACCAATTTGGTAAACTCAGTAAGATCAGTTCTCCAAAAGGATTTTCTTATGACAGTTCTGGATTTGAGAGATTCTTCTCTCCTTGTTCCCAAAAGGATCAGCTCACAGAAGTTTCTTCTAGCTCTTAATTTGGGAGAAGAGAGTGGACATTTCCAGTTCAAAGCTATGCAGGTTCTGTTCAACCCCAAGGATATTCTCCAAGATGGTGGGAGAAACACTGAGTATTTTGCACTTACCGGTACATCTAAAAATGATTGTTTCATATTTAGATAATCTACTGTTTATTGCTCAGACTCAATGCAGCAAAATATCACAAATCCAGGGATGTCTGATTAATGCAGAGAAATCATGCTTAATTCCATCATACCCTGTCCAATTCCTGTTCCATCATACTTTGTCCAATCTATTTCCAGGCTCAAAAAGATTTTCTGCCAGAAGACAAAATTCTAAAAGTTAATACCTCACTGATTCAGTTGCAGATCAGTTGACCAGTGACTATTATACTGATGTCCACACTAGGTCTCCTGACATCTTGTATCTCTGTAATTCAGTAGGCTTAGTGTTGTCAGAGATTCGTCTGAGAACATGTGACCACTACCAGGGTTCTCTATTCTCCACGTTAATTATACCTAATTTAGGAAAACTTTGCCTATGGTAGTGGAGAATCCATTCAAATCTAACAGGAGGCCTCCTTTTTATTCTTCTCCACATCTATAAAGATAAAAAGGTATAACATCAGAACAGGAATGCTGAATACAGGAAAAATCTTAGGCGGTTGTACATTGAAGATAGCTGATTGTGGTATGAAGGGCTCTGACTTATTTTTAGGAAGAAGTCCGAGAGCATCATCTCACAACGACTTTGTCTATAGACACAGCCAGCAGGGCTCAGGGGCAGGCTTGCTAGGGGTGTCCTTGGAAGGCAGGGGGAGCCAGGAGCATCGGTGAGGGATGCCAAAAGAGGAGGATCGGGGCTACTCTGTGCAAAACCAGGTTTGTTATTTTAAAAAAAATTTAAGGTTTCAAATCACTTTAATATCTCTGTAATAATTTTATTTTCCTTCCTTATACACAGTACTTACTGTGCAAAACTCCTTCAAAACTGTCAATAAACATATTCAAATCAAGTTGCTTCCCTAACCCTCAGGAACCATTTAAATCCAATTGCTAAATGCTTTTCACCAAAATAAAGTTTTACATTTTTTTTTATTTTCACCAAAATGTCAACAATGCAAACTTTTAGTTTTGCTAATTCCTACTCTTCATTGTTTTTTGCATCATGGTAATAGGAAATTCCACAAAAATGATCTCTCTCCTTAATGATTTTGATCCCATCTAATAGGTTCCCTGGAAGGTTTTGTAGGTGCCCGTTTCAGATTTCACTTGCAGCTGAAGTGAAGTTCCATTGTTGGAGACGGCACAAAATGTAAACGGCTATGATTCTTTGGCCCACACTACTTGCAAATAGGCTGTGAAAGACACGAGTGCAAAATAATTGCAGCATGCAATGTTTTTTAAATTTTGCTTTAATACAGTTATTGATGTTTCCAAACTTTCTTAACAAGAATTCTGTATTTGTGAACTTGTGTATGTGTGAACTAATGGAAAATAACCACATTGACTCTCTTGTTCTACCTGCAGGTATTTGGGTGATGGCCGTTTTCACCTGGAGTCTGTCATGATTGCCAACCCAGACACAAAAGCATTCAGGTAAATCATGGTGAGCCGTTGCATTATTTTTTTTTACAGACTGAGTAAGGGACATAATTCAGGGAAGTATGAGATCTCATTCCAGAAATATTTCATATTTGCCAAAGAGCCAACTGTGTTGTATTTTCCAGGGTAAGAGTGTAGCTCGCCCCAAAATGTTGGGGTAAGAAGCATAATGAATGAATGATTTGTATAGCGCTGCAAATGCGAACTGAATCGCCTCAAGGCGCTTGGTCCGTTCTGTGTTGTTCTGCTTCTTAGAAGAGGTGGGTCTTGAGTTTTTTCCTGAAGGTCCAATGGTTTTCTTCCATGCGGATGATACCAATGCCGCGTACACACGATCGGAAATTCAGCCAGCAAAATACCGATGAGAGCTTTTGGTCGGAAAATGCGACCGTGTGTGTTTCATTGGACTTTTGCTGGCCGAATTCCCGCCACCAAAAGATTGAGAGCAGGTTCTCAATTTTTCGGTCGAAAAAATTTTCCGACACGCAAAATTCCTATGCATGCTCGGAAACAATTTGACGCATGCTCAGAAGCATTGAACTTCCTTTTCTCTCGTCGTAGTGTTGTACGTCACCGTGTTCTTGACGGTTGAAAGTTCAGCAAACTTTTGTGTGAACGTGTGTATGCAAGCCAAGCTTGAGCGGAATTCCGTCGGAAAAACCATCAAAGATTTTTCTGATGGAAAATCCGCCCGTGTGTATGCGGCATTACGCTACAGAATTGCCATGCTTGTGTGAAGAAAGAAGATTTTGGGTGGCACCACCCATGCACATCCAAACTGTCTGTAAGCATCTATGATGATCTGAATTATGATGTAACCCATAACAGAACAGACAGTGATTTTTTTGCCATGTTTACATAATTATACCAATAATGTTTGATATGTTTCTGGGAATTATTGCCCATCACAAGTCTCTGCACAGCTTTCAGAAACAATTATAATCGTGTTAGACCACTGGAAAACAATCCTTTAGTCGATGATTGTGGATAGTCATACTGGTAGGAAAATGTATATATTTTTCTTAAATTATGTTTTTGTACTTGTTTCCATTTCTGGAATAAAGGTAATTTTGATTTATATATGCAACGCTTGTATCTGCATTGCAAAATATTCATGCTGAGCCGGGCTTGTTTCATGATCACTCTCTGGGTTTAAAGCATTAGAGAGCAGCCTTGCTGCATATGATGCATTTCTGAATATGGTGCAATGAACCTGAATAAATGTTTATTGTAGGCTGATGATAAAATTTCATTCCAAGCTTCCAGGCATAGGATGAGCAGACAGTTTACTAAAAGGTGTATACTGTGTGTAGAGAGCTCAGTGGGGGTTGTTAAATATAAAATTATTCTACACAGTGTGCCTTTCATTTTATATTATTGCTTTTAAAGCAGACCGTATTGAATTTTGACAGTTCTCACATAAAAAGCATATTTATGGCTTGTAAAGAATATTTACTGTAAATATATGAATGTCTATAGCCTGACCAAAACAAATATACTGTATTATTGGTGTTTTTTTTAAAGCTTAACTTGTTGCAAACAGTTAAATACATAGATACAATAGATATATGGGGACAGTCCTACCTACAAAAGGATTTGTATGCCTGTCAGTCCAGTCCTGAGATTTACACAGCTATGCCACACAGTATAACTCTGTTTTTCTAAACAGGAGACTTGGTTCTTTCCCTTATGCAGTTATGCAGCACTTATGCCCCGTACGCACGAGCGGATTTTCCGTCGGAAAAAACTTGGATGGTTTTTCCGGCGGAATTCCGCTAAAGCTTGGCTTGCATACACATGCTGAATTTGGAATTCCAGCCAGCAAAAGATTGATAGCATGTTCAAAATTTTCGGTCCGAAAAAGTTCCAATCGGAAATTCCGATCGTCTGTACCAATTCCGACGCACAAAATTCCTATGCATGCTCGGAAACAATTCAACGCATTCTTGGAAGCATTGAACTTAATTTTCTCGGCTCGTTGTAGTGTTGTACGTCACCACGTTCTTGACGGTTGTATGCAAGCCAAGCTTGAGCGGAATTCCGTCGGAAAAAACATCCTAGATTTTTCAGACGGAAATTCGGCTCGTGTGTACGCTACATTAGAGTCTGCAAAAAGTTTGAGACTGGGGCAGTGGTTCACCCTCCAGCAGGTCAACAACCCTAAACATACAGCCAGAGCTACAATGGAATGGTTTAGATCAAAGCATATTCATGTGTTAGAATGGCCCTGTCAAAGTCCAGACCTAAATCCAATTGAGAATATGTGGCAAGACTGAAAAATTGCTGTTCAAAGATTCTCTCCATCTAATCTGACAGTGCTTGAGCTATTTTTCAAAGTAGAATGGGCAAAAAATTTCACTTTCTAAAAGAGCAAAGCTGGTAGAGACATCCCCAAAAAGACTTGATGTAATTGCGGCGAAAGGTGGTTCTACAAAGTATTGACTCGCCACACTTTTCACAAATATTTATTTATTATTGTAAAAAAATTTGAAAACCATTTATCATTTTCCTTCCCCTTCACAATGATGTGTCACTTTGTTTTGGTCTATCACATAAAATACATTTACGTTTTTGGTTGTAACATGACAAAATGTGGAAAATGTCAAGGGTATGAATACATTTTCAAGGCACTATATATTGTGAGATTTAGCTTCAAACAGGTAGTTTTCCAAGCCTAACAGAATATGTTTTAGGGCTTTTATTCATCCAAATAACATGCAGAGGTTGTTTAACAACATGGGTGTTGATTTAATAAAGGCAAATAGGCTGTTCATTTTGCAAGGGATTTTTGCTTGAGTGAGGTGAACCTCTGCTGACTTCCATCATCAATCATGTGGAAGCAAACATTTTATTTTTTTCCTTGTATGTGTGTAGGTATTATTTGCAGAAGGAACGTTGGCCATATTTACTAAGCTAAGTGAAAATTCCCTTGTAAAGCAAGCAGCTTTTTTGTCTTTGGTCAATTAACCCAATTGCATTGATTCCAATTTTGTCTTGTATGTCACATGTAAGTGATTTATTCCCCCATGTTTATCATTAACATGTTAATAAAAAAAAGAATTAAACAAAATACAAAAAATCACAAAACAATATAGGGACATACACATTTATGCAGGGTTTGGCACGTGCATTACATCTTTAGAATTGTTTGCGCATATGTTATTTTTTCTGGTTTTCATTTATTTATCAACCCTTATGGCCTTTAATACCATGGGTATTAAACTATAATGAATTCACTAGGTTAGTCTCTGCAAAATTCCATTAAAATCATAGGTTCCTACAGATTTGAGGAATCCTGTGGTTCTCAAACCCTTCTGTCACTGGAAAGCTGGTAAATGCATATAAAAAATCTTCTTTTGTTTTTTTTAAAACATATACAAGCTCCAGACAGCACAGTGGCTGGTATTAACTGTTCTCTTTTTTGATGTCTGCCCTGGGGAGCCATAAAATAACATTTTGCCATGTCTCCTCCAACCAGTCTGTTAAGAATGTTAGGAAGGACATTGAGTGAGCAGGGAGATGGGGAATATAAGAGAGCATAGCACCTTTAGCTTTCCTAGACAAGGAAGGTACTGCACATTTGCGCAATTTGTACCAGGGAAATGTTGGCTCCAGCTGGGTTCACACTGCCACCTGGAGCGGGTCCGGTGCATCCCTGTTCACTGCTTCAGGTCCAATTTCGGTCTGAATTTTTGGCTGAATTCGGACCTGAAACGGACCAGAAGACGCACAGGACTCCTGTGCAATTCACTCCGCAGGCGCCCCGGATCTGTGTGAACCAGCTCCATTGAGAGCCGTTCACAGTCTCCTGACATGCAAATTTGATGCAGGGAAATTCGCATCCATATCGCAATAGTGTGAACCCAGCCTTAATGTGCATTATGGCACTGTACAGTAACTTCATTTTTTAATTGAGAACAGGTGCTCATTGATTTGGTGCATGGGTAGAATATATTTAACCACTCGCCTACCAGGCACGAACACCCCCTTCCTGACCAAGCCATTTTTCAGCTTTCAGCGCTGTCGCATTTTGAATGACAATTGCGCGGTCATGCAACGATGTACCCAAATAAAAATTTTATTATTTTTTTCCCCACAAATAGAGCTTTCTTTTGGTGGTATTTGATCACCTCTGCGTTTTTTATTTCTTGCGCTATAAACAAAAGAAGAGGGACAAGTTTGAAAAAACACAATATTTTTTACTTTTTAGTATAATAAATATCCAATTTTTTTTATTTTTTTTAAACAAATTTATTCCTCAGTTTAGGACGTTACGTATTCTTCTACATATTTTTGGTAAAAAAAATCGCAATAAGCATATATTGATTGGTTTGCGCAAAAGTTATAGTGTCTAAAAAATAGGGGATAGATTTATAGCATTTTTATTTTATTTTTTACTAGTAATAGCGGCGATCTGCGATTTTTTCGTGACTGCGATATTGCGGCGGACATATCGGACACTTTTGACACATTTTTGGGACCATTCACATTTATACAGCGATCCGTGCTATAAAAATGCATTGATTACTGTATAAATGTGACTGGCAGGGAAGGGGTTAACACTAGGGGGTGATCAAGGGGTTAATATGTTCCCTATGTGAGTGATTCTAACTGTGGGGGGAGGGGACTGACTGGGGGAGGGGACTGACTGGGGGAGGGGACCGATCGGTGTCCCTATGTACAAGGGACACACCATCGGTCTCCTCTCCTCTGACAGGACGTGGATCTGTGTGTTTACACACACAGATCCACGTCCTGCTCAGTTACTGGGCAATCGCGGGTGCCCGGCGGACATCGCGGCCCCCTAGTGGCCGCAAAGTTAGTGCCGTGGCCTGGAACAACAGATGTTTCTTGCCGCTGTCATATGACTGTTGGAGGTCAGAAAGTGTTTAAAGGAGATGTACAGTCAAAGCTCGTTTTGCTGTACAGTTCGTTCTGCACTACTGGGACCCGTTTTCAGCTGACAGCGGGCTGACTTCACAGAGCCGGTCCAGGTCTCCAGATCGCGACAATGAAGTCGGGATCCGCCCACATGCCTGGACCAACACCCGGCTCAGCCTCTCACTGAGAGCCTGAGCCAGCCTCTCCTGCCCCCTCCACAGCCCAGCACTCCAGTGAGCGAGGAGGGGGCATAGCACGCAGCGGTGAATGACAGTCTCCACCTTTCTTCTCAGGGAGCCTAGAGAACCGAGCAACTGGCGGTATTAGATGGCTCAGTTCTCAGTGTTAGAACCAGCGGGGGACCAATGCTACATCCACCTAGGTAAGTATGATTCTAAACTAAAGTAAAAAAGTCCACACTTCACTTTTAAAGGTTTTGTAAAGGCTTAATGCATGAAGGTAAAAAAGATTACGAGTGCAGCTCCCCCCATCCCCCCCCCAATGCTTACTTGAGCCCCATCCTGATCCAGTGCCCAAAAGCCTCGACTCTCCTGTGTCTCTCCCTCATTGTTTGAGACAGCAGTGGGAGCCAATGGCTACTGTCAATCAAAGCCAGTGAGCCAATGAGGAGAGAGTGGGGGTGGGGCCGAGCTGTGCTTCATGTGTGAATGGACACACAGAGCAGTGGCTCGGGAGGGAGTAGCCTGGAGTCCCAGTGGGGCGCTCCAGGCTCCTCCCAAAACCACTGCACAGAGCAGGTAAGTATGATATGTATCTTATTTAAAAAAAAATGTAAACCAAACCTTTAGGCCCCTTTCACACGGACGCAGTCAGTTTAGGCACGTCAAAAACGTATCAGTTCTTATCCGTTGTCTCATCCGTTTTCATCCGTCTTTTGTTCCGTTAATGTCCGTTTTCATCCGTCTTTTGTTCCGTTAACATCCGCTTACATCCGTAAATGCACACGTTTACGTCCGTTTTTTCATCCGTTTTTGTATACGTTTTGTTCCGTTTATGTGTGCCTGTGCCTTTAAGAGGTTGAGTTCACAGATAAACACCAAACGGATCTTAACTGATCGGACGTTGACGGACAATGTCCGTCAACGTCAGTTAATATCCGCTTTGACGGATCTGGACGTAGCCTTGTACGTTTAAAAAAAATGGATAAAAATGGAAGCGGAGGTTAACTGATGGTGACGGATGTTCATCCGTCTGCCCATAGGAATGCATTGTCGTCCGTCGACGGATGGAAGAAAAACGGATAGACGGTCTGTCCGTGTGAAAGGGGCCTAAATGTCACTCTAAGCTTTATCTTATTTTTAACAATCCCTGTTACTTGCTATTTTTAGCAACCATGAACCACGACATACAGCAATAAATGAATGTGCAATGAGGACTCAGGCCAGCACAGTATGATTTCCAATTAGTGTACATGTGCCTCAATGGCATAAATACATTTAGTAGTCAATCATCTATATGGCTATGGCTTTTCAGTTGTTAGTTTATTGATGGGATAGGTATCTTTCCTAGAAAACAAGCTTATGGGAAAGATCCTTACATTTGCTGTTAAAATTTGGTTTTCAGGGACATCTGTTGAAAGTATTATTATTATAAAGATTTTTTTATAGTGCCAGTTTAAAAAGCACTTTACATAATAAAGGGAGACAGTACAGTTGCGATACATTGCAAAACAAGAGCATTGGGAGGTCCCCACTGATGAGAGCTTACAATCTAAAGCCCCATACACACGGTCGGACTTTTTTCATCAATTTGGTCCGATCGGACAAGGTTGTTGAAAAATCAGACCGTGTGTATGCACCATCGGACAGTGTTCGTCGGTTTGTCCGTCGGACAAAGTCTTATCTCCTGCTGGAAAGATTTGCCGTCAACCCGGTCCGATCACACCAAATCCGATCGTGTGTACGGTTGTCTGACCGGACAAAGTGCTACGCATGCTCAGATCACATTACAAGACCAAAGCTATTGGCTACTAGCCTCTACGTAGTCCCGTCGTAGGCAACAAACGTCACCACGTTCAGAATGATCGGATTTTCCGACAACTTTGTCCGACCGTGTGTACGCAAAACCAACATCGGACAAAGTATGACGGACATGGTCCGACGGACCTGGTCTGCGGATTGTCCGACCGTGTGTATGGGGCTTTAGGGGAATGGCAGGTGATACCAAAGGTAGTAACTGTGGAAATTACTATCTTTAAATGATTCTCTGCACAATCTATGCCCTAATTATTCCAAACTCCCAAAGAAAATATGCCAAAAAATAAACTGAACATACCCCTGATTGCTACTCACACTGATACGAGTTTTCCACACTTAGCAGAAATAAATATAAAACCAAGTGTAGCGCAATCTCCTGTGTGCGTATCCCTTATACAGCCATATACGTGAATACTGTATACTAGCATAAAAACATCACTGTGTATATATATATATATATATGTATATATATATATATATAATTATACTACCAGAAAAAAATCAAAACTGGAACACTACTTATTTGTACGTGACATGTGCAGAATTTTCAGATTTATATGATATATTAATCGTATACAATCTAAATAAGAAAAGCCCTCAAACAAGTTTGTGTCTGTAATGATTAATAACTCCATTCTGTGCTGGTGCCAGTTCTTATGCAATGACTCCACATGAGTTCCACCACCTTTTTACTAAATGCCCTCACCTGAAAAGATTTGACCTATGGATTAAATCGATCACCATGTGCTTTCCCCTTTAAGGGGTCTCAGCCATCTCCCTAGGGTATCTCCAGATTTACCATCAGGCTACCGCCTTACTCCAAATGTACTTATTAGGAACAGCGTTACAAAACAATAACCCTCCAGCAGCTCCTCAGCTCACAGAAATTAAAAAAAACATCATCATGCTTTACTCCCTAAATTATGCCCTTTATTAAATATTAAAGAACTACCCTTATATAGATAGTGCCCGTTAATGTCAGCACACAAACAATAGGATCACTTTAAATTAAAAATACATTGCCCCCCCCCCCCCCCAAGACCTCGGCTTTAAGATCACCTCAGAAAATCACTCTATCCAGCTACTTCCAGATTTATGTGATGACGTCACAGGCTCCGCCCCAACGTGTTTCGTCACTACACCATGTGACTACCATAAGGTAACAACTGTCACCCTTGAGGAAGTCACATGGTGTAGTGATGAAAACAATATGGCCAAAAGTACATATTCAGTACTCAGTACTGATCAGGACATGTTTAATCTCGTAGTTGCAACCTCATAGAACCTGTCCCCAACACTGCTACACTGTTTAGTCTCCTAGGTGCAAAAAGTGTCCTCCATCAAAGTTGCAACATTCCTGGATCCTGTCCCCAACACTGTGGCAAACAATAACACACAAATTCTGGTTAGTATCAATGTCCATGAATGTTTTGAGATGTACTCCTTTCATTTGTTTACTGTGTGGGGCTTCCTCTCAAAACCTTGTCCTTAACTGTCCCTCAGAAAAAGAAATCCATAGGTGTCAGTTCAGGGGAGTGAGGTGGACAGTCCATATTGTCACATTACCCAATCCAATGCTGTGGGAAGGTGGTGTCAAGGTAACTCTTTCCCAACAAAGCAAAATGAAGAGAGGCCCCATAATAATGTACAATAGTGTATAATGTAAAAGTGATGTATACCTACTCTTGTTCCACCAGGTATATTTGTTTTTATATAGAATACAAATCAGTAAAGTTTAAAAGAAGAGAAAAGAGTTAATTAGGGCTAGTCAGATTTAACGGGGTTAACTAGGACAGATTATATAAGAAACATAAGTTTATGTTTGTACTGATGGCATCTCTGATAGATAAATCAGAACCTTGCTTATCAGACTGACTGCAGGATCTATTGTCAGTAATTGTGGGTGTGTATTCAGTGGGAAAGGACCCTAATGCCCCATACACACGATCGGAAATTCCGCCAGCAAAAGTCCGATGTGAGCTTCTGGTCGGAAAATCCGACCGTGTGTGTGCTCCATCGGACTTTTGCTGGCGGAATTTCCACCCGCAAAAGATTGAGAGCTGGTTCTCTATTTTTCCGACGGAAAAAGTTACGATCGAAAATTCCGTCGCGCAAAATTCCTATGCATGCTCGGAAACAATTTGATGCATGCTCGGAAGCATTGAACTTAATTTTCTTGGCTCATCGTAGTATTATACGTCACCGCGTTCTTGACGGTCGAAAGTTCTGAGAACTTTTGTGTGACCGTGTATATGCAAGCCAAGCTTGAGCGGAATTCCGTCGGAAAAAACATCCAAGATTTTTCCGACAAATTCCGCTTGTGTGTACGGGGCATAAGACATACAATGTATTAAGTAGAACTTTAAATGGTTATGTGATGTGACTAGCAGTTGTGACTAAAAATGTATGGACACATATTCCCTTGTCCAGGAGAGGACACGTGTTGAGGGCCAAGAACAGCAGGATGCAGTACTGGTGGTGTGGCGATTTACCTGTGTGAGTTGGATGAAGGATCCCTTTTAAAAGATAGACTACACATGCAGCCATGTTTTTAGGTTAGGAATATTTAGTGTTTTAGTGACATGAAATTGTGAACCTAGATATCTCCCAAGTGATGCCAAACCATGATCCACACTAATGGAGTTGTCACCATTCTCTTTAAACTGTCATTAAACCCATATAATTAAAAACTATCAATAAATGGTGTATTACATGCTGTTCATACCGACTTAGTCACTATGGGATTTGTTTTCTGTATTCTGCAAAAAACCTGGTTGATCCTGCTGTTCTCTATCTCCTTTTTCTGTCCATGTCCCCAATTCAGCTGGGGATTTTGCAGAGCAGTGTTGGCAGCTCTGCACATGCTCAGTTTTCATTGAGTTTCTGTAGTGTAACACATGGGCATATACCCATGTGTTTATAGTGGTAAATGACAGACCACTCCCTCCCTCCTCCTCCATGTCCACTAACCAGCTAAAAACAATGGGGGCAGGATATTACATGTAGATTAATGGAGGCTGTACCTCCCTCTTATTCTAAGACACAGGCTTAAGGGGCTTGACACAGCCCGCGACTGGCAAAAATCCACCCACATCATGTTATTGTCAAAAAATAATAGATTTGATTTTTTAAATATATATTTGTATAACAATTTAAAACAGTTTATTGATATCGTTTAGATTGTAAGCTCCATGAGCAGGGCCCTCCTATTCCTTCTGTATTGAACGGTATTGTAATTGTACTGTCCCCCCTCTGAATTGTAAAGCGCTGCATAAACTGTTGGCGCTATATAAATCCTGTATAATAATAATATAATATTATTATTTTTACTCTGTATCCCAAAAGGCTGTATTTTTTATTTTTTTTAACACGACCAGCAGCAGAGGACTAGAAGATCCTCCTGCTTATATTTCCCTACAGACAGGCTGGGAAGGAGCTGGGTCATGTGACGGCTCTATATCGATTAGGAAAAAGGTACTTAGATCATTTTTTTAATTAAAATAATTACAGTGCCATCATCCATGTACAGAAAGAGAAGAAATAATGTAAATCAAATAGTGTGTGCGTGTTTTTTTTTTTTTTTTTTTTAACAGCTGTAAACAGTGTGTGTTTAGTTTCACTTTAAAGATATATAAGCTTATCAGGAAGTTTTCAGAATTGTCACTGTTAGGCCTCATTCAGACGAGGCGGATCCGCTTGCACGGAGTCCGCTGGCTCAGTGGGAGATTTCTCCGTTGATCTCCGCTGAGCCAGCGGATGACAGGTCCCCCTCTGCTCACTGAGCGGGGAGGGGCTTGTCGAGCGCGGCTGGATTCTATGGGGAGATCGGATGAAAACGGACAGCATGTCCGTTTTCATCAGATCTCACACAATCTCGTCCGCCAGCGACGGATCCGGACGTAGGGCCATCCGTCTGCTTTTGGCGGATCGGACCGGGTCGGATGTCAGTGGACATGTCACCGCTGACATCCGTCTCTCCATAGACTAGCATGGAGCGCCCATTCAGGTCTGCCGTCAAAACTGACAGGCGGACCTGAACGGTCCGACAGTGTGAAAGGGGCCTTAAATATAGTCTGTAGAGCAGTTTATTAAACTGTTCTTGCTGGGATTACCTTGTCTCACAGTATTAGGACTCTTGTTCAGGGTCACTAGGGCAGTGTATCTGTCTGTAACAAATTTGCATTGCTAGAAAACATTTAAAAGAGAAGTATTGACTTTTTTTGGCAGATTTATACTTACCTAGGTGGATGTAGCATCAGTCTGAAGCGAAATCTGTCCTCCGCCGGCTCTAACACTGAGAACTGGGCGATCAAACGCCGCTGATCGCTCATTTCTCAGGGCTCCTTTAGCAGAGGGATGGTGACTGTCAGCTCTAACCCCCCCTCATTTACTGGGGCGAGGGGATGGGAGGGGCTGGCTCAGGCTCTTAGCAGCTTGCTGGCTCTGTGATGTCAGCCGACAGAGGGCTTCAGCCCGCTGTCTGCTGAAAATGGGTCACAGGAGTGCAGAACGAACTGCATTCCTGTGGTCCACAGGAGAAGTACAGCCAAACACGTGAGAATGTTGCACAATCATTGTTGAGATTCCAATAAATAGGAATTCTGCAACAGTAAAATTCCAAATTGTCAAATCAGGAGTCATCTCTGTGTAAATGGAGGAACCAACTAGGGATATTGAGGTTTACAGAAGATATGTGCAAAGAGCGCCTAGCTGTCTGGGTACCTGGTCACTACATTTACAGCTGTGTTGTTTGTTACCCTTACAAGCCTTGACAATTTTCCTTCTATTACTGTAGGTATGATCCATATAATAAAGTTTTCTCAAGGGAGTACTACGACCACAAGGCCATGCTGGAAAATCGAAGTCAAGCAATCAAGTCTGCAGTTGGTGCAAAAACATGGGGCCTCATTCTTGGTACTTTGGGACGTCAGGGTTCTCCTAAAATCCTAGAGGTAAGGACAAAACCTGGCTTTCTTGCAGTAATCAAGCAGCAAGCATGAAAATAATATATTCTCCAGCTTTTGATTACAGTAGATTCACACCTGTGTCTTCCTCTTTAAGACACTTTCGTTCTTCTTTTTTTTTTTTTTTTTTAATGCAGCTTCTCATTAATTGAAAATCGCTGGAGGATTTGACACTGAAGTATGTGATGATGACTGAAGTTAGAGAACAAGTGATTTCTTAAAATATTACTTGTAACCGCTTCATTGCCGAATAGCTGCGTAGAATCCAATCTGGTGGTTCTCAGGGTTGATCTAATGGTTAACACATTACTGGAGGACATCTAAGACCAGCACATATCTGTCCCCCCCTTTGCTTGCTTTCTCTACCCGAACATAATCCTGTTGCATGAATTCACCTCCCCTCCTCCAGGGAGATACATTTTTAGTCCTTGTTAATCTCAGCAAGAATTTTTTTCTCCTCATTTACATACTTCTTTGCAAATAAGGAAGAGTGAGGTCCCTGTTACCCTCCCATTTCTTAGTTCACAAAGCAGATCATTAAAATGGACACATGCGCCAGTTTTAATTAAAGCTTGCATGACATGTAGGCCTGAGTCCAGAACTGGTGGTGGTTCTGCAGGATTCCACGCAGCAGAGAGAAGCCAGTGTAGGTGCCTCGGTGCCATGCTGTGCATGTGAGTGGAACGCGTGTGTGTGAAGTGCGGGGAAGGATTGAGTGCCGCGTGGATGCTCCAATTAGCTCCGAGGGAGTTCCAAGTGTTTGAGTGCGGCACTGATAGTGAGAGGTGTAATTTGTGTGAAGGGTTGTGGGGTGGATTTTTATCAGTGTGTGTGTACAGGAGCATGTGTTGGATCGCTGCTACGGGCTGTGTATATGGATTAGGTCTGTATATTCTACCAGGGTCTTTTGTTATAACTCCCAGCAGCACCCTGTCGCGTTGCTGCTAATGAGTATTCCTCCGTCTACCCTGTGTAACGAGGACAGGTCTCATTAATCTATTGGCTGCAATTACAAAACCACAATTATTATTTGCACTTCTCATTAAATGAACTTGGAATGGTTATTGTTGGTTATTTATCCATTCACTCCCATCCCATGTGGAAAACAGAGGGCCTTAATTAACTTCCAGCATGGGAATAAAGGCAGGGGCTCAGACAGCAGCTCAAGCAAGAGGGGTAGGTGACAGGGAATCATTGTGTAAGGAATAATTTGTCATCGTCACCCTGTCCCCACATCTCAGGTAGACATCAGATGCACATTTTCTAATAAAATGCCTTCTTGCCTCTCTTGTCAGATAACGTGATGTGTAATAAATAATGATAGTAAAAATCCATTAGCTGCTACCTGCCGGTGGTCTGCCCCGCCACACTTTGATTCAGGCAGCGATCCCTCGGCAATATTAACACTGCCGGCTCAAGGGAGCTGAAGTGACACTAACACAAAGGGGAACCAAGGTGAAAGTTTATCTGCTGCTGGCGTGAAGGGGAGGCTAAATAATAAAATATGTTAAAATACATTTTCGCCGCCTGCATAAAATCAAATTATGTTCCGCTAAAGCAAAGCCAGACAAATGTGAATAGATTAATGGCGTGTCTGAGGTCACAGACCTGCTGCAGTTTGCATGTTGTTGAATATAAATAAAGATTACCCTGAAAAAAGGAGATTACTGGATTGTACAAAGGCCATAACAATGTGATTGTCAATAGCTGGCCATAGTATTGTTGGGGAAATTTTTTGCTTTTACAAAATGATGACGGTATTAGTTCAAAGTGAGAAAGTCCATTCTGTTTACCTGTACTCTGTGATTATGTAATACGTTATAAATTCAGCAGGTTTTTATAGTATCTCTGGGCATGTCAACAGCTATGTAAAGTATTTCTGTTATACAGCCTCTGTGAACTATACATGGGGGGGGGGGGGGGGGGGGGGGGGGGGTTATTTACTAAAGGAAAATCCACTTTGCACTGAAAGTGCACTTGGAAGTAAAGTGTCTGTAGATCCAAGGGAGGACATGCAAGGAAAATAAAAAACAGCATTATAGCTTGCACATGATTGGATGATAAAATCAGCAGAGCTTCCACTCGTTTCAGATCTACCCCTTAGATTTACAGCGACTGCACTTCCAAGTGCACTTGTAGTGCAAAGTGGATTTGCCTTTCGTAAATAACCCCCATGGTGAGACTTCAAACCTAAAAGCATACATGATTCTTTCAGCTTGGTCCATCTAGGTTATAGGTACAAAAAAAAAAAAAATACATCATACACTGATCAGCGCTAACATTATGAAGGTAATATAAAGTGAATAAAATTGATTTAATGTGACCTAACAGAACGTCTTTCTCCTGTTTAAACCTGCATCCCATTTGCACTGTGACAATTTATGTAACAATACTTCTGTGAACAACTGTGAATATGCATCGCTTGTACTGTAAATCAAATAAACATTATTTTTCTTGTTAAAAAAAAAAAAAAAAAAAGATTATCTTGTGGAAATGGCATCTGAGAGTGGATTTGATCTATTAGGCAGCAAGTGAATATGTTGTCCTTGATGTTGATGTGTTAAAAGCAGAAAAAGTGGGCAAGTGTAGGACCCCATACACACTATTAGATTTTCTGCAGATTTTTGCCTTCAGATTTACCAAAACCATATAATATGAGGTCAAACCTTAAGGCCTCATGTACACTGCTTCTGCTAAACGGACGTTTAGGAGCAGTTGGGCATTTTTTTCAGCTGCCCCTGAACTCTCCTCTGTGTTTTCTTATCAGTACATGTACACAGGGTCGCTTATAGTCATTTCTAGGCAGTTGAGTTTAGAGGCCTTTTTTGGAAAGCCAAAAAAATGAGTTCAGACGCTGAGTTTAGAGGCATTTCAAGCGCTAAACGCGGTAACTCGCGTTTAGCTGCATTTCGTTTACAAGAATTTTTAATTTTTGGCTATTTAACCACCTGATTACTGTGCACTTAAACCCCCCCTCGTGACCAGACCAATTTTCAGCTTTTGGCGCTGACGTACTTTGAATGACAATTGCGCGGTCATACAACACTGTACCCAAATGAAATTTTTATCATGTTTTTCCCACAAATAGAGATTTCTGTTGGTGGTATTTAATCACAGCTGGGGTTTTTATTTTTTGCTAAACAAACAAAAAAAGATGGGAAATTAAAAAAAGAAATAAATCATGTTTAATAGTTTGTTATAAAATTTTGCAAACAGGTAATTTTTCTGCTTCATTGATATGCGCTGATGAGGCGGCACAGGTGGGCACTGATAGGCTGCACTGGTGGGCACTGATAGGCTGCACTGGTGGGCACTGATAGGCTGCACTGGTGGGCACTGATAGGCTGCACTGGTGGGCACTGATAGGCTGCACTGGTGGGCACTGATAGGCTGCACTGGTGGGGACAGATAAGTCGGTACTGGTGGGGACAGCAAAGATGGCACTGATGGGCACGGATGGGTGGCACGATGGATGACACTGATGGGTGGCACTGATGGGTGGCACTGATGGGCACTGGTAGGGGACACTGATGAGCACTGGTAGGTGACACTGATGAGCACTGGTAGGTGACACTGATGAGCACTGGTAGGTGACACTGATGTGCAGCACTGGCACTGTGGGCATTGACAGATGGCACTGTGGGCGTTGACAGATGGCACTGTGGGCACTGACCAATGGCACTGTGGGCACTGACCAATGGCACTGTGGGCACTGACAGATGGCACTGTGGGCACTGGTAGGCGGCACTTTATTAGGCAATAGTGGGCACCATGTATTGGGCACATTGCAGTGAGAGGGACTGATGTCGCCGGTGGTCGGCTTTTTTTTTTTTTTTTCTCCTCGCGCTGTCAGCGCGAGGAGGAAAAAAAGCCGATTACCGGCTCTGTTATTGTCACATGATCAGCTGTCATTGGCTGACAGCTGATCACGTGGTAAGGGGTCGGGATCGACCCCTTACTCGGATCTGTGATCCAGCGAGTCTCACAGACTCGCTGATCACAGAGCGCGCCGCGCGCGCCCTTCAGGGGGCGCGCAGGCAGCTCGTGGCCGGGACTACGTCAATAGACGTAGTCCCGGCACATTAGATCTGCACTGTAGCCGTCATTCGGCTATAGCGTGGATCTCAGGTGGTTAAAAAAAAAAAACGTGGCATGTAAACGTGGCAAAACAAACGTTTTAAACGTGGGTTACTATCTGTCAAGTTAAATCGTCCAGGAGAAAAACGTAAAAACGTCCCGTGTACATTAAGCCTTATGCAGTTAAGCCTTATACACGGTCGGACTTTCCAACAGGAAATGTTTGATGTGAGCTTGTTGTCGGAAAGTCCGACCATGTGTATGCTCCATCGAACATTTGCTGTCGGAATTTCCGGCCACAAATGTTTGAGAGCAGGTTCTCAAATTTTCCGCCAACTTCACTTGTTGTCGGAAGGTCTGATTGTGTGTACACAAGTCCGTTGCGCAAAAGCTCAAGCATGCTCAGAATCAAGCAGAAGGAGCTGCACTGGCTATTGAACGTCCTTTTTCTCGGCTCTCGTACGTCTTGTACGTCACCGCGTTCTCACATTCGGAATTTCCGACAACATTTGTGTGACCGTGTGTATGCAAGGTAAGTTTGAGCCAACATCCTTCGGAAACGAATCCACAGTTTTGTTGTCGGAATGTCAGATCGTGTGTACGCGGCATTAGAGTTTCAATTTGTATGCAATCAGGCAGGCCCTTGCACTACATGGTTTTGTAAATCTGAAGACAAAAATCTGCAGAAAATCTAATAGTGTGTTATGGGGATTAAGTTGTCTAGCCATTACAAGGTCCAAATTGTAATTGCTAGAAATCTAGGACAGAGTAATTCCAAAACAGCGGCTCTTTTTGGATGTTGCTGGTCTGCAGTGGTTAGGACCTACCAAAAGTGATCCAAGGAAGTAAGACTGGCGACAGGATCTTGGCAGCCAAGGTTTGTTGATGCACGTGGGAAGCAAAGTCTGGCCTATGTAGTCCAATTCAATAGAAGAGCCACTGTAGCTCAAATTACTGAAAACTTTTTTTTTTGCCAGTACCGATAGAAAGGTGTCGGAACACACAATCCACCGCAGTTTGTTGCGTATAGGGTTGCGTAGCTACAGACCGGTCAGGGTGGCCATGCTTAATCGTGTCAATAGGCATGTGGGCATCAGAACTGGACCACAGCCCAATGGAAGAAGGTGGACTGGTCTGATAAATCATGTTTTCTTTTACATGATGTGGATGGCTGGGTGCGTGTGCGTCACTTCTCTAGGGAAGAGTTGGCACCAGGATGCACTGTAAGAAAAAGGCAAGCCGACAGGGGCAGTAGACTGCTTGGTGCCAGATACCACACATACCTTCAGATGTCTGGTGGAGTCCATGCCTTGATGGGTCAAGGCTGTTTTGGCAGGTGGTCATGTTGTTATGGCTGATTAGTGTATAATTGGAGGCATCTTTTTGAAGACTAAGGGTCGGTTCACACTGAGGCAGCATGACTTGGAGCGCGACTGCCTCAGGCGACCTGCATCCGACTTCAGCGGTGGCTTACAAAATGACTTCTGTATAGAAGTCAATGCAAGTCGCCTGAAGTCGCCCCAAAAGTAGTACAGGAACCTTTTTCTAAGTTGGAGCGCCTTGTGTCGCTCCTATTAGAACGGTTCCATTGTACAGGCTAAGTCGCCTGACAAGTTGCCCCAGTGTGAAACGAGTCTAATGCCCCGTACACACGGTCGGAAAATCCGACCACAAAATCCATCGGATTTTTTCTGACGGATTTTGTCCGACACTGGTGTTGCATACACACGGTCGGACAAAGTTGTCGGAAAATCCGATCATTTTGAACGTGGTGACGTTTGTTGCCTACGACGGGACTACGTAGAGGCTAGTAGCCAATAGCTTTGGTCTTGTAATGTTATCTGAGCATGCGTGGCACTTTGTCCGTCGGAATTCGCTACACACGATCGGAAAAAGTCCGATAGGACTTTGTTGTCGGAAAATTTGAGAGCAGGAGATAAAACTTTGTCCGTCGGAAAATCCGACAGAAAAAGTCCAATGGAGCCTACACACGGTCGGAATTTCCGACAACATTGTCCGATAGGACATTTTCCGTCGGAAAATCCGACCGTGTGTACGGGGCATAAGAGATCGCAGATCTATCACTGAATCAAACCAAATGCCAAGTGGCCTTATTTAAAAGCATTTGAGGAAGATGGCAACCATTATGTATGTATATATATTACAGTGATTTCTGTTCATACTGTTTTTCTAATGAAACTTTTAGCGCACATATGAGCTTGTTATCTGTAGCTTCTGACTTAATTAAGGCTTACTCACTGAGGGATAAGGTTTGGATGGCTGCCTTACCCCCAAAAGCTCTCTTCTTTTTGTAACACACTGTGCCTCCCTCTCTCTTCTCTTAGCACCTGGAGTCACGTCTACAGGCTCTCGGCTGTCGTTACGTGCGGCTTCTGCTGTCGGAAATCTTCCCTAATAAACTCAAGCTGTTCCCAGAGGTGGAAGCGTGAGTACAGAGAGCAAAGCTGTAAACACAGACACACACTACGCACAGCCCTCAGCATGGGGTGAAATTAGGAAGGGACTTGCTTCAGCTTGACACCAATACACTGCCACTTCCCAACTGGATAATGTCATTATTTAAAGCAGCATTTTGTCTGAAAAAATCCTGGTGGAGCCACACTCTTGGCCAATGTTGGTTTCACGTATAGATATGTCTTTATTTGCTTTCTGACTTGCACAAGTAGACTACTAGTAACTGACACACTGTGGGTGCATTCAGATGGATTGAAAGATCCTACAGGTTAATATTGTGCATTGTAAAGTACACCAGCACATGTATGACTGCCTTCATTTTTCTCTTTCGTGAATGGAGATGCCATCAACGTATGGCTCAGTCCAGGGCTGCAGCAGATTTTGGGGCGGCAAAAATGCAAAAGTAGAATTTCCTTGTGCTAGCCAAAGTTCTCTGCGGCAATGCTTTGTTTGAGAATGACAGACACATAGAGGAATGTAGCAGGTGTATATATGGAGAACAGTAGCAGGCAGTTACCTGTATAATGAACTCCATCACCCATCCAAATGACGTCTATAGATGTTGGGTAGATTGCTCCTGGCCTATACTGGGGAGTATTTGTTAATCTCAGTATTAATATGGCAATTTGAAAGGTAAGTGGCAAGTTGGCTTTGGATCTGGTATGGGGCCTTTTATTGTCATCTATTCTTATTTAAAAACACATGAAAAAGAAGAAGAAATGACTGACACTTTATAGTGACTGTTACATAAGGGACACATGTACAAGTACACAAGCGCTTATATGTCCCATACAGGGGATCTGCAAATCTAAAAAATAAAATTGATCAAACATATTCCAAGGTGATATCCGCCTTGTCTGACACCCAAACAAATCATAGTTGTGAATAGTGTCATATTGCAGAATACGGGGGTGTAATGCACCATTCGCATGACGTGATGTATACAGATAAAATGCCAAAAAGAGAAGAAAAACAAGTTTGGAGTTGCATGTAAATGTTTGGGAGTAAAACTGGAGGTAGAATATCCAGTATTGCACCATATAAAACACGTAGATCCCATTAGATATATACAAATGTCAATTATGCCAAGGTTTTATTTAAAGCGTAACTCCACTTTTGTTGGGGAAAAAAAAAAACATTCCTCTCTGGATGATGTATGTACATTGCAAGGATTTTAACAAACTTTGTTGCCGATTCCTACCTTTTTTGTTATTTTGAATATCATCGTTTGTTCCTCTGTGCCCCTGTGGCGAGTCTAATGGGAGTGGTTTCATAATGATCAACCAGCTGGTGCAGAATCAGGGCTCTAATGAGGAAAGTCGCAGGGTCTGCATCCCTTTAGATGTTATTTTCTATTGGGAGTATCTTACCAAAAATTACATTTTTGTTGCAGGGGATACCAAAAATCTGACTTGTATCTTAGTGTAGAAATCAATGAGCCAATCACACAAGCAGGGAATTATGTTTCTGGGGGCTGTGCACAGAAAACCTCCAGGTAGCCATATTGCAATGCATTTTACTGAAAATTACAGAGCTGCAGATTGAAAAGGAAAGGTAATTTTTAATAGCATTCAATTACAATATGACTTGTGTCACAGTTGTATATGCTATATTATTTTTTTTAATTTGCTATTTCTTTTATTTTTTTGATGAAAGTGGAGTTACCCTTTAACGCAAAAGTTATTTGTAGGGTCTAAGATATCTTAACCACTTGTTGACCGGCGCACGACGATGTACGTCGGCAGAATGGGACGTACAGGCAGGAGGGCGTATATATAAGTCCCTCCTTTAGCCTATCCGTGCCATCGGGAGCGTGCCGGGAGCGGCGCGCTCCCGCGCCGGTCGGGACCCCCGTGAGTCCGGTCGCGGTCCCCGCGGGCTCGATCGCCGCGGGGACACCCGCGATTGTCTCACAGGAAGGCTGAACGGGGAGATGCCGAGATAAACAGCATCTCCCCGTTCTGCCTAGCAACTAGTGACGCCGATCTCTGCTCCCTGTGATTGGAGCAGAGATCAGCATTCACTAGCTGACAGCCACGCCCCCCCCCACAGTAAGAAACACACCCCTAGGCATACTTAACCCTTGCACTGCCCCCTTGTGGTTAACCCCTTCACTGCCAGTGTCATTTATACAGGAATCAATGCATTTAAATAGCATTGATTGCTGTATAAATGACAATGGTCCCAAAAATCTAAAATGTCCGATGTGTCCGCCATAATGTCGCAGTCACAAAAAAAATTGCAGATCGCCGCCATTACTAATAAAAAAAAAAAAATTATTAATAAAAATGCTATAAAACTATCCCGTATCTTGTAAACGCTATAACTTCTGCGCAAACCGATCAATAATCGCTTATTGCGATTTTTTTACCAAAAATATTTAGAAGAATACGTATCGGCCTAAACTGAGGAAAAAACATTTTTTTTATATATTTTTTGGGGATATTTATTATAGCAAAAAGTAAAAAAATAATGCATTTTTTTCAAAATTGTCGCTTTATTTTTGTTTATAGCGCAAAAAAAAAAAAATAAAAACCGCAGGGGCGATCAAATACCACCAAAAGAAAGCTCTATTTGTGGGAAAAAAAGGACGTCAATTTTGTTTGGGAGCCACGTCGCACGACCGCGCAATTGTCAGTTAAAACGACGCAGTGCCGAATCGCAAAAAGGGGCCTGGTCCTTTGGCTGCAAATTGGTCCGATCTGAAAGTGGTTAAAGTGATATTTAACCCACTGCTTTTTACGGAGTATGCCGCTTCTGTATCGTTCATTTCTTGCCTATATTCCAGTTTAAGCTGGTGCCATGATCACTTCCCCAGGTTTCCTTTTTCAGGGTGGCTCCTTTCTCTTGCAGAATCCTATGTAGTGACTAGTGACCCTTTCATGCAGGGAGTACAGTTATGTCTTCCTACACTGTGGTGATCAACAGAAACATGTAGCCGCATAGCCTAGCAAGGAAAGAAAAAATTACCGCACTAAAAGCAAACAATCCCAGGTAATGACTAACTAGGGGAGCATAGAAACAGTCAATAGGCTTGTAAAGTCCAGTTAGCTGCATTAGTGGCAGCCGCTGCTGGAGAGCTAGAAGACACTCTGCAAAGGAAGAGGAAGCAGCGCCATCTAAGTTTAGCAGATAGGTATTTTAATAACAGCAGCAATTAGGCAACTCACAGGAGTAAAAGTAGATCTTGCTCATCAATAGATAAGAGTCACCACTGCAGCTGGCTGGGTGGCCGATGTTCCTCCTCAATGGGAAAACGGGTAGATCCTTGGTAATGCTGTTGGTTCCCAGCACTTCCAGGGTGGCGATCTGATGCATAGCCTAGGATGGTAAGGCACTCACTCCCCTGCTCCTCCCTCTCCCCCACCCCTTCGCCAAACTAACAGACTTTCAGAAGACTGCACTGTCCACAGTTAAAGGAGAAGTGTGGGTTTGTTTGTTTTTCCCTTATTATACTCACCTAGGTGGATCCGATGCTGCATCTGTCCCCCAGCGTCTCTGCACTGAGAACCGGCAATCGAACATCGCCGATGGCTTGGTTCTCTCACCTCCCCAAGCAGAAAGCTGCTGATTGACTGTCAATCAGCAGCTCTCCTGCTCTGCTCCTCCATGCTCACTGGAGTACTGGGCTGTGGAGGGGTGGGAAGCGGCCATCTCAGCGCCTTAGCGGCTCGCTGAGACAGACATCAGTCCAGGCACCTGGCAGATCTAGACTTCCAGAGTCAGGATAAAGTGGTGCCTGGACTGATCTGTGTGACAAAAGCAGAGAGCGGGCTTCAGACCGATCTCTGCTAAAAACGGGCCATAGGAGAAGCCCAGCCAAACGAGCTCAGGCTGGACTTCTCCTTTAACGCTTTACTGTTGAAAACTGGAAGTTTAAGGAAGCAACGCTGAGAGAAGTCAGCAGCATTGAAAGTTGTAAACTGCAAGTGGTAGGGTAAGATTTAATAAAATAAATAAATAAAAAAGCTGAGGATTTAATACTACTTTAGGAGTTTTGAGAATCACTCCTGAGTAATATATCCAGCTAGCTCAAATGTTATATAATTTCTCGTACTTACCATGTCCCATTAGGACCCATTTCTCAGCCCCCACCAGCTCATGTACTGTTACCTTACAATCTAATATAGTAGGGCAACATTCTTGTTACCAAAAGTAGGTATGAATGTTGTGAAACAGGAGCGACAATGGGTCATATTTTGCGCTGAAAGTTGGCCTGGGCAGGAAAGCGGTGAACATGCCCAGTATTGAAGTGGTTAAAGCTGAGCTGCCTATGTACAGTATAAAAAATACCTAAAACAGTTATAGGTTCATAAAAAAAAAATGAATGTATTTTTGAAGGTAACTAGTATTAGTAACTGAATTTGACTTTCTAGTAGCTCCTATCATTAAGGTAGATGGATCGAAAATCGGCCAGTTCAGCAGGTACTGGCCAAATTTCCATCCATGTGTGGCCACTGCAGGTGAACATAAGTCAATCTACTGATCAACTGTTGATCTGTGTATTCTGACAGTGGAGGAGTCTCCCCACTGTCGGAATACAATAGCGCAGCAGGAGGATTTCCATATCCATCTGGAATGTGTGACTGGTGATTCGGTTCAGTTTTTCACATTGCACAACTGCTGTAGAAAAGCCATCTCACCTGCCCACCAGCCTATTTCAACTTTGTATTTAGCTGTTCGCATTGATTGCAGCTTCATGCTGGCAAGCCAAGATGGCACCATAAATAGCAGTACTCTAAGAGCTGCAGTTAAGTTGAGGAGACCCGTGTTACAAAATAATATTTTTCTTTTAATCGTATTTTGGGAAATTGGATGAGCCGCTTCAAGAAATGTTCTCAAAAAGCTCTTCTGTAAAACTGGCTTTTGAAGGTCACTGCTTGCATTCCTTCATGTCTGGCACAAAACATCTTCAGTCTTTCGCACCTAATACTAGTTTTGGCCGTATGGAATTCTTTTCCCTCGCTGTTCTAGTGCTGTTCCTTCCTAAAGGTTTTCTTCCTGACAAATTGCAGGCTTTAAATCTACCTCACCATTGCAGGGTAAATTCTCCCCTTACTTTATGTCTTTCAAAATAATTGTACTTGTTGCAGCCTACCGCTTATCTGCCTATATTATTAGGGTCTCGTGTATATGGGTGCTTCTTTTGCAAGTTGTGTTTATTAAACAATAAAGCAGCTTACAAAAGCATTAAAAATAGTAGAGCGCTTCTATACAATGCAGTTAATAAATGCATAGTCCAAGAAGGGTAATTGGAGTAACATAGAAAAGGAGTGACTTTATTTTATCACACCTCATCAATAAAATCAGTGTGCTAAGCCCACTCAAAAATTGTTCCAAAACGCAACTGCATCATTATAGCAGTAAATCTGCTATGTGGCGGTCTTAAAGTGGTTAAGCTGGGTACATACGGTCTGAATATCAGCCAGTTCAGCAGGAACCAGCCAACATTCAGACCATGTGTACAGCTGTCCTTTCCGACAGAAGCCGGTCTAAGGACTGGCCTTTGTTAAAGGGACATGCTTGAAAACCAGCATCCGATCAGAGACTAGTGTGTTCTGCAATGATCTCTGGGGGGGGTTTCATTCAAAAACAAACTAAAAAAAAAAAATGAATGTGTATAACAGGCATTAGCTGTGTATCAGCAGAGTGACAACTACTGTGCTTCTGACTCTCCGGAGATTAGAAGTGAGATTTGATGATGTTACTACTTTTCTGCTCAGTGTTCTCCTTGCTGGAGGCTCTGATATAAGGAAGCAAAAGGCTGCCTCTATCAAGATGACTGCCCCAAGCACACAGAGACATAGTGCAGAAAAATACACTATAAATCAGTAATAGGGAAAAGATCAGCTTTAGGTAGCAAGCAGGGAAGTACTGATGACCAGTTTTTTGCCTTCTGCTTGCCTTTGTTCTAGAGCAGTGATTCTCAACTAGGGTTCCTCCAGAGGTTGCTAGGGGTTCCTTCAGCATTGGGCAGTTTCTGCCTCTCAGATAAGTTCCCACTGACACCATTGATCTTTTTAGCTATCTGTAAGGAGGTAATTCTTCCCAGTGACCACAAATGTAAGGACCATTCCTCTCACTGACCATCACACTAATGTATCATAAGTTGTAGATTTCTAATTTTTAGCAGGCGTTCCTCGAGCCCGGAGAACTATTTCAAGGGTTCCTCTGTGTTGAAAAGGTTGAGAAAGGCTGTTCTAGAATTCAATTACTTTCTTTATGTGGATCTCATATTCCACTCTTGCTGTACAAATATGTCACTGAAACGGTTTATATTATAGGTAATTAATCCTAAAATAAAGGTTCTGCTCCCATGGACAGGCCCCTAGTTGTCCCATCAGCACATTAAATTGGGCCTTTTTTTCTGTTGCAGGCTAACTCGCCAAGAACAGTCTGCTTCTAGCTTTAGAAAATAGCCCACTCTTGTGTGAGCCTCTGCCAATGCCTGACACCACAGTGTACCTAACTCCCCTGCAGCTTTTAGTTGAGCTTGAGCCAGCTGAGGAGGGTAGCTCTGAATTCTAAGAAATAAGATTTATATATTTTTTGTTTAAGTAGAGTTACAGCTGCATTTAATCTTCAAATTTTAGCAAGTCCTTTCAACCAGATGGGTGAGGGTCCTACTGTTGTTTAAGAATTAAGTAATATGGCAGTCGGAAACTGAGCTTCATTTATAAATTAAAATAAAAAGCCTCATTAAATCATTAAAGAAATATTTTTTCATGAATAAAAGCAAATAATATTGTGCTAGATTCCAAATATAAGCTTCATAGTAAACTCCAGGGAATAAGTGATAAATAGTGATCTTAAAAGATATATACAAAAGAGTCCACATGCACAATGTATAAATATATGAAACTCTTGAATGCTGAAGAAACGTGAATAAAATCAATCCGTATGAACAGCGATTTGTCATCTTCCCTACACAGCCCCCCCCTTCAGTTAGAACACACACTAGGGAACACAATTAACCCCTTGATCACCCCCTTGTGTTAAGCGCTTCCCTGCCAGTGACATTTTTACAGTAATCAGAAGTAGGTAGGGGGTAAAATCTTCCAGGGCTGAAGCGGTTAATCCACACAAGGATCAGCTTGATCATACAAGGGTTTCAGCTAATGGCTCCAGGATTACCAGGACTTCTCCACAAATAATAAATTTCTTGCAAAAAGATTTTTCCCTTGAGAAAGTCACTTGACCTGTGACGCAACGTGACGACACTTCCGGTGTTTCGTTATCCTGGATGTGTAGTGAGGAGAAGAGCTGTCCCAATGCTAAACTGATCGTTCAATATGTTTTTATTACTGCGCAAATGTGAGTGCATATTATGTTATTAAATCTTGCACGATGATGATGTTTTATTTGCATTGAGAAATTGAACCTGGAGAAATTTATTATTTGTGGAGAAGTCCTGGTAATCCTGGAGCCATTAGCTGAAACCCTTGTATGATCGAGCTGATCCTTGTGTAGATTAATATTGAAAGTGCCAATAGACCCAAGGTGGTCTTCATTTGAGGTGAGCAGCCATTGCACACTGAGGGTGGTGGTGATTATCTGTCAGCACATATTCCCTGCAGAGACTGTCACCGCGCACGGATTGATTTTATTCACGTTTCTTCAGCATTCAAGAGCTTCATATATTTATATATTGTGCATGTGGATTTTTATATGTTTTAAGATCACTATTTGTCACTTATTCACTGGAGTTTATTATGAAGCTTATATTTAGAATCTAGCGCACTATTATTTGCTTTTATTCATTTTTATATGTGGTGCCAGAACACACATTTTAAATAGCTGCAGCTTTTTTCATTTATATAATTAGCCATATTATATTTTTTAGTGTTTTTTTTTTGTTTTATTCATATCAGCGCTTTAGTAATCGTATTTTAAATATTTTTTCATACTTCATAATAGTACCCAAAGAATACTGTATATATGGTAGACAAGAGGAACCAGATCTTAAAACTGAATTCTAGTTAAAGTGGAGTTCCACCCAAAAATGGAACTTCCTCTTTTTGGAATCCTCTCCCCCTCCGGCGTCACATTTGGCACCTTTCCGGGTGGAGGAGGGAGCAGATACCTGTCTAATACAGGTATTTGCTCCCACTTCCTGGCATAGAACACCACAGTGATCGCAGTGACCTACGCCACTTCCGGCACCTACTCTGTCCTCCCCCGCTGTCTTCTGGGACATCGGGGACCAGTGAGGATGCGCATCGCGACTCGCGCATGCGCAGTAGGGAACCAGGAAGTGAAGCCACGCAGCTTCACTTCCTGATTCCCTTACCAAGGGTGGCGCTGGCAGATCGGCTTCAGCTGCCGACATTGAGGGCTCCCTGGACAGGTAAGTGTCCATATAATAAAAGTCAGCAGCTGCAGTATTTGTAGCTGCTGTCTTTTAATATTTTTTTTTCGGCGGACCTCTGCTTTAAAAATAATTTTCCCCTATTTGCACTGTAAAAATATAACACTAATGAAGTGTGCAGTGTAAGCACTGCTGTATTATGTAATACTCTTACATTCAGTCCACCTTTAAAACCCTTTCATACTGGGGCCGCGTTAGCGCTAAAGCGCTGCTCGTTTTAGTGGCACTTTTCAGACGCTAGTAGGATGCTTTTAACCCCAAAGAAGAGGTTAAAAACTCCCGCGTTGCAGCGCTTCCAAATGGCTTTTCAGACGCTTCAGAAGTGCTGGCCATTCATTCCAATGGGCAGGGCGTTTTGGGAGTGCTAAATACAATGCTCCCAACCCGCCCCAAAGATGCTGCTTCTAGGACTCTTCGGAACGTCCCGCAAGCGCACCGCCCCAGTGTGAAAAGTCACACTTGAATGAATGGGAGGCGGTTTTCAGGCGCTTAGCAGAGGCTATTTCCAGCACTAAAGCACCTGAAAACTGCCCCAGTGTGAAAGGGTTCTTATAGTAAAATCAGCGCGGAAACTTACAGGTCTGGAGCACATAGATCACAGCAAGTCACTCACTATGCAGCCCGTCCAATCTAAAAATGTCTTGCATTCTTTTCAGGGACTGCAAGATGTTCTGTGTTTTGGAGGAGGGGAGAAGGTGATGTTCATCCACTCCTCCTCCAATATGTTAAACATAGGCAAAATGCAGCATGCAGGTACTTCAATGCAACATACTGGTGTGAACAGACTCCAGTGCGTTTTCTCTGTGCTGAAGAATGCAGCAAAATGCATTTGGTACGAGCCCTAAATATGTTATCCTTCTCTTTTACAGTGCATCCAGAAAGTATTCACAGCGTTTCACTTTTTCCACATTATGTTATGTTACAGCCTTATTCCAAAATGAATTAAATTCATTATTTTCCTCAAAATTTTACAAACAATACCCCATAATGACAATGTGAAAGAAGTTTGTCTGAAATCTTTGCAAATTTATTAAAAATAAATAAAGTGCCTTTGCCATGACACTCACAATTTAGCTTAGGTACATTCTGTTTCCACTGATCATCCTTGAGATGTTTCTACAACTTGATTGGAGTCCACCTGTGGTAAATTCAGATTCATTGAACATGTTTTGGAAAGGCACACACCTGTCTATATAAGGTCCCACAGTTAACAGTGCATGTCAGAGCACAAACGTCATTCTTGAATGTGTGCGCTGTAATATGTTCGCTAGAGCACAAACCAAGCCATGAAGTTCAAGCAATTGTCTGAACACCTCCGAGACGGGAGTGTATCAAGGCACATATCTGGGGAAGGGTACAGAAACATTTCTGCAGCATTGAAGGTCCCAATGAGCACAGCAGCCTCCATCATCTGTAAATGGAGGAATTTTGGAACCACCAGGACTCTTCATAGAGAGGGCCGCCTGGCCAAACTGAACGATCGGGGGAGAAGGGCCTTAGTGAGGGAGGTGTCCAAGAACCCCGATGGCCACTCTGGCAGAGCTCCAGCATTTCTCTGTGGAGAGAGGGGAAACTTCCAGAAGAACAACCATCTCTGCAGCACTCCATAAATCAGGCCTGTATTGTAGAGTGGCCAGACGAAAGCCACTCCTCAGTAAAAGGCACATGACAGCCTGCCTGGAGTTTGTCAAAAGGCACCCGAAGGACTCTGACCATGAGAAACAAAATTCTCTGGTCTGATGAAACAAAGATTGAACTCTTTGGCTTAAATGGCAAACGTCATGTTTGGAGGAAACCAGGCACCACTCATCACCTGGTCAATACCATCCCTACAGTGAAGCATGGTGGGGGCAGCATCATTCTGTGGGGATGTTTTTCAGCAGCAGGAACTGTGAGACTAGTCAGGATGGAGGAAAAGATGAATGCAGCAATGTATAGAGGCATCCTTGATGAAAACCTACTCCAGAGCGCTCTGGACCTCAGACCGAACACGAAGGTTCAACTTCCAACAGGACAATGACCCTTAGCACACAGCCAAGATAACAAAGGAGTGGCCACGGGACAACTCTGAATGTTCTTGAGTGTCTCAGCCAGAGCCCAAACTTGAACCCGATTGAACAGCTCTAGAGAGATCTGAAAATGACTGTGCACCAACGCTCCCCATCCAACCTGATGGAGCTTGAGAGGTCAACCAAAGAAGAATGGGAGAAACTGCCCAAAAATAGGTGTGCCAAGCTTGTAGCATCATACTCAAAAAGACTTGAGGCTGTAATTGGTGGCAAAGGTGCTTCAACAAAGTATTGAGCAAAGGCTGTCATAACTTTTTCCAGGCAAATTCTTTTTGTTTTGTTTTTTTTAATTTACAAAGATTTCAAACAAACTTCTTTCACATTGTCATTATGGAGTATTGTTTGTAGAATTTTGAGGAAAATAATTAATTTAATCCATTTTGGAATAAGACTGTAACATAAAATGTGGAAAAAGTGAAGCGCTGTGAATACTTTCCGGATGCACTGTGTATGACCAATACATTTCCAATTGCTTTTTTTTTTTTCTTTCTGTTGAACAGGCTGTGGTTAGGGTTGTAATTTAGGTTGCGGTATTGCTTAATGTGGGCTGCAGTTTGGTCTGTAATTTGGGCTTAAGTTAGAGTGGTAATTTGGGCTGTGGTGAGGGTGGTCATTTGGGCTGTGGTTAGGGTGGAAGTTGGGCTGTAATTTGGTCTGTGGTTAGGGTGGAAAATTGGTCTGTGGTTAGGGTGGAAAATTGGTCTGTGGTTAGGGTGGAAAATTGGTCTGTGGTTAGGGTGGAAAATTGGTCTGTGGTTAGGGTGGAAATTTGGGCTGTGGTTAGGGTGGAAATTTGGGCTGTGGTTAGGGTGGAAATTTGGGCTGTGGTTAGGGTGGAAATTTGGGCTGTGGTTAGGGTGGAAATTTGGGCTATGCTGGGGGTGGAAATTTAGGCTTTGGTAAGGGCTGTAATTTGGGCTGTGGTTACGGCTGAAATTTGGGCTTTGGTAAGGGCTGTATTTTGGGCTGTGGTTAGGACACAGTAATATGGGCTGTGGTGAGGACACAGTAATATGGGCTGTGGTGAGGACACAGTAATATGGGCTGTGGTGAGGACACAGTAATATGGGCTGTGGTGAGGACACAGTAATTTGGGCTGCGGTTTGGGAGGTAATTTGGGCTGCGGTTTGGGAGGTAATTTGGGCTGTGGTTATAGAATGATGATTTGTGGTTTGACTAGAGTGGTGATTTGGGCTGCAAGATGAGAAAAAGGGTTTCTCAGTTCTCTTTCCATTTTTAAATCTGGAAGAAAAAAGTACATTCAGATAAACAGTCGTGTCTGAACTGAAAAAAAAAATCCCTGAAAACTATTGTGTGCATTGAGCAACTGTACTAAATAAATCTGTATAAAATGTTGCTCACAAATCAGAATACATCGGGTAAAATTAGTATTGAACATATCACCATTTTTCTAGGTATATAGGTTTTTAAAGGTGCTATTGACATGAAATTTTCACCATGTCTGTAAAAACCCATGAAATCCATACATACAAAGAAACAAAAACAAATATTTTTAGAAACAAAGTTATGTGTAATAAAATGGAATGACACAGGGAAATAGTATTGAACACGCTAACTGAAATTTATTTAATACTTCATGCAAATCCTTTGTTGGTAATGACAGCTTTAAGATGCCTCGTGGATGGAGAAACTAGTCACATGCATTGCTCAGGGGTGATTTTGGCCCATTCTTCACACAGTCTTCAAGTTTTCAAGGTTCCATGGGCCTCTTCTATAAACTCTGATCTATAGTTCTTTCCCTAGATTTTCTCTTTGATTCAAGTCAGATGATTGTATGGGCCATTCTAGCAGCTTTATTTCCTTTTTTTTAAACCAATTGCACGTTTCCTTGGCTTTGTGTTTGGGATCATTGTCTTGCTGAAATGTCCACCCTCGTTTCATCTTCATCATCCTGGATTTTTATCAAGAATGTCTTGGTACATTTGATGATATGAAGTTTGTTAGTACTGTATGCTGAAAAATAGCCCCACACCATGATGTTCCCACCTCCAAACTTCACTGTTGGTATGGGGGTGTTTTTGGGGTGATGTGCAGTGCCATTTGACCTCCAAACATAGTGTGTATTATGGCATCCAAAGATTTAAACTTTGGTCTCATCTGACCAGACTATTCTCCCAGTATTTCACAGGCTTGTCTAAATGTTTTGCAGCAAACTTTAAACGGGCTTCAACATGCTTTTTCTTCAGCAACGGAGTCTTGTGTGGTGAGCGTGCATACAGGCCATGGCGGCTGCGTACATTACTTATTATTTTCTTTGAAACAATTGTACCGGCTAATTACAGGTCTTTATGAAGCTCCCCACAAGTGGTCCTTGACTCTTGGACAACGCCTCTGATAATTCTTTTCAGTCCTCTGTCAGAAATCTTGCGAGGAGCACCTGGTCGTGGCCGGTTTATGGTAAAATATTGTTCTTTCCACTTCCAGATTATGTCCCCAACAGTGCTTACTGGAACATTCAGAAAAGTTTAGAAATCCTCCTGTAACCAATGCCATCAGTAAGTTTTGCAACAATAAGGCTGTGAAGGTCTTGAGAGAGCTCTTTGCTTATACCCATCATGATATTTTTCATGTGTGACACCTTGGTAATGAGACACTTTTTTAAAGGCCATCAGTTGAGACTGAACCAGCTGATATTATTTTGCACTGACAAGGGGCAGGATTGCTAATTACTGATATATTTTAGCTGGTGTCATGGCTTTCCATGCCTTTTTGCACTTCCCTTTCTTCATGTCAATACTTTTTCTCTGTGTCATTCCATTTTATTACACATAACTTCTTCTAAATTCCTGAACTTATTTGTTTTGGTTTTGTTTTATGTATGGATTGCATGGGTTGTTATCAACATGTGGTAAAAACGTCATGTCAATAGCACCTTTAAAAATATATTTACCTAGAAAAATGGTGACGTGTTCAATACTTATTTTACCTGCTGTATGTCCTTGTCTTAAATTGGAACATGAGTGTAACAGGGAAATATATACCCCATACAGACATACGACTAGAGGTTTTATACTTTGAAATAGACATGCAACTTTTGTGTGGCTTTGAAAATTCTTGTATATTGCAAATGGAGCTCATTATTCATCTATTTCCTCTATTTGTACTAAAGCCATATAACTGAAATGTAAAAAAATTACTTGAAGACGTCTGCTAGCCTTTTTTTTTTTTCTCTATGTAATGGACTTACTGCTCTGTCTTCTGAAAAGCTTTTAGGTGCAAACCGTTTAAAGTTGTGAACAGATCTGGCAAGTGTTCCTAAATTCTAGATACAGAAAAAGAAATAATAGACGTAAGAAAGAAGTAGAAAAAAAACAAAGCCAACAAAAATCCCCTTAACTGTTTATATTTAACTAGAACAGTAAAGTTAAGAGCATTAATGAGATGCCTATTATTTCTGACCTGATGAAAAGAAGAGGTTAGCTCCCGAAAGCTTGTTAGGAGAAATCGCAGCCAGTCCATTAAAAAAAAAAAAAAAAAAAGTATCATAAACCACAAATGTGGTGGAACATCATCCTTCACCGGACTGAACTGGATGCTACATTAAATTATAAACAGAATATTTTATGACTGGTTTTTAAAGGCTGAACAACTTTTTATTTTTTTATTTTTCTTTATCCAGTTTCAGATCTCATTTTTCTTAACCCTTTTCAGCTTTCAAGAGCACAGGTACAAAACCCTCCTATCCTTCAGAGCCAAGGAAGCTGTCATCTTCGCTGTTATTTGACCTGCAGTTGACAAGGTGCTGCATACAGTGGTAATAAAAAGTCTACACACCCCTGTTAAAATGTCAGGTTTCTGTAATGGCAAATAAATGAGACAAAGATAAATCATTTCAGAACTTTTTCCACCTTTAATGTGACCTATAAACTGTACAGTTGATAAACAAACTGAAATCTTTTAGGAGGGGGGAGTAAAACTAAAAAAAACTAAAATAATATGGTTGCCTGAATGTGCACACCCTCTTATAACTGGGGATGTAGCTGTGTTCAAAGTTAAGCAATCACATTTAAACTCATGTTAGATAGCAGTACACACCTTTCCATCAAGTGCTTCTGATTACGTTCAGCTAGTAGGTCTTTCCTGACATTTTCTTAGTCGCATCCTACAGCAAAAGCCACAGCCTCATTGTTGAAAGGTATCCGTCAGGAGAAGGGTACAAAAAATGTTCCAAGGCATTAGATATACCATGGAACACAGTGAAGAGAGTCATCATCAAGTGGAGAAAATATGGCACAACAGTGACATTACCAAGAACTGGACGTCCCTCCAAAATTGATGAAAAGACAAGAAGAAAACTGGTCAGGGAGGCTGCCAAGAGGCCTTCAACAAAGTATTAGTTTAAAATGGTGTTCCACCCAAAAAAATAAAAAATTCTGGAATGTGCCTAAAAAAAAAAAACTTGAGTAAAAAAAATATTTTTTCCAAACCTCTAAATGGCTGTTGCTAGGCGGTCCCTCGTAGTCTGCCTCCTTCAGTGCCTGGGCTTGTGACATCACTTCCCCTCGGCGCAGGAAGGGCTCAGCTCTGCCACCTCCCTCTTGTCAATCATCTGGGACACATGACAGGTCCCAGATTATTGCACGGCCAATCGCGGCACCGCTCGCGCATGCACAGTGGGTGCCCACAGTTACAATGCCGGTGCCGCCGAACGGAGGAGACGAGCGGGGCTTCGATCCCCCGCATCGCTGGACGCTGGGACAGGGAAGTGTCCGATTATTAAAAGTCAGCAGCTGCAGTATTTGTAAATTTTTTTTTATAATGGGAACACCTCTTTAAGGCTGTGCACACTTATGCAACCATATTAATTTGTATTTTTTTATTTTTACTTCCCTCCACCTAAAAGATTTCAGATTGTTGCTCAACCGAGTTGTACAGTTTAGAGGTTACATTAAAGGTGAAAAAAGTTATGAAATTATTTATCTTTGTTTTGTTTTTTTTACATCACAGAAACCTGACATTTTAACAGGGGTGTGTAGACTTTTTATATCCACTGTATGCGATCATTTATTACACCAGCCATTTGATGGCTTGAAAGCACAAGCAACTGTGACTTACCATTCATGGCAAGCCTTAAGGCTGGGGTTCACACTGATGCCAGATGCGGCTCGCAGCAGGGGACCGGTGCGTCCCTGTTCTCAGTTTCATGGACGAATCGGGGCCAAATTTTTGCCTGAATTTAGCCCTGAAATGGAGCCAAAGACGCACAGGACTCCTGTGCAAGCTGCTCCACAGCCGCCACAGAGATGTGTGAATCCGCTGCATAGAGAGCCGGTCACAATTTCCTGTCATGCGAATTGGATACGAAGAAACCCACATCCAATTCACACTAGTGTGAACCTAGCCTGAATGTAAGGATTTGGGGAAATCATTAAATCAGTGGCTTTACTTCCACTTTAACAAGTTCTCATGTTATCAGAAAATAACAACTGTCCCGCCATTCTCTTGTTAGCTTGTTATCTGTAGCAACCAATAAGAACCTTATTCTCCTTTTTCAAACCTGAGCTGCAGAAAGAACAGTTGGAAGATTGTTCTTATGGACAGTAAGATTTATTTTTTCCTGTAGCACCTTTCATAGTTCAACAGTGCAAAATAATATCAGCTGGTTCAGTCTGCACTTCACTCACTTGAAGTGTATCTAAATCTAGAAACTATAATGTAATATATTGCATCTTGTCCGTCCTTAGATGGTGGCTGCATTATTTTCCCTCCTTAGGCTTTTGCTCCTTAAAGTCATTCTAAGGTTTTATGAAATAACAAACCTGGTATAATTACCTTCTCTGTGCCATGGTTTTGCACAGAGTAACCCCAATTCTCTTCTTTTTGGGCCCCCCTGCTGGCTCCTTCCCCCTGCCAAGTGGACCCAAAAGCAAGCCTCTTGCTATGGGGGCACTCGAGCTGCGCTCCTGTAAATGGACATTGTCCATTCACACACAGAGCATTGGCTCACTGGTTGTGACTGACAGAAGCAGGAGCCAATAGTTCCCGCTGCTGTGTGAGCCAATGAGGATAGAGAGACCACCGGAGAGTCGATGCTCTGATGCTCATTGCTGGATCAAGATGGGGCTCAGGTTAGTATAAGGGGAGGGCTACACCCAGAATGTTTTTTTTCCTTAAAGCAGAGCTTCGGTCGTTTTTTTTGTGTTTATAAACACACGCCCTCACCTGTCCCAGGATCCAGCAATGTGGCTGCCCGAACCCTCGGTTGTCTTCCTTTCCTCGCGCTGGCATTACAACTGTGGGCACCCGGCTGTGAAAGCTTGCAGCTTCACAGCCGGGTGCGCAATGCGTGAATGGTTGGGCAATCTGCTGGGACCTGTGACTTGTCCCAGAAGAGGGAGGGAGAGAGAGAGGAGAACTTCCGCTCGGATTGCCTAGGCCAGTGATGGCGAACATTGGCACCCCAGATGTTTTAAAACTACATTTCCCATGATGCTCAACTACACTGCAGAGTGCATGAGCATCATGGGAAATGTAGTTTCAAAACATCTGGGGTGCCAAGGTTCGCCACCACTGGTCTAGGCGGTCCGAGCGGAAGTGGGAGCTGGTACCTATCAAAACTAGTCACCCGCTCCCCCTCCCCAAATAAAAATTAACTGCCAAATGTGGCATAAGAGGGAGGAGTGCTTAAAGCGGAACTTTCCCTTTTGGGTGGAGCTCTGCTTTAATGCATAGAATGCATTAAGGTAAAAAAAAACTTCTACCTTTGGAACCACTTTAATTTTCACTTTAATGATCCTGCCAGTAATTGTTACAGTGAATATAAAAGTCTACACACCCCTTTTAAAATGTCAGGTTTCTGTGATGTAAAAAAATTAAACAAAGATAAATCATTTCAGAACTTTTCCACCTTTTAATGTGACCTATAAACTGTACAACTCGATTGAGCAACAAACTGAAATCTTTTAGGTGGAGGGAAGTAAAAATAAAAAATAAAAATACTATGGCTGCATAAGTGTGCACACCTTTAAACTAACACTTTGTTGAAGCACCTTTTGATTTTATTACAGCACTCAGTCATTTTGGGTATGAGTCTATCAGCATGGCACATCTTGACTTGGCAATATTTGCCCACTCTTCTATGCAAAAACACTCCAAATCTGTCAGATTGCGAGGGCATCTCCTGTGCACAGCCCTCTTCAGATCATCCCACAGATTTTCAATGGGTTTCAGGTCTGGACTCTGGCTAGGCCATTCCAGAACTTTAATCTTCTTCTGGTGAAGCCATTCCTTTGTGGATTTGGATGTATGCTTTGGGTTGTTGTCATGCTGAAAGATGAAGTTCCTCTTAATCTTCAGCTTTCTAGCAGAAGCCTGAAGGTTTTGTGCCTATATTGACTGGTATTTGGAACTGTTCAAAATGCCCTCTACCTTGACTAAGGCCCCTCTTCCAGCAGAAGAAAAACAGCCCCAAAGCATGATGCTGCCACCACCATGCTTCACTGTGGGTATGGTGTTCTTTTGGTGACGTGCAGTGTTGTTTTTGCACCAAACATATCTTTTGGAATTATGGCCAAAAAGTTCAAGCTTGGTTTCATCAGACCATAACACATTTTATCACATGCTTTTGGGAGACTTCGGATGAGTTTTTGCAAAATTTACCTGGGCTTGGATGTTTTTCTTTGTAAGGAAAGGCTTCTGTCTTGCCACTCTACCTCGTAGCCCAGATTTTTGAAGAATACAGGAGATTGTTGTCACATGTACCACACAGCCAGTACTTGCCAGATATTCTTGCAGCTCCTTTAATGTTGCTGTAGGCCTCTTGGCAGCCTCCCTGACCAGTTTTCTTCTCGACTTTTCATCAATTTTGGAGGGACGTCCAGTTCTTGGTAGTGTCACTGTTGTGCCATATTTTCTCCACTTGATGATGACTGTCTTCATTGCGTTCCATGGTTTATCTAATGTCTTGGAAATTCTTTTGTACCCTTCCCCTGACTGATACCTTTTAACAATGAGATCCCTCTGATGTTTTGGAAGCTCCCTGTGGATCATGGCTTTTCCTGTAGGATGCGACTAAGAAAATGCCAGGAAAGACCTATTAGAACAGCTGAACTTTATTTGGGGTTAATCAGAGGCACTTTAAATGATAGCAGGTGTGTACTGACTCCTAATTAGGTCACATTAAAGGTGGAAAAAGTTCTGAAATGATTTGATCGTTGTCTCATTTTTTTACATCACAGAAACCTGACATTTTAACAGGAGTGTGGAGACTTTTTATATGCACTATATCTATCTTGGTGTGATAGTGGTAAACTACACATCTATGGAAGAGCAACACTGTCAGCTAGGACAAGAAGCATGTTAGGACTTCAGTACATCTCCCCTCTTCTCCATAATATGAAGAAAGGTGTGCTGTAGTCCCTAACACACTTACTGTCCTAGCATGGCAATGCTTACTGTACTGCGTCAATGGAGGAAAAACATTGACACACAAGGGCAGAAAGTGTGTTAAGGCTATAGTAAACCTCACTGTCTCCTCTTCTGCATGACACAGGGTTGCTCTGTAGTCCTAACACACTTTCTATCCTAGGGTGAAAGCATTATTTTTAAATAGGCCAAAAATCCATACAACTTTGCACAGTGCCAAGCTCTGATCAAATTCCATCCACTGTGGGCATACCGGGAGCCAGCCAAGCTGCCCATTCACACTCTGTGTAGATTTACTATAAAGAACAAATGTAGAGATCTATATGATTAAGTCTATAAGGGTGAAAAGCATTGGGTGGTGCAGCCTTGTGGCAGTGATCAGTGGCATGTGTTGTTGGTTGAATCAAATTTGATAGGAGTGATGTCATCAGTGTGTGTCCTGTTTGTTCTCTATATTGCTACGCCATACTGTGGATAAAGTACAGCAAGTAATAATTGTTACCCTAGGACAGGGAGTGAGTTAGGATAACAGAACACCTTCCTCTTTGTTATGGGAAAGGGGATGTGTCTTGTAGTCCTAAAATAAGAGAAGAGACAACACTTGATTTCTGGTAGGATCAACAGGTATTTTTTTGCACTTATCATACAGACATAATAAAAAAAAAAAAGTTAAATAGTATATTTAACAGACAAAAGGGGAACACATTAGAGAAATTCATTGATTTGAAATGGGTGCAAACAAGAGCATTTCCTGTTGCCTATAGCAACCAAGACTTCCGGCTGTCATTTGTGAAAGGCAAATTTAAAAGTTAAATATGAAATAGATTAAATAAGGTTTTTTTTTTTTATGGGAAGCAAGACATTTTCTACTAGTTTTTAATCATAAGCCAACAAAGTGTTTCACACCTGCAGCGTACTATGAGGTTTGCATTCATTAGCTAACTGCATATTGTGTATGTACTTCTCTTTACAGGTGGGTGCAAGTTGCTTGCCCGAGACTTTCAATTGACTGGGGAACAGCCTTCTCAAGGCCCCTGCTTACTCCATATGAGGTTTGTCATCATCTGGTACATCTACTTACTGCATGTCCCTTTTTCTTTGTTTCTTGCTTATAGAGATTGAATTGAAAGGTCAGTCTGCCCAATATGGATATTTTAGTAGTTGATTGCATTAGGTTGAATCATCTACAGTACCTGATTCTTATGTATCTAGTCTGGGGCATAGGAATTCTACATTCTGTGCAATGTGCTTCCAGCTCTTCCTACCTACTGCAGCTATTGAAAGAGAATCTCTCTTGCTATATAAACTCTCAAGTTACACTGCTAGGAAAGAGCCAGGATGTGTACTAGGTAAACCGCAGCTCTGGAGTATTTGATGCATGAAAGCTAGAGGGTCAATCAGCATCCAGCAAACACCAAAGGTAGGTAGGTGTTCAGGATGGAACTTTTAAGTAAAGAAGAAATACATTTCTATTGAGGTGTCTGTATCCTTTGTCAGAGATGTTGGTACTTGATAATAATATACTAAATATATATATATATATATATATATATATATATATATATATATATACTATGCACCATAGTATACTATGCACCATAGTATACTATGTCAGTGAAAGTCTGTTAGCAGAGCTTTGATCATAGATCTTCACAGAGGTACAAGGAGCAGAAAAGAACAATCGGCATGCTACATTCAAAGCAGGAAGCACAGAATGTACTGTATATGTAATGAGCGAATATAATCACGTCTGTATGTACATAACATTTTACAAAAAAAAATTTTTTTCAAGTATTTATACATTTTGGCAAGATAATTTAAAGGCTAAGTGCACCTTAAAAAATAAAAAAAATAAAAACGTGCATGATTTTGCAGGTAAAAAAAATGTGCATTTATTTCCTTCTTTAGCTATGTGCATTTATTGTTTTTGTACACTGCAGGCTGCAAAGCATTGCACCCGAGATCAGTGGATACCAGGCTTCTGCATACACCCAGTGTAGCTCCATACCTCCCATACAGGCAGTTACTGAAATGCAGTAAGGATCGATGAACTACGGGGGCACTCATCAGCACACTTGTAGTCCATTGAGAACTACAAAGCATCTACCTTGGTGGAAGACAGGACTGGTTTTTCATTCATTCACAGATCTCTGTGAATGAATGGCAAGGCCCTGTTTTTAAAATGTACCAGCGGGTGCGGAGAGAGGAACCCCAGCCTGCTGTCACGAGGGGGGCTCAGGGGAAGAGGTCAGCTGCTGCACAGTAACATGTTGCATGTTATATCCTAAATTCAGGTGTAACATGTAACATGCTACAGAAGGTTAACTTATCCGCTAAAGCAGGGGGTCTTCAAACTACGGCCCTCCAATTGTTCAGGAACTACAATTCCCATCATGCCTAGTCATGTCTATGAATGTCAGAGTTTTACAATGCCTCATGAGACGTGCAGTTCCGCAACAGCTGGAGAGCCGTAGTTTGGAGATCCCTGCGCTAAAGGAAACCTGCTGTTTTTGGACAGTTTTCTTTCACAAGTTACTTTTTTATAAATTGAATTGTGCTGTTTTGTATATTGTTTGTATACTTATTTTACAAATAAGCATTTCATTCATTGTGCAGAGCATGCTACATAGAAATCCCAGAAGTGGCTGGTGGCTTGTTGACCGATTTGGTCTAATTCAGGGGTCTCAAACTGGCAGCCCTCCAGCTGTTGCAAAACTACAAGTCCCATGACTCATTGCAAGGCTGACAGTTACAAACATGACTCCCACAGGCAGAGACATGATGGGACTTGTAGTTTCGCAACAGCTGGAGGGCCGCCAGTTTGAGACCCCTGGTCTAATTGAATATATATATGTATCAGCATGATTTAGAACAGTGGTCATCAACCCTGTCCTCAGGGCCCACTAACAGGCCAGGTTTGTAAGATAACTGAAATACATCACAGGTGATATCATTTGCTGCTCAGTGATTGCAGTATTCTAGTCTGCATCTCACCAAGGTAATACATAAAATCTGGCCTGTTAGTGGGCCCTGAGGACAGGGTTGATGACCACTGATCTAGAAGACAGGAAGAGAGGTGTGGGTCACTTCTGACTTGTTCAACTCAGTTTGTATTGGCAATGGGGCTGAATATAAGTTGATCAAATTACCCAGGCTATTCATGGCATAGTAGTAAATCACTCTGCACTAGGCATTCTCAAGAGTGCACCACCTTCGGGCTGTAAGTGGTAAATACATTTTTCTGAACATAATATAAAATAAAAACAAATGCAATATAAAATACAATAAGTGATATTTCGGTCATTGGTGGAGTCCGCACACATGCATTATCTCATATGGACTTTAGCAGTGAGAAATTCTAGCTATAGTTCCCTGTGCATGTTTACACCTGCCTTGCAGTCATTTACCTCTTTTGCTGCAAACTGGGGATTCCTTAAAGTGTTTCTACTCTTGACGTTATATTCTTCAAAATATAAAAAATGTAAATTGCAAAAAGTTGGATTGGGGGTACAGATATGAGATCTCAAACACTGAGACCTCAGCACTGGCGTATCGGAGAGACAAAAGGAACCTACTGGAGAGATGTAGGGAACTGTTGGGTAGTTCAACTGTCTAGCACAGTGATGGTCAGCTTACTTGATGTAGGGAGCTTGAAGTGCAGCTCTCGACACCACTGATGGACCCCACATAATATTCAGAGAACACAATGCTACAGAAATGTGAGTAACTTCACAACAGGAGACAGCAGACCACAAGAAATTGTCAAAGACTACAAACAGTCTATATGAGATTCTGGAGACCGCCATACACTGGAGATAGATTTTATGAGGCTGCTATTTTCCCTTTACAAAGCAGTGTTTCCACATTTGTGCTTTTTACAACACCCTTTAATTTGCTTTTAGGTTTGATATTTATCTCAGTATTCTAAAAGATCAGACAAAAAAAAACATAAAAAGAGATAAAGAATGGACAGCACAGAAAAAAAAGACAGCATGAAAGAAATAAACCAAACCATTTACAGTGGTGTGAAAAAGTGTTTGCCCCCTTCCTCATTTCCTGTTCCTTTGCATGTTTGTCACACTTAAGTGTTTCGGAACATCAAACCAATTTAAACAATAGTCAAGGACAACACAAGTAAACACAAAATGCAATTTGTAAATGAAGGTGTTTATTATTAAAGGTGAAAAAAAACACAAACCATCATGGCCCTGTGTGAAAAAGTGATTGCCCCCCTTGTTAAAACATACTATAACTGTGGTTGTCCACACCTGAGTTCAATTTCTCTAGCCACACCCAGGCCTGATTATTGCCACACCTGTTCACAATCTAGGCATCACTTAAATAGGAGCTGCTTGACACAGTAAGGTCCACCAGAAAATCCTTAAAAGCTACACATCATGCCGAGACCCAAAGAAATTCAGGAACAATTGAGAAAGAAAGTAATTGAGATCTATCAGTCTGGAAAGGGTTATAAAGCCATTTCCAAAGCTTTGGGAATCCAGCGAACCACAGTGAGAGCCATTATCCACAAATGGCGAAGACATGGAACAGTGGTGAACCTTCCCAGGAGTGGCCGGCCGCCCAAAATTACCCCAAGAGCGCAGCGACGACTCATCCAAGAGGTCACAAAAGACCCCACAACAACGTCCAAGGAACTGCAGGCCTCACTTGCCTCAGTTAAGGTCAGCGTTCATGCCTCCACCATCAGGAAAAGACTGGGCAAAAATGGCCTGCATGGCAGAGTTCCAAGGAGAAAACCACTGCTGAGCAAAAAGAACATCAAAGCTCGTCTCAATTTCTCCACAACACATCTTGATGATCCCCAAGACTTTTGGGACAACATTCTGTGGACCGATGAGACAAAAGTGGAACTCTTTGGAAGGTGTGTGTCCAAGTATATCTGGCGTAGAAGGAACACTGCATTTCAGAAAAAGAACATTATACCAACAGTAAAATATGGTGGTGGTAGTGTGATGGTCTGGGGCTGTTTTGCTGCTTCAGGACCTGGAAGACTTGCCGTGATAAAAGGAACTATGAATTCTGCTGTCTACCAAGAGATCCTGAAGGAGAATGTCCGACCATCTGTTCGTGTACTCAAGCTGAAACGAACTTGGGTTCTGCAGCAGGACAATGATCCTAAACACACCAGCAAGTCCACCACCGAATGGCTGAAGAAAAACAAAATGAAGACTTTGGAGTGGCCTAGCCAAAGTCCTGACCTGAATCCTATTGAGATGTTGTGGTATGACCTTAAAAAGGCCGTTCATGCTCGAAAACCCTCTAATGTAACTGAATTAGGACAATTCTGCAAAGATGAGTGGGCCAAAATTCCTCCAGGACGCTGTAAAAGCCTCATTGCACGTTATCGCAAACGCTTGGTTGCAGTTGTTGCTGCTAAGGGTGGCCCAACCAGTTATTAGGTTTAGGGGGCAATCACTTTTTCACACAGGGCCATGATGGTTTGGATTTTTTTTCACCTTTAATAATAAACACCTTAATTTACAAATTGCATTTTGTGTTTACTTGTGTTGTCCTTGACTATTGTTTAAATTGGTTTGATGTTCCGAAACACTTAAGTGTGACAAACATGCAAAGGAACAGGAAATGGGGAAGGGGGCAAACACTTTTTCACACCACTGTACCTGCTAGAAGCCAGTTGAAATAATTTTTCTTTACTGGCTTGAGTAAGTACTAAAACACAGGCTACCAGCTACTGGGGCCCGGAGGGCTGCACTATGGGCTCATTTACACTTGCTTCAACACACATTATAGTGCCTACTGCTTCAACATGCTTTTGTGATGTATTTTTGATGCTTCTGTGATGCTTGGCAATAGATCTGTGTGTGTGTGTTGATTTTCAGTTTGCTTTAAAGTGCTCAGTAGAACCCAGGCATAGTAGTACCACAACTCAGCAGATCCCCAGCTCATTATTACCACTGTTCGCAGATCCCCTGCTCATTGATCCCCTTGTTCAGCAGATAACCAGCTTATTAGCACTCTCGTTCAGCAGATTTCCTGCCCAGTAGTACCCCCAGCTCTGTTGATGCCCCACTCAGTAGTAACCTCCAGCTCTGTTGATGCCCCACTCAGTAGTAACCTCCAGCTCTGTTGATGCCCCACTCAGTAGTAACCTCCAGCTCTGCTGATGCCCCACTCAGTAGTAGCCCCAAAAAACCCCAGCTTTGCTGATCCCCCCTCAGTAGTAACCCCCAGCTCTGCTGATCGGCCCACTAAGTAGTAGCTCCCAGCTCTGCTGATCCCCCACTCAGTAGTAACCCCCAGCACCAAGAAAGCGACATGGGGTATTATTTTTAAAGCAAACACAATATGCAAACAGGACTGTAAGCTTTCCATTTTATTTAGTGACGGGGGCTTTGATTAGCAGTCAAAGTGTGTTTTAAAAGCGTGTCCAATGCCACATTTTAAAGTAAGTGTAAACGAGCCCTAAAAGTGCCAAAGGGCTGCAGGTTGAGCATTATGGGTCTTACGTATACAAAATACTGAAAATCCATATTCAATTGAGTGACTCTTTCAAAGAGGATATAGATTCCTTTTAAAGGCAGAAATAGGGACACAGCTTGAAGTAAGTAGACAAATGATGTGTCTGTCCACCTGGTGTTTGCTGTAATACAGGCTAGTAGGTTGGATCCTAGTTTTTCTGCTATTACATTTGTTCAACAGAGGTCATTGTTACCTATGTGTTTGGCTTGCATTGCATCTACATTTCACTTACTGCATGGGTCATCGGACAAGGACCCACGCTGTTTTTTTTTTTTTTTCCCATTTATTTAAATCCAAAGGAGATCTCTTTTAAACGTTGTTTGTGAGTTGTTTACTATCAGCAAAATGTGCAGTAGTTATAAATGGCATTATCTCATACCGTTTTCACACTTTTCATTATAGTGAAAGGTATGCAAACATTGAAGAATAGATTGGCAGTCTTTGACCCACATTCTGATGTTGCCCTATGTGTCCTATGATGCTCAGCCAACCATAAGTTTCCCAATCTCTCTGTTAGATGAAGCAGTTCTAAGAGACCCAGAAAAGGTCAACAATGCTAGATCTGTCAATCTAAATCATATTGTTATTGGAATCTTTTCCCTAGATTTTCGTTCTTCGAGTGGTAGCTCATTTATATCAAGCACATCTTACACCATCATTATCCAAGATAAAATAAAAAAATATATTCATGTTCAATAATCTGTCTTTTGGGGATTCTAGGACATAAAGGTCTAGGACATTATGGACATTCTAGGACATTATGAGTGGCCTTCACTCTCTGCAGTTTGTCTGCAAATTCATTGGAAATCATTTTTGTATGTTAGCTGGTATAATGATGCCCAGGGTCATGAGATGGGCCTTCTGCTCACTTTATAGAATAAGTGGATTTTGAGTTAATAAAAATTGTTTTTAAATGATATAAAAGAGATATGACTGATCATTTGTAATACTTATGTTAAAGGGGTTGTAAAGGTAAATTTTTTTTCACCTTAATGCATTCTATGCATTAAGGTGAAAAAACATCTGACTATACCAGCCCCCCCCCCCCCGTTTTTTACTTACCTGACCCCTCGAAAGTCCCGCTCTCGCCCCTGACATCCTCTTTGCCGCTCACCCCGGCTGTTGGTTTCCTAGAGTGAATGGATTGAAAGCAGCGCAGCCATTGGCTTGCGCTGCTGTCATTCGCATCCAATGATGCGGCGCGCCGGGGGGAGGGGCTGGGGGGTGGGGCCGAGTGATACAGCCAGCGGCTGTAGCCGCTGGCTGTATCACGGGAGCGCGCCCGCAAGTGCCCCAGGGGAGCTCGTATGAAGGTGAGAAGTACTTGCAGGGGGGAGCCGAGACAGCCGCCAAGGGACCCCAGAAGACCAGATTCGGGGCCACTCTGTGCTAAACGAGCTGCACAGTGGAGGTAAGTATAACATGTTTGTTATTTAAAAAATAAAATAATAATTTCCTTTACAACCCCTTTAAATAAGTTAAGCAATACTAAAATATACATTGAATAAGAGATCGGATAAGCCTATCATTATCTGCAGCCTTGGGATAAAGATGGTCCACTTGACTCTCAATGGCCTCCTTTATTCAAAAGCATAAAATGTTCCGAAGCAATAAATATTACACTGGGCTAGCGTACTGGTCAACTTGGTATTTGTGGGAGGTTGCATCAAAAATATACATATTTCTGCTAACTAGTACTTGCCCGGGCTCTTTTAAACAGGAGAAGGTAAGTCTGTGCTAAGCTCAAGTTAGGTGTCCACACCAAAGGAGGACAAACTCAAAAGAGCAAGGGCTTATTGGGGTGAACAATGAAACAAAAACCTAAATCATGTGGAAAGTGCCTTCTTTGAGCTATGACAGTGGTGTTCATGTGGTAGGGGGAGGAGGGTGTAGGGAAAAAAAAATATAGAAACAGAAAAAATATACATTGATAATAAATGATTTTGGTATGCAAGTTCCATTCACATCACCATGTGCTCTTTTCAGGCCTCTGTAGCTCTTAAGGAAGCAGAATGGCAGACTACGTATCCAATGGACTTTTATGCCAACCAGTCTCTGGGTCCTTGGACAGTGAACCATGAGTCCCATCGGCCTCCCAGAGTTGCTGCTAAACAAACAAAGGTGAGTTCAGGTACAAGCAACACTTATGTGCTAAACCATTATATTTTTGGATAGTAATATTGTTAAATGTTTCTTCTTAGCATCTGCCTCTTATCACAGCTTTATACAGCCACCTAGTACTTGCTTTATTGTTTAAAGTTTCTTGGCTGTTTTTATGGAATCAAAATATCTCTTTTGATTTTGAACACATAAATGTCTTTGCATTTCTTTCTATCCCCCCTGATTTGCAGTGCACCAACTGCACCACCTAGTGGTCAGAGATTTGCTTACTGCCTTTAGGCTGATATGTCTTTGCAATGCATGTGTACCTTTGGGAAGTTTTTGTTTAATGAATCAGCATGAGCTTAACATGTATAGTGTTAATATAATAGCTAATAATCCTCATTGGATGCTGCAGATGGCCAAGCACATATACTGAGATTGTGTTTTATGATTATGGCTCATTATGGTATGTGGATGTGCTGTTCAAAGAGAAATGGAATTCAAGTAACATAAGCTTCTTTTACACAGTAGGCAGAGAGGGATTTCTTAATGGATGTGTGGAACCTTGAGCGAGTAGGAAGCCCAACATAGAAAGGGTAGAGGTCAGTGTAAGATGGAGGGGATACAGCCTGCGCTGCTGCTTGGAGCTAGTAATACTACTCGTTGATCATTCCCTTTTCACAGTTGTTTAAGGTCTTTAAGTAGCTTTTTAAATTGCTGCCTCTCTACCCTTGTACCCTTGTAGTCCTCCTGTATTGAATTACATTGTAACTCTACTACCTGCCCTTTTGTTGTAAAGTGCTGTGCAAACTGTTGGCACTATATAAATTCTGTATAATAACAATAATATTATTTAGCAATAATGGAACTAGTACACTAGTATGGGATGGTTACAAATAGTTTAGGTTAACTGCATGAAACAAGCCTCAAAAGTGCTAGTGCTTTTGAGACTTTATTATATGTTCTATGTCTTCTGTTTATTGTAGTGCATGTAGAAGTTTCCTGCAGCAGGCCTTAAACTTGAGAAGTTTGCACACATCTTGTACTAGGTTGGGAAAAAAAGGGAAAGTCATTGTTTAATATTTGTACCGCTTTCTGTCTTAAAAAAGCATAAAGGCTTAAATAAGGATAACTTATTGCATGACCTGTACATTACAACGATTACCTTTATAACAAACTACATGGTCCTGTTCAACCAGAAGGTCCTGTTCATAAAGGGCCAGTACAGAAATGGGCATAAGACAAATAAAGGGCATTACATTAGATAGGCTTCTTGTTGTACAAAAAGTAATTTGTCACAAACCGAAAAAAACAAAAACGATTCAACATCAATAAGAGGCTTCCCGACAGCTGCTCCAGCGAATATCATATTCAGAATCTATAATGGATTATTAATAGCCTAGGTCTATACAAGTACAAAACTAAACATAAAAGCATAATAGTAGTATGAAAGTCCTGGTCCATCAAGCTGTAGTAGCACTCTTCACTACCAGGCCATTTTTCAGTTTTAAGTGCTATGATTGGTTGATTGACAATTACTCAGTTATGCAACACTGTATCCAAATTAACTTTATATTTTTTTTATACAGGTAGAGCTTTTTGGTAAGTAGACACCCGGAGGGGATCTTTTGCCACAATTTTTTGCAAATGAGGAAACATGATGGTGTTAAGGTGGTTAAACAGTCACTCCACCCCAGACCAAGATTTTGGTTATGGGAGGAGACACCAGTCAGACTGGACCCACCTTGTGTTCCATGCTCTGCCCTCCTGCCACAGACTCTCACTCCTTTTGCTGCGTTCTCCATAACTTCAGTCATCTGCAAACTAATCACTGCCAGCTTCACTGATACAGTGGCAGCAGATGAGTGGAGCTGGGAACGTTGTACAAGCCTACACACTCTATGCAAAACTTTGATATTAGTGTTGCATGGAGAAGCCTTTAATAATATGGGGTTTGGTAGTGGTGTACTAGATAGAGCACATCATTAATGTACAGGTCATACAGTTGTGCTCATAAGTTTACATACCCTGGCAGAATTTATGATTTCTTGGCCATTTTTCTGAGAATATGAATGATAACACAAAAACTTTTCTTTCACTCATGGTTAGTGTTTGGCTGAAGCCATTTATTATCAATCAACTGTGTTTACTCTTTTTAAATCATAATTACACCAAAAACTACCCAAAAGACCCTGATAAAAAGTTTACATACTCCGGTGATTTTGGCCTAATAACATGCACACAAGTTGACACAAAGGGGTTTTGAATGGCTATTAAAGGTAACCTTCCTCACCTGTGATCTGTTTGCTTGTAATTAGTGTGTGTGTGTATAAAAGGTCAATGAGTTTCTGGACAACTGACCGGCTCTTGCATCTTTCATCCAGTGCCGCACTGACGTTTCTGGATTCTGAGTCATGGGGAAAGCAAAAAAATTGTCAAAGGATCTGCGGTAAAAGGTAGTTGAACTGTATAAAACAGGAAAGGGATATAAAAAGATATCCAAGGAATTGAGAATGCCAATCAGCAGTGTTCAAACTCTAATCAAGAAGTGGAAAATTAGGGGTTCTGTTGAAACCAAACCACGGTCAGGTAAACCAACTAAAATGTCAGCCACAACTGCCAGGAAAATTGTTTGGGATGCAAAGAAAAACCTACAAATAACTTCAGGTGAAATCTCTGAAAACATGTGGTGTGGCTGTTTCAAGATGCACAATAAGGAGGCACTTGACGAAAGATGGGCTGTATGGTGGAGTCGCCAGAAGAAAGACATTACTACACAAATTCCACAAAGTATCCTGCTTACAATACGTCAAACAGCACAGAGACAAGCCTCAAACCATCTGGCACAAAGTCATTTGGAGTGATGAGACCAAAATTTAGCTTTTTGGCCACAACCATAAATGCTTAATTTGGAGAGGAGTCAACAAGGCCTATGATGAAAGGTACACCATTCCTACTGTGAAACACAGAGGTGGGTCACTGATGTTTGGGGGATGTGTGAGCTACATTGGCACAGGAAATTTGGTCAAAATTGATGGCAAGTTGAGTGCAGTATGTTATCAAAAAATACCAGGGGAAAATTTGCATTCATCAGCCAGGAAGCTGTGCATGGGACGTACTTGGACATTCCAACATGACAATGATCCATAACACAAGGCCAAGTCGACCTGTCATTGGCTACAGCAGAATAAAGTGAAGGTTCTGGAGTTGCCATCTCAGTCTCCTGACCTCAATATAATTGAGCCACTCTGGGGAGATCTCAAACGTGCAGTTCATGCAAGACAGCCCAAGAATTTCCAGGAACTGAAGGGTTTTTGCCAAGAGGAATGGGCAGCTTTACCATCTGAGAAGATAAAGAGCCTCATCCACAAATACCACAAAAGACTTCAAGCTGTCATTGATGTTAAAGGGGCAATACACAGTATTAAGAACTGGAGTATGTAAATGTTTGATCAGGGTCATTTTGGTAGCTTCTGTTGCCACTATGATTTAAAAAAAAAAAAGTAAACACAGTTGATTCATAATAAACTGCTTCAGCCAAACACTAACCATGAGTGAGTGAAAGAAAAGTTTTTGTGTTATCATTCATATTCTCTGAAAAAGGGCCAAGAAATCTGAAATTCTGTCAGGGTATGTAAACTTATGAGAACAACTGTACATGGAGGGAGGAAGAGGTGAAGTGGTTGATGTACATGTCAAATACAAGGGAGGATGGAGATGAGGGGGTTAAATTTGCAGGAAATTGGGGTGAGTGGAAAAGAGGGGGCACAGTGAAATGGTTAAAAAAATGATCCCACAATCAAATTAACTAAACCCTTCCTCTTGAATTTGCTGCTGCTTTCTCTGATCCCTTACTACAAACCATTCATGAGTTCATCCTTCCTCAAAACAACTCCGTACATTATAACAGCTCAGGTCACAACCATTCACTTACACATTAGCCGCCCCTGTGTGTTCTCTGCAGCATCATGTAAAAAACGATGCTCCTGAAATACACATCCATTTCTCGCTGTTTTTTTAGAATATGGTGGTATGTAGCTGGTTAAAGCACCTCAAAGTGCACTTAAGGCATGATAAAGTAGCAGTGGTGGTATGTAATGACTTAAGTGCTATTTAGCAACAAAACTCCATCGATTTTTATTTCTTATTTTTGTTTATTATAGCCTACTGTATTAATTATAATGTGGTCTTGCACTACTCCCACTCATCATGCTCCAGCACTTTCTCGTGCTTCTTTCTCAGTTTTCAGGTTGAATAATGTCCAGCATCCATTAGCTCTTTTCCTGTGAGCCCAGGTAGCCAATAACACACCCTCAGGTGTTCTGTTTGAAGTCACACAGATATGATTGGTACTCTTTGGAAATCATAGGGTACGACATGAGACATTTGCAGTCCAGTCGCAGGACAAGTCGCACAAGTGTGAAAGGGGCCTAAGTGATATTGCAGCTGATTAGTCAAGGAATATAGACATACATTTGTGCTCAAAAGTTTGCATATCCTGGCAGCAATTGTGAAGTGGGAAATTAACCTTTAATTGCCATTTTAGCCTGTGTGTGCCACCTTCTGTGTCTGTACCAAGGCCAAACATTGCAGGGTATGTAAACTTTGTATCAGGACCATTTGAGTGATTTCTGTTATCATTATGATTTAAAAAGGATCCAAAAAACTATGTAATAATACATGGCTTCATGTGATTGCTATCCTTAAATAAAAGACAGTTTTTTTGTCATGATCAGTCATATTTTCAATATTAATGCCAAAATTTCACAATTTCTGCCAGGGTATGCAAACGTTTGAGCACAACTGTATTTAATAAAGGTGTGTAAAGGGCAAGGAGAATTGTGACAGTGCTAAGCCCTACCATGGTGTGATTATAGGAAAAAGACACACAAGATTCACATTTAAACAGAGCGCAAAGCTACAGGAGTATTTCTTTTGAATGGAGAAGACAGTTTTCTCTGGGTTTTGTAATCTGGGATCAGGGCCTGAAGCTTGAAGGCTCCAAAGTGTCTTGGAGGATGGAGCCTTCAATCCTGTGTCCGGGTCTTGCTGGAGATCTGCAGGCTGTGTGAGTCCACAGGTGTACAAATTAGTTATAAGCCAGGAATGATCATAGCGCAAGGCCCCAGGATAAAGCATGTGGCGCAGTGAAAGGGGCTGGGATTTTGGCCTCCCATTTTATGCAACCTATGGAGGAGGTTGAGGACTTCCTTGCAAAATTCAAGAGAGTCACAACACGGAGAGCATGGCTAAGAGACTGGTGGTCAAAGTTGCTACCACAAGATGAACCTGAGCCAACATTACTGTGACAGTATAAAGTCACAGTCCTGTGGGATGGGGATGCCCAGCATGACAGAGACATCTAGCAATGCTCTGGTGTGGGAGAGGTATCAATGGGAGGCCAAGGCACCCGAATAGCAAGAGAAATGCTGAGTTTTTTTGCCGCTTAGGGAAATGGTCGGCCAAGAGAAGAGAGCATATTACTTTGCAAGGGGTTTAGCCAAATTTCTGAGGAGTGCCAGTCTGCTGTTACCTCTAGAAACCAAGATCCTATTTTGGCCTGCAGGGGGTGTCAGGGAAAGGCTGCAGTGTTGTCACGTGGGGGCATTGGCCTGTGTAAGTGTTGCATAAACAAGATGACGCACTCAAGTGAAGGCTCCGGCACCTGCCTTAAGAATAAGTAAAACTGGTGCAGTTTTTGGGACTGATCCCAGTGAATTGGGAGTGTGTCCAGCGTGGAGATCTGTGGTGCACAAGAACTTTCTGTGGTGTGCTACCCTGAGAAGTGGGGGGGCATTGATGAAAGTCCAATGTGCAGCAAAGCTAAAGGCTAAAAATACATGTATACTAATGCTGGTTGTGCCTGAGGTTTCCCAGCAGAGTGCTGAGAAAGATGCCAAGTGAAACCCCCCCCAGGAGCCCACAGCGATGGTGCAGAAGGTTTTCCTGGACAATTGTGGAGTTGTTCAAGTGGGCAATAGTGACCCTTGGAAAAATGATGTGAGGAGCAGCTCACAGGCTCCAGCGCATAGGTGGCTAAGACAGCTGGTAGAAGCCAAGAACACAGAGGTTAATGTTGATAAATGTAATGCTAATGATGAAATCGAAAGCTGTATTACTGCAGAGATATTCATTAATATTTGTTGATGATAAAGGTGGGATATTTCCTATGACAACCAGAGACCGAGCCACATGGTTGTCTTTGGAGATCTTGTAAGGACTCTATGTGTTCGAGCTGGAGATTACCCAGGACAGCTCTGATACTACTCTTGTGGAACAGAGTGGGCATGCACCACACATTTTCACTATGTGTAAGCTGGTTGAGAGGTTAACTCAGCCTGCCATAGTTGAAAATGTATTTTCAGTTGATGTGGATAAAAAGAATACTGTGCCTACTGTTTAGTACTGAGTCCTGTCAATGTCTCCCTGGGTAGAAGATGCAGAGCTGTGGAGCAGCAACTATGGATTGGGATGGTTGGTGCAGGGAAGTACTTGCACTACTGGACAAGACTACTGTGTGTAACATTTGAGTGGATATGACAGCTGCTATGAGGCCCAGTGAAAGGAATCAGAGCTCAGACAGTGGTCGAATGTGCATTGGTCCCTGCTGATTTGGTCCCTTCCAGTTGTAAGGACACGTGCACAGCAAATGTTTTGTCCACAGCCCAACAGGTAGAAAAGGGAGAGTGTCGATGTGATTGTGTAACTGATCCTGACTTGCAGTTACTCAATGATGCAGAGTTAGAGGGGAATAGAGCAAGACACACATGTGACAGCATCTGGGGGACCACCAGGCTGTGATGTTGGTTGGTGAGCCCCTTCATGTCTCTGACAAGGGAAAAGTCCCTTAAAAAGTTGTGTATTTAGATATGGAAGGTATTGAGGTGTCTCATATGTTACTGTAGATACTTAAACTTGTAACAACACATTCGCTGAACACTTGGGTGTCGCCACCGCAGTCAGACAAGCAGATGCTGCGAAATACCAATCAGTGGAGCCAGGTATTATAGGCAGTTCTAAGCAGTGTTGGTCAAATATGGAATTGGTTGATACAGTTCCATATTTGTTAAATATATGGAAAGTTGTGTCAGTTCCCAGCAAGGGTGCTTCCAAAAACTGTGTTTTGTGTGGAAGGCACTCAGGAGAAATGCTTAACACATCGAAGATAACAGACATGTTAGAAGTCTCTCCATCTGATGTGGTGATGAGGAGCATCTCTGCTGGTGTGGTCTGAGATGAGGCTAAGCAGTGGTTGGTAAATGGAGCAGATACTGTCTCACTCACTAGACCTCATAAGAAGGAAGGGCCTAGAATATACGTAGCCACAGCAGAGATTCTGGCCATCAACCATAAAGAGGTACAGATTAAGGTACCCGGAGACACTTTAAAAGAGAATACTGACAAGACTGGTGTTGGTAACAGGTACAGCCAATTACGAAATGTTATGATAACTGTGATTTTGGTTGCCAAAGGTAACAACAAAAGGGTTGATGAACCCAAAAGAAAACCTAGAGTGGTTAAAGGTGGTTCAGAAGAGGGGGGAAAATAGCTCTGTGATAAGCACAGTGGGTTCCCTACAGCTTCAGGACAGGGAGTTGGAGAGAGGCATCAAGAAAGATAGAACAGCACCAGAAAAGAGGAATAAGCCCAGGAGCCCCGTAGGGAGAAGACAATATAGAGAACAGTGGGACCCCGTTGAGAGTCAGGGAAGGGTGTACCTGAAGGCACACCTGGAAAAAGTGTTGATGGCTGGTACAGAGGTGTCCCAACCGCAATGACGGGTGCAGGTGTTCCGCCTTTCAGATCGAAACAAAGAGGAGGGGTATGCGCCAGTGCTAGGCACTGTGTGATTATAGAAAAAAGTCACATGGGGTTCACATTAGGCAAAGCTCCAGAGCATTGCTTTTGAATGGAGAAGACTAGCTTGTCAGTATTTTTTTTGAGGTTATGTAATCTTGGATCGGAGATTCTTCTCTGATGAAGAGGGGGCACCCTCAAAATGTGTCACACAGCATCGGGAGAGTCCATACAGCTGTGCAAGTCTGCGGAGAAAGCTGAGGTGTCTAGTGAGTCCAGGGGACTGCAAAGGCTCAAGAGGAGTGCAAGAACCCAGAGTTCCCAGAGACCCCATATTTAGAGGCCAGGAGTGGGCTTGTGTAGCAAGGTGCTGCAACTAAAGGCTGAGTGAGCCAGGAGAGCAGAAGTACTGCTGACATGAGAGCCAGGTGTCGGAATTGACATTGACTATTTGCTTTGTGACACTGAAACCCCTGCATGGAAAACTTTAAGTGAACTTTTCTTTTAGTTTTATTTTAATAAAAGTGGGCTGGCAAGCCTTTAACCACTTCAGCCCCGGACCAATTGTCAGCTTAAGGACCAGAGGTCTTTTTTCAATTTCGCACTGCACTACTTTAACTGGTAATTGTGCGGTCATGCAATTTTGTAACGAAACGAAATTTGCGTCCTTTTCTTCCCACAAATAGAGCTTTCTTTTGATGGTATTTGATTGCCTCTGTGATTTTTATTTTTTGCGATATAAACGGAAAAAAGAGCGAAAATTTTGAAAAAAAAAGAGATTTTCTACTTTTTGTTATAAAAAAAATCTAATAAACTCAATTTTAGTCAAACATTTGGGCCAAAATGTATTCAGCCACATGTCTTTAGTAAAAAAAATGCCAATAAGCGTATATTTATTGGTTTGCGCAAAAGTTATAGCGTCTACAAACTAGAGTACATTTTCTGGAATTTACACCGCTTTTAATTTATGACTGCCTATTTCATTTCTTGAGGTGCTAAAATGGCAGAGAAGTACAAAACCCCCCCAAATGACCCCATTTTGGAAAGTAGACACCCCAAGCTATTTGCTGAGAGGCATGTTGAGCCCATTGAATATTTTTTTTTTTAGTCCCAAGTGATTGAATAAAGACAAAAATAAAAAATAATTTTTTTTTTCTTCAAAAAGTTGTCACTAAATGATATATTGCTCACACATGCCATAGTTATATGTGGAATTGCACCCCAAAATACATTTTGCTGCTTCTCCTGAGTATGGGGATACCACATGTGTGGGACTTTTTGGGAGCCTAGCCGCGTACGGGGCCCCGAAACCCAAGCACCGCCTTCAGGATTTCTAAGGGTGCAAATTTTGATTTCACTCCTCACTACCTATCACCGTTTCGAAGGCCATAAAATGCCAAAATAGCACAAAACCCCCCCAAATGACCCCATTTTGGAAAGTAGACACCCCAAGCTATTTGTTGAGAGGCATGGTGAGTATTTTACAGCTCTAATTTGTTTTTGAAAATGAAGAAAGTAAAGAAAAAAAATTTTTTTTTTTCTTTTTTCAATTTTCAAAACTTTGTGACAAAAAGCGACATCTGCAAAATACTCACAATACCTCTCAGCAAATAGCTTGGGTGTCTACTTTCCAAAATGGGGTCATTTTGGGGGGTTTTATGCCATCTGGGCATTCCATGGCCTCCGAAACTGTGATTGGCAGTGAGAAGTGAAATAAAAAAATTACTCCCTTAGAAAGCCTGAAGGCGGTGCTTGGTTTTTGGGGTTCCGTACGCAGCTAGGCTCCCAAAAAGTCCCACACATGTGGTATCCCCGTACTCAGGAGAAGCAACAGAATGTATTTTGGGGTGTATTTCCACATATGCCCATGACATGTTTGAGCAATATATCATTTAGTGACAACTTTTTGTAAAAAAAAATATATATATATTTTTTTTTTCATTATTCAATCTCTTGGGACAAAAAAAAAAAAAATATTTAATGGGCTCAACATTGCTCTCAGCAAATAGCTTGGGGTGTCTACTTTCCAAAATGGGGTCATTTGGGGGGGGTTTGAACTGTCCTGGCATTTTATGCACAACATTTAGAAGCCTATGTCACACGTCACCCACTCTTCTAACCACTTGAAGACAAAGCCCTTTCTGACACTTTTTGTTTACATGAAAACATATTTTTTTTTTGCAAGAAAATTACGTTGAACCCCCAAACACTATATATATTGTTAAAGCAAAGGCCCTACAGATTAAAATGGTGGGTGTTGCATTTTTTTTTTCCACACAGTATTTGCGCAGCGATTTTTCAAACGCATTTTTTGTGGAAAAAAATACACTTTTTTTTATTTTAATGCACTAAAACACACTATATTGCTCAAATTTTTGATGAAATAAAAAATATGATCTTAGGCCGAGTACATGGATACCAAACACGACATGCTTTAAAATTGCGCACAAACACGCAGTGGCGACAAACTACATACATTTTTAAAAGCCTTTAAAAGCCTTTACATGATACCACATTAGATTCACGGAGGAGGTCTACTGCTAAAATTACTGCCCTCGATCTGACCTTCGCGGTGATACCTCACATGCATGCTGCAATTGCTGTTTACATATGACGCCAGACCAACGCTTGTGTACGCCTTTGCGCAAGAGAAGGGGGGGCAGGGGTGCTTTTTTTTTTTTTTTTTTAGTTTTTTTTTTATTTATTTAGCTTTTTTATTCTATTTTTAAACTGTTCCTTCCATTTTTTTTCTTTGTTATGATTTTTATTGTTATCTCAGGGAATGTAAATATCCCCTATGATAGCAATAGGCAGTGACAGGTACTCTTTTTTTGAAAAAATTGGGGTCTATTAGACCCTAGATCTTTCCTCTGCCCTCAAAGCATCTGACCACACCAAGATTGGTGTGATAAAATGCTTTCCCAATTTCCCAATGGCGCGGTTTATATCCGGGAGGGGGGACATTCCCTCCTACTGCTTGTAAAAGCAGTCTAGAGGCTAATTACCCGCTAGAATTGCTTTTACATGAAAGCCGATCACTGGCTGAAAAGAATGATACCAAGATGATACCTAAACCTGCAGGCATCATTCTGGTATAACCATTCAAAGTCCAGCAACATACTGGACATATATTGTAATCTTTTTTTTTTTCATGCAGCCTCTTGGCTGAACGAAAAAAAGAGATTGATTGGTGGGTATGCCCACCATTAGAATACCTCCCTTCATCCACCCACTTCTAATGATGGGCATACATGCACCATTTATATATGCCGATGCATGGGGGCATCCTCCCGCAAAAGTTATGCCGTGTACACACGGTCGGAATTTCGACCGTATGTACGTGGCATTAGGAGCCAATCGCTCCTCCGCCCCCCCTGCTGCCCCCATGCTTCGGCACATATGCTCTTTTTTTTAACTGTGGTGGTGAAATCACCTCCTACAGCGTTGGAGAAGTGCACACAGCAGTGAGATGCAGGGCTGTATGATGTCAGTGTCCTGACTCCCGACCAGGGGTCAAGTCCTGGGGAAAAAAGTGTGGGAACTCCCACCCAAGATCCACTCCCCACTAAAAAAAAAAAAAATGATACGCTCATATGCACAAACGCTTCAAAAGTGGTATTTTTCATCCAATTTTCGTATTGTGTGTATGAAGCTTAACTGTTAGTACATAAAAGAAAAACAGTCCTCAATAAACATAAATACGGTAATTCTCTGAATAATCAGCATTCATTCAATTGTGCTTCCATGCAAATGTGAACATCATGTTCTGATCTTTATTGGGGAATTTTATTTTGTATATAGAGTGTTTATGTGGTGAGTTTACACTTTTCATTGAACAGAGTTTGGATAACACAGGGTTAAACGGAAAGGTCATAAATGAACTGCACATTATCTGGACAGAATGCTTGGGGAGATAGTGATGTGTTCCTGCTTAGGAGATGTATGTTAGCTTGGGGGGCTGCAAACTCTGCAGGGCTCCAACACACACACTCGCTGCTATTCTAACCCTTCACATATTTCCACATAAACTTCCCTCCTGGCATTAAACTTTGCCAGGTATTGTGCTCAGCTTACCACCCAAACTGATGTTCCTCCCTCAGCTCACCTCTCTCCCTGCATGTCCCCTGAGCAGAATAGCTGTGCTCCTCCTCTGGGTTCTCTCATCATATGGCACTGAAGATAGAGGAGGGGGGATTCAGCCGGACACACAGAGCAAGTATGCAGGAGACTGGGTGGGGGGGGGGGATGAGGAGACAGAAAATCAGGAGGGGCTGGCGGGGAGGAGCGCATCACGAGAGGTCCGACTAAACACAATCTCTTAGCAGCAGGGACCTTATCTACCTGTCAGCTAGCTGTGGCCCCCTACTGGCAATGCCTGAATGGTCAGTCCACCCCTGGTGTGCGTCACTTACTATTGCGAGCTGTGTCGGCGGCTGCTGGTGTAGCACCTGCCACACAGCTCGCATACTTCAAAGTCTTGCAGGACACAGCTGCTAACGGGAACTGAGTTCCTGTTGTGGAAAAAGTACAGGAACTCCGTTCCCATGCGTTCCCGCAGGACTTGAGGCCTGCTCCCGACCATCAAATGTAGGAGCATATTTGCCTCTTATCGCGTTAGCCAATAATTCTTTGTCCGTGCTGCAGTCCCTCCCTCTTTTCCTTTCGCCCACCACATTTTGACTTCAGTTCCAGGATGTTCCAGGAAGAAGCCAGAATCAGTCCTTAGCTTGCCAGCACCCATGTGAGTTTTTTTTCTTTATGTTTACTTCAGGGAGGGGGAGAAGGAGGTTCTGCAGCAGCAGGGACAGTCATAGATTCAAATTTTTAGTGCAGGTGATGGAGGAAGAGGGGAACAGGACCAGCATTCTCTTATATATTCATGTTATCATGTATTTACTTGTAGGCACTATTACCTAACCTGGCACTACCACCCTAACCTGGCACTACCACCTAACCTGGCACTATACCACCGTAACCTGGCACTACCACCTAGCCTACCACTACCACCTAGCCTGCCACTACCACCTAACCTGGCACTATACCACCCTAACCTGGCACTACCACCCTAACCTGGTACTACCACCTAACCCGCCACTACCAGCTAACCTGGCACTATACCACCCTAACCTGGCACTACCAAATAACCTGGCACTTTACAACCCAACCTGGCACTACCAAATAACCTGGCACTACCACCTAGCCTGCCACAACCACCTAACCGGACACTATACCACCCTAACCTGGCACTACCACCTAGCCTGGCACTACCACCTAACCTGCCACTACCACCTAGTCTGGCACTACCGCCTAACCTGCCACTACCACCTAACCTGCCACTACCACCTAGCCTGCCACTACCACCTCACCTGGGACTACCACCTAGCCTGGCACTACCACCTAGCCTGCCACTACCACCTAACCTGGCACTACCACGTAGCCTGCCACTACCACCTAACCTGCTACTACCACCTAGTCTAGCACTACCACCTAACCTGGCACTACCACCTAGCCTGCCACTACCACCTAGCCTGGCACTACCACCTAGCCTGGCACTACCACCTAGCCTGTCACTACCACCTAACCTGGCACTACCACGTAGCCTGACACTACCACCTAACCTGGTACTACCACCTAACCTGCCACTACCACCTAGCCTGCCACTACATTTCAGTCACTGGCTCTCTGCTCTGCCCTTTCAGTGCTCACTGGAGCCCCGGGCTGTGGAGGGGGAGGAAGGGGCTGGCTCAGGCTCTCAGTGGATTGTTGAGAGCCTGAGCCAGGTGCCGGTACAGGCATCTGGGTGGATTCCGTCCATATGGTCAGGGCCTTTCCTGAACTTGGACCAGCTGAGTGACATCAGCCAACAGCGGGCTTTAGCATGTGACAGGAGTGCAGAACAAACTGCTTTCCTGAGATCCATAGGAGAAGTACAGCCAAAAAAGCTTTGGCCATACTTCTCCTTTAATCGTTACATGGTGTGGAAATATGGACTGCCTATTTCACAGCTGTCTCAGAGGAGCCCCAAAGTGCTTATCACCACTGTGGTCTACTTGAGGCTCCTCTAGAATTGTATAACCAGCAGACTTTGTGGTCCACATTGGGTGTCAAACCAAGAGAATATTGATAACCCTGAAAGGATGCTGGTTGTACAAGCCTAGAACACAGTAGTGATGTGTGCTATGGGACCCCTCTGAGACAACTAGGGAATATGAAGTCCACCTTTCTACCACATATGCTGATCAAACTTAGTGTTTGCAGGGAAATGTAGTTATGGCAGTTAATTTGACATTACATGTCAGTGGCATCAACTTCACAGAAGTTCCCCTCTACAGGCCGCCAGCCTTTGAACTGCAGGCATGACAAAGGTGACCAGGCCAGGGCAGTACAACAGAGGTAAGTTAGGGGTTGGGGTGGCCCAGTCTAGTTTTGGAGGGCTGGGAAAGAAGGTGTTAGCATTAGTTTAAGTAAGCAGCAGTGCAACAGAGGTAAGTTAGAGGTTGGGATGAGTTGGGGATGGGTATGGTAGTCCAGTTTAATTTTTGAGGGCTTGGGGAGCTGGGTTGGAATTAGTTTAAGCAAACCTGAACTTGTCCGTTAAAGCCCACACTTCAATGGTAAGATATGTACTACTTACCTACATGCTTAACTAATTTAATTTCTTTTTATTGTAGATCCAGGATTCTTTACATGCAGAGGCTACAAAAAAGCTGTTCCCTGCATTTTAACTTTCTGGAGCAAAATCCTCTAACAATAAATAAGTACACTGTGATTCCATGCCTGACCACTTGTTAATAATGGCTTCATCCCACAACACAGAAGATGATTTCCTGCCTGGGAGAGAATAAGAGACATTACATTCAAGTTATACAATACGATACATAAATACAGTCACAGTTCTGAAGTAAATATGTTTCATATTTATTGAAACAAAAAAATATATACTATCAGTGACAAATAAGATTTCCATATCTTTGTTATCATTATTCCTCAGGTGCTACAGGCAAGTATGATGATGGAGGACACATAATATGTACAGGCTCTATACAAACAGACCCAAACTGCATGATTTATTGGTAATGTACAAAGTGCCAGTAAACAAGTTAGTAAGTTACAAGGCTACAATAGATTACAAAAAAAAAAAAGATATTAAATAAGAACTCCATAGGCAATGTTATAAACATAAACTATATAAAATCCCAATGCAGTTTTAAAGAAATAAAAGTCCAAATACTCACTATTTCAGGGGTCCACATGGCTCTACGGCTCCTTTCACATTAGTGGCAGTATTTCCCACTACCCTGAAAAGCGATCCACTGCCACCAGCAAACCCCCCCCCCCCCCAAAAAAAAGCCCCCCAAAAAAAAAGCCCCCCAAAAAATAAAATAACAGGCATCAGAAATGCCTGTTATTTTAATTTTTGGGGGGCTTTTTTTATTGTGGAATGTCAATTTAGGATTGTCTGGCGGTTGCAGCGTGGCCCCATTCACCTACATGGGGGTGGTCAAAGCATGGTAAAAAACAAAAATCAATCACTTGTTTTTACCTCCTTCCCTGGCTGTGTGAAAGGAGACTAAAGCCCCATACACACTATTAGATTTTCTGCAGATTTTTGTCTTCAGATTTACCAAAACCATGTAGTGCAAGGGCCTGCCTGATTGCATACAAATTGAAACTCTAAAGCCTCATACACACGATCGGACTTTGTACAAACTTTCCCGTGGATTTTTGTACAAAGAGCATTGGCCTCAAGTTTGTATTGCATACACACGATCTGACTTTTTAGGCAACAAACATGAACGTAGTGACGTTTCAACGTACTGACGACACTTCAAAAGAGGACGTTCAAATACTCCAGCACCACCTTTGGTCAACTTCTGTATTGTTGTCTGATCTTTTGCATTGGTTCTGAGCATGCGTGTTTGTACTTTGTACAAAAGTCTGATGGTTTTGTGTACACACGGACGGACTTTGCTCCATCGGACTTTTGTTGGCAGAAAGTTGGTCCGTTCGCACAGCCAACAAAAGTCCGAAGAAAACTGAAAAAGTTGGTCCGATGGAGCGTACACACGGACGGATGTTGGTCCAAAACAGCTAATTTGCATGTTTGTTGTCAAAAAGTCAGACGGCCCTTTTAGCCTCGTACACACGGTTCGATTGTCGTACGACCGAGTGTCTGATTTTTGTCAAACGCACATGTGCAGGATTTTGTCTAGCATACTAACTATCCGCAAATTGTCATTCGACAAACACAAATGTAGTTACAGTGGTGTGAAAAAGTGTTTGCCCCCTTCCTCATTTCCTGTTCCTTTGCATGTTTGTCACACTTAAGTGTTTTGGAACATCAAACCAATTTAAACAATAGTCAAGGACAACACAAGTAAACACAAAATGCAATTTGTAAATGAAGGTGTTTATTATTAAAGGTGAAAAAAAATCCAAACCATCATGGCCCTGTGTGAAAAAGTGATTGCCCCCTAAACCTAATAACTGGTTGGGCCATCCTTAGCAGCAACAACTGCAACCAAGCGTTTGCGATAACGTGCAATGAGGCTTTTACAGCGTCCTGGAGGAATTTTGGCCCACTCATCTTTGCAGAATTGTCCTGATTCAGTTACATTAGAGGGTTTTCGAGCATGAACGGCCTTTTTAAGGTCATACCACAACATCTCAATAGGATTCAGGTCAGGACTTTGGCTAGGCCACTCCAAAGTCTTCATTTTGTTTTTCTTCAGCCATTCGGTGGTGGACTTGCTGGTGTGTTTAGGATCATTGTCCTGCTGCAGAACCCAAGTTTGTTTCAGCTTGAGTACACGAACAGATGGTCGGACATTCTCCTTCAGGATCTCTTGGTAGACAGCAGAATTCATAGTTCCTTTTATCACGGCAAGTCTTCCAGGTCCTGAAGCAGCAAAACAGCCCCAGACCATCACACTACCACCACCATATTTTACTGTTAATGTTAATGTTCTTTTTCTGAAATGCAGTGTTCCTTCTACGCCAGATATACTTGGACACACACCTTCCAAAGAGTTCCACTTTTGTCTCATCGGTCCACAGAATGTTGTCCCAAAAGTCTTGGGGATCATCAAGATGTGTTGTGGAGAAATTGAGACGAGCTTTGATGTTCTTTTTGCTCAGCAGTGGTTTTCTCCTTGGAACTCTGCCATGCAGGCCATTTTTGCCCAGTCTTTTCCTGATGGTGGAGGCATGAACGCTGACCTTAACTGAGGCAAGTGAGGCCTGCAGTTCCTTGGACGTTGTTGTGGGGTCTTTTGTGACCTCTTGGATGAGTCGTCGCTGCGCTCTTGGGGTAAGTTCACCACTGTTCCATGTCTTCGCCATTTGTGGATAATGGCTCTCACTGTGGTTCGCTGGATTCCCAAAGCTTTGGAAATGGCTTTATAACCCTTTCCAGACTGATAGATCTCAATTACTTTCTTTCTCAATTGTTCCTGAATTTCTTTGGGTCTCGGCATGATGTGTAGCTTTTAAGGATCTTCTGGTGGACCTTACTGTGTCAAGCAGCTCCTATTTAAGTGATGCCTTGATTGTGAACAGGTGTGGCAATAATCAGGCCTGGGTGTGGCTAGAGAAATTGAACTCAGGTGTGGACAACCACAGTTATAGTATGTTTTAACAAGGGGGCAATCACTTTTTCACACAGGGCCATGATGGTTTGGATTTTTTTTCACCTTTAATAATAAACACCTTAATTTACAAATTGCATTTTGTGTTTACTTGTGTTGTCCTTGACTATTGTTTAAATTGGTTTGATGTTCCGAAACACTTAAGTGTGACAAACATGCAAAGGAACAGGAAATGAGGAAGGGGGCAAACACTTTTTCACACCACTGTACCTACTGCGAGAGTATAAAGAGGAAGTTCATTTCTTGAGCGCCACCCTTTGGGCCCCTTCTGCTAATTTCGTGTTAGTAGAAGTTTTGTGAGCGTTGATTCACAATTTTTAGATTGTTCCTGATTGCACGTTCGTCAACCAGCCACGTTACCAAATAAGAGGAGAGAACATGCTATTATAATGCCGGTCAGTGGCAATACAAGCTACATGAACCCCAACAACCACACTGGTCTGGGGATTATCATCCCTACCACCCTTTCTAATTTCAATTATTTTGTGTATTTTTTTGGTAGTGTTTTGTTTTGTTATATTTTCTTTTTTTTTTTTTGTTAAGTTATTTTTATTTTGATGGCAGATAGCATCTCTAATTTAATTTCTGTTGGGTTTTTTTTCTGCACAATAAAAAAATTGTGTAGAATAATACTTGGCTATGTGTTTTTCTTCAAATGACAGTTTGGCAGTAGGGAGTTACATTAAAAACAACACATTGGAAAATTAACAAGGGACACCAACATAGGGATGAATGTGTTGTGGTAACTTGCACCAAAAAACAAACGACAACCATAATATTAATATTATTTATATCACTACAAAACAAAAGCCTTTTAAAATACGTTTGGCATAACTACATCAGTATCACCAGCAAAGCAGCTTATTATCCCATTAAAGAAGAATAGAATTGTGCGCTGCATTTCGACATTTCATCATGCCGTGTCACGAATGTTAATTCTTGAATACGAACGGTAGTTTACAAGACCGCTTTCTTTCGGCTCGTTCCTTGATTCTGATCATGCGTGTTTGTACTTTTGACTTTTGTGTGATGATTTCTGTACTGACCATCCGAAAATCAGACTTTGAGCCGTCCTTCATCAAAATGTTACTAGTCTGCTCATCCAGCTTTTATGTGACGAAAAAGTGAAATCGGCTGTCGAAAGCACCGTACTAACGATCCGAAATTCGGCAGACAGCTCGTCGTACGAATTTTCCTATCTGATTTTCGTATCATGTATACGGGCCTTTAGACCCCATACACACTATTAGATTTTCTGCAGATTTTTGTCTTCAGATTTACCAAAACCATCTAATATGAGGTCAAACCTTAAGACCTCATACACGTGGTCTGATTGTTGGACGACCGAGCCTCTGATTTTTGACAAAAGGGCGCGTGCAGGATTTTGTCTAGCATACTAACTATCCGTAAATTGTCGTTTGACAAACACAAAAGTAGTGACGTACTATGAGAGTATAAAGAGCGCCAACCTTTGGGCTCCTTCTGCTAATTTCAAGTAGAAGTTTGGTGAGTGTTGATTCGCACTTTATTGTTAAGTTATTTTTATTTGGATGGAAGATAGCATCTCTAATTTAATTTGTGTTGTTGTTTTCTTCTGCACAAGAAAAACCATAACAACCATAATATTAAAGGGGTTGTAAACCTTCGTGTTTTTTCACCTTAATGCATCCTATGCATTAAGGTAAAAAAACACCTAGCAGTAAACGGCCCCCCCTATTTACTTACCTGAGCCCTGGAACTTGACCTGGCGGGGACACGCTGTCTCTCTGCCCGGGTTTTTGGCTCTTGATTGGATAGATTGATAGCAGCGCAGCCATTGGCTCCTGCCGCTGTCAATCAAATCCAATGATGCAGGCGCTAGGGGGTGGGTGGGGCAGAGTCATACATTCGTCGGCTATGGATGCCGAATGCTGGAGCGCACCTGCAAGGTAACCCCCCGGGAGGGCGCTTCTCCCAGGGGGTTATCTGATGTGGGGAGGAGCAACGAGAGCCGCCGGGGGACCCCAGAAGACAACGTTCGGGGCCATTCTGTGCAAAACGAGCTGCACGGTGGAGGTAAGTATGATGTTCTTACCGTTAGTATGCTCCTTTCGACATCCGATTTTCATTTTTCTTCAGACAAAACCTGGATGAGCAGACTAGTACATTTTTGACGAACGACAGCTCAACGTCCGATTTTCAGATGGTCAGTAGAGAAATCATTACACAAAAGTCGAAAGTACAAACACGCATGATCGGAGTTCGGTCTTGTAAACTACTGTTCGTAATCTAGAATTAACATTCGTGACGTGGCAAATGATGAAATGTCTAAATGCAGCGCACATTCTCATCTTCTTTAATGGGATAATAATGAAGCTGCTTTGCTGGTGATACTGATGTAGTTATGCCAAACATATTTTAAAAGGCATTTGTTGTGATATAAATAATATTAATATTATGGTCATTGTTTGATTTTTTGGGGAAGTTACCAAAACACCATTATCCCTGAGTTTTTAAGATCAAAGATACAGCTATGTTGGTGTCCCTTGTTAATTTTCCATTGTGTTGTTATTAATGTAACTGCCTACTCCCAAACTGTCATTTGAAGATCAGGAACGATCGGAAAATCGCGAATCAATGCTCACCAAACTTCTACTTACACAAATTAGCAGAAGGGGCCCAAAGGGTGGCGCTCGAGAAAGTAACTTCCTCTTTATACTCTCGTAGTTTGTCACTACGTTCGTGTTTGTCGAACGACAATTTGCGGATAGTTAGTATGCAAGACAAAATCCGCCACTCGCGCTTTTGACAAAAATCAGACGTTCGGTTGTGCGACAATCAAACAGAGTGTACGAGGATTAAAGGTTTGACCTCATATTATATAGTTTTGGTAAATCTGAAGACAAAAATCTGAAGAAAATCTAATAGTGTGTATGGGGTCACTGTCCTTAAGATGTAAAACAATTTAAACCTACAGCATGTCTGTGTTGCTCTCCCATCCTGTGCATCTCATGAAAAAAAAAGTAGAATCTGACTTCACTAATCTGAATTTATACAAAATCAACTAAGACCACAACACAAATAGGAAAAAATCCAAAAGATGCTGGGATGCTGAATTTCACATATTTCCATTAATTTTGCCACAGTCAATTCATTTTACTGCTTGTTGTGTTTACCAAGAGAGTTAATTTGCATATTGAGGATTCTGGCAGATCTCAGCAGGTACCCTTTCCTGATCTCTCTGAGAAGTGTACAAGACACATTATTTTGGTAAAAAATAAAATAAAATTGATTCTATTAATTGCAATAGAATACATGGTTCTACATTGGGTGGATGAGGGAGAAAACTTCGCGCATGCTATATGGAGTAGAAGGTAAGTAATGTCAAGGTCCTGGGCAGCTGACAAACCAAAATGAATGACCAGGACCGAGAGATAGCACTAAGTTCAGAAGGGAAATAAAGTGCAATGGAGTGCAACTAGCATGAAAAGTGGACAAGTGCTGAGAAATAAATAATTAACCAGTATCTTCAATAAATATTGAGTAACTGGATAATAGTAATATATATGTGCATGCACATCAAGAAAGTGCTAAGAATATATACTCAATCCTATGAACCAATCAATAGTGTGCAAATAAAGTGCAAATAAAGTGCAAAAACTAGCTTCATCCCCAGATGAAGACACGTGACCGTGTCGTAACGCGTAGGGAGTGGCCGTAGGCAGACCCACACAGAGGAGGACGCGAGGAGGCGTTCCGGACGCCTTTGGTGAATAGTTCTGCTCGATTTTGCTTGTTTTTTATGTACGTTGCCATTTGTCACAATAAATTGCTTATCATAGTTCAACATACTACACTAGTGGAGTCCCCCCTCCTTTTTTCTCTCCCGTTCCCCGATCCTGTCACACTGCTGTGTGGAGACACGCAGCAGCCCTTTAGGTCTGGAGAAGGAGAGTGAGAAGGGATTAATCTGGACCCCAGAAGGGATTAATCTGGACCCCATAAGAGAGCATCTTGTACTCCTGTTACCCTATTTGGGGAGCATAGTGATACCCCCGCAAAGCTGTTTTACAACTGCCTAGAGGTAAGAGTCCTGGGAGACCAAAGAAGGAGTCACCTTATAAATTTAACACTATCAGCGTGGATACTGCTACACAGTAACAATATAGAAAAGATACATCCCAACATCCAGAATTATCTATGTAATTTCCACTCTACTAAGAGACACTTGTTGCTTTCCAGGATACCACACATCAATTATTATTCCCCACCTGGACTTCCACCATTTGTTTACACTAGTCACGTGATTTTAACACGTCTTTTTATTATATCTTCAATATACTTTGTCTACTAACCACCACTTTTTAATCACATTTTTATCATCCATTGATTTTTATCACATATTGATTTTCAACACAGGATTGATTTTATATATTTTAGCACCTATTGATATATATGCACCTATTTATGTATTATTAATGCTATTTATTTAGTTACGTCATTATTCATTGAAGGAATTGATTGATTATTTATGCTTATCACTAGTTCACTTTTGATGCTAGTTTTTGCACTTTATTTGCACTTTATTTGCACACTATTGATTGGTTCATAGGATTGAGTATATATTCTTAGCACTTTCTTGATGTGCATGCACATATATATTACTATTATCCAGTTACTCAATATTTATTGAAGATACTGGTTAATTATTTATTTCTCAGCACTTGTCCACTTTTCATGCTAGTTGCACTCCATTGCACTTTATTTCCCTTCTGAACTTAGTGCTATCTCTCGGTCCTGGTCATTCATTTTGGTTTGTCAGCTGCCCAGGACCTTGACATTACTTACCTTCTACTCCATATAGCATGCGCAAAGTTTTCTCCCTCATCCACCCCTTTTAAGTGTTTTATGTGATCACTAGTCACTCCACATTTACTTATGGTTCTACATTCACCGATATTTTACAGCAAGATGGTGAGACTGCTCTTTATTGCTCACTGAGTAATTACTATATGTAACAATACTCCTCCATTATAAATGGCAGCAGCCATAACTGGAGCCTTCAGTGGAAACTTCCATTATTTGACTCATAGACTGCATCCAAATTGGGAGAAGATCATTTTACTTGTTTTAAGAGCATTTTATTTAATCAATAACAGTTTGGTGTATGGCATGCCAACACCAAAGTAGAAATAAACAGCCATTTTGGGGTATGGAATATGCAGTATGGTACTATTTTCAGTGCCAGTATTGCCATTAGAGAACTAATCTTATGCCTCGTACACATGACCAGACTTTCCGGCAAACTAAGATGGGCGGTCTTCCCAACAGACTTTCGGCGGAGTTCCGACAGACTTTCTGAACGAACGAAAGTGGTGACGTAAACGGGACAAAAAAACAGCCAGTAGCCAATAGCTGCCCTTGCGTCGTATTTGGTTCGTCGGACCAGCCCATAGACAAACGTTTTTCCTGATTTTAGTCCGTCGGAATTGAGTCCGTCAGATAGATTTGAAACATGTTCTATTTCTAGGTCCACCGGAATTTTTTCCTGAAAAAGGAACGGATTAGCCCACACACGATCGGATTGTCCATCGGACCTAGTTTGCTGGAAAGTCCGGTTGTGTGTACGCGGCATTAGAATTTTTCCAGGGAATAGAACAGAGATTAGGGATCCGTTTGGAAGTTAGGCCGAGGTTAAAGCAAACCTTGGTCACCAATACTGGTGCTGTCATACTTGCAGAGTTACCCAAAGCTGTTTTATGGGTTGCTTCGGCACCTGAAACACTGCAAGTTCAAGTTGTTTTGGCATTCCTCTGGAACTACCATGTAGATCCCAAAATTGAGAACAGCTGCTTCCATCCAAGGCTTTTGAATCAGGTGTTTTCCTTCAAGGCAGATCCACTTGAGAGTCCTTTCACACAGTGTGCTGTGGCCTGTTCACTGATCCCCTGATGAATTGTCGCTGAATGGGGATGATTTCAGTTTTGTGGTATCCATGCCTATTCATTTCTTCTCTGCATTTTGATAGCAGACTATAGCGGACCCATGATCACTCTATAGGGGGCTAGATGTAAAGGAAGTTGTGTCCGTTTACATCAGACTATCGCCAATCTTTCACATTTAGGTCCTTTTCCACACCTGGATGAACTCGGATGTAGGTAGATGTAAATGGACTTGGGTCCATTTACCTTCATCTGCCCATAGAACTGCATGATCAGGTCCACCTGAAAAACTGCCAGGTTGATCTAAGGCCCCTTTCACACCAGTGGATCTATTGGGTTCACCTGAAAAACGGACAAGCGGACCCGATCGGGCCAACCATTGTCCTCTATGGGGCGGCGGATGTCAGTGGACATATGTCCACTGACAGATGCCAGGCATCCGATCCGTCAAAATCCGCTGATAACAGACATATGGGCCCTTTCACATGTGCTGTCAGATCAGGTCCGCCTGTCAGTTTTTCAGCCTGACCTGATCAGACCTTGCATTCTCCCCTATGGAGCGGTTGATGTCAGCGGACACAATAAATATAGCACAATTAAGTACAAAGAAAAAACAAAGGGCAAGTGCTGATATACTGTGCAAACATGCAATACATGCCAAAAAAACAAAATGGAATGAAAACAATATGTTAGTATATGTGACAGGTCAAACATAAAGTCCATCAAAAAATGTGTCACTGTAATGAAGTGCTGGGTGCTACACATTCCCCTATCACTCCAAAAAGTGCTCCAGTGTAAGAAAGGACGTGCTCCTTGATACAATTAGCCTCTTACCAAACGGAATGGATTTCCATAACAGAAATCAAACACAGCCTGTAATCAATCTCCACAGCAAATGCTTCCCAGTGAGCATGTCTCCACAGCCGTCTCGCAGCGGCGTTGATCATTCTTTCTGTGAGATCCACTCATCACAAGAGCGTGTATGTAATGTGAACAGGGGAGAAGCCTCATAGCGTGAAACAGTTTAACAAGTTTATTGGATCAAAAGAATTAAACTTTCATTGAGGCACAGGAAAACAAGCAGTAATATAAGCCGGCCACGGTGTCACCCATCCTACCAGCTGCGATGACGTCACAAGTGCACTCCACCCGACGCGTTTCCCCAAAACTGGCGTCTTCTGGGATCCTCTGGGAACCTGATATTTAATGGGTTTAGTTCTGCTTTAAAGATGGACTCCGGCAAATTTTTTTGCCAATGCAGTGGGGCTGTGGCCGCACCGTACGGGTTAACTGCTCATTTTATTCTAGGGGAGAGAACATCGGAGATATACCTACCTGATCCGCTGATTCTCCCCGCACAAGGCCAGTCCAGCACCTCTGCACTCCAGAGGTCTTGAAAATGGACTGTTCTGGGCATCAGCACGCTCCATAGACAGGAACAGTCCACCGCTGGACCATGGGGGAGCGATGGTTTCTGGAGGATTAGCGGATCAGGTGTGTATAATCTTTGTGCTTACCCCTAAAAAAATACAAGCAGTTGACCCTTGCTGTACAAGCGCTGCCTGATTGCATGGGAAAGAAAATTGCCCAGAGTTGGGCTTTAAGTCAAAAATGTTTTAGCCTTTAGAATCACTTTAAAGAAGGTTCATCTCAGTGCTGCTGATCTGCTGCAACCTGTTTGTCGCCATTTTCTGTCTACATGCATTTACTCCAGCGATGGCTGCATGGCATGTTTCAGAGTGGGTTTCCTGATGGTAACAACAGTAGACCATTGCTGTATAATGTGTGCTTAAAAAGGGACATTGTGGTTTCCACTGGAAGCCAGTGTGACAGGTTGCTCATGCATGAAGACAACTGAGAGACCAAGCGTTGTCAATCCATAACAGAAAGTGCCTGCACAATGGCTTTTTATAGCAGCATCTCCAAGTTTTATTTTAATGAAAGCTTCAAATTAAGTTTTTGAAAATTACTTTTAATACGGTATTAAAGATTATGAGATTTTAGTGGTTGGGTTTACAGTAACCTTAATAAAGAGTTTGTTAGAGCTCATTCACAAAGGCAGTAGGCTGTACTGGCTCTCTGAAGTGTCATCTGTGGTGGGTCATTTTTCCAGAGGTGGTTTAAAGCTATCTTACAGGCATTAAAAGGGTCATATGGCTGCTTCTTTAATGCTGTTTTATTTTTTCAGTCCCAATGGGGATTTTACCATCAATACCACACTTCAACTGCCAAAGCCACGTTTGGCATGCAATTGCGGCACAGTCCCATTGACTTTGATTGCTAAGTTTGACAAACTCCACATTCTAACCCACACCAAAGGATTAGGGGTGCCACTCCAGGCTTCTGTTTGTCTAAATCTGATAACTCCTACTGAGGGTGCAGGCTAGGAAAGAGCTCATCTCAGCTTGGTGAATGCAATATGAAGAAGGAACACCCCAGGAGGCTTAGCCATTGGTGGATTAAAGTGCGTTGGGGGGCATGGCCTTGACGGAGCCTGTGCTGAAGCTTCTTTTAGGCTGGGTTCACACTTGCTGCGGCCACGGCTTACAGCAGGGGGCCCGGTGCGTCCCTGTACACCAATTCAGGTGAGAATCAGGTCCGAATTTCTGCCTGAATTCGCACCTGATTCAGAGCCAAAGATGCACAGGATCCTTCTGCAATCCGGACTGCAGCCGCCCCAGAGGTGTGTGAACCGGCTCCATTGAGAGCCAGGCACACTTTCCTATCACGCAAATTGGATGCAGCGAAAACCAAATCCAATTTGCATAAGTGTGAACCCAGCCTCACTATAGAGACTGTTTGGCTTTGTGGTTGTATGGCACCTGGGTTGCTTCTTCTTCATATTACAAATTCCACATGCTCAAATAAAATTGCCACACTGCGAAGCATCATGACCCAAGCAGTTGCTATGTCCACTTGTAGGTGGGTGGTCGGGAGACGGGAAGAGCATGGATCAAACACCAGTTTTTACTGTCGCTGCTGTGAAAGTAGCCTAAATGTACAAGGAGAGAAAAAAATCACCCAAACGTTTTAATGAATGTGTCAATAAATGTTGGCAATCAAAATAAAAATAACATTGGACGGAAACAATGTATCATAATGCATCAATCTGAAAGGCTCCATTGTTTACCTTTAATCTTACCTGTACTTCCAGTAGAATGTTATCTGCATCCACAAACGGCTCGGCTCGACCTGCCACTTCCGGTCCCACTTTCCCATTGTTGCCTATTTGGCATTCTTGCTGCCAGTGTCTTGCCCGAGCGACCATGGCTGTAGACTGTTACCAAATGCGGAATGACAGTAACAATCTAAAGCCACGGTTGCCCTGGAAACAGCAGATTGGGAAAATATCTGGTAAGGTGCTACAGTAGTAGGTTCTTCATTTACAGTCATGAAATTTAGATTTGCCACTTTTTTTTATTTATTTTTTTATAGTACTTGCAGTACTGATATTTATTCTCTTTTGTGTAGCTATCAATAACTTTCTAAACATTTAAAATTGATGATAAATCATTGTCACATTTTTCAATGTTAAAATAAGTGCCGTGCTGTAATAACTTTGTACAGTTTCATAAACATGCCTCCAAGCAAACTAGACTGTAGTAAAACTGAATGATGAATGAGAGCGCAGTAAACGGATATCAGAAAATATCTATGAGTTAAAGCGGAGTTCCAGCCTCTAAATAAAAATGTAAAAGTCAGCAGCTACAAATACTGTAGCTGCTGACTTTTAATAGAAGGACACTTACCTGTCCAGGGATCCCGCAATGTCGCCCCCCCCCCCCCCCCCAAGCCGATTCATCAGTTTGGGTGCAGGCGCCGCCATTGCAACTAAGGGAAACCGGCAGTGAAGCCTTCAGGCTTTACAGACAGTTTCCTACTGCACATGCGCGAGTTGTACTGCACTTTCTGAATGGCCCCGTCATCTTCTGGGACACACGCAGGTCCCAGAAGGCAGCGAGGGGGGTATCTAATGCTACGCCTCATTTAAAGTCCCATGGGCAATTGTTTTGGTTGTGTATATAAATATAAGATATGGAGGCTTAGCATTCTAGGCACCAGATCACAAAAATATGCTGTACCCCTATAAGAAAAGCATTGTTTATGCCAGCGTACATGAGGTCTTAAAGGATAAGTTCACCTTTTGGTAACATGTTACATGTTCCACCTGTTTTTATGGTAAAACATGTAGCATGCTCCCAATGCTGCAGCCACGCCCCCCGTAGAAGCTCCCTGTACTAGCTCTCAGCTCCGCCCACACAGCTGCGTCATTCATACACACAGCTCTGCATACTTTGCGGCTGTCGGCTTGTAGTACTCCGTGAACTCAGTTCACTGATTCTACGGGCACACAGATACTCTGACAGATCTGCAGGTGCAGTGCTTTACAGGCTCCAAAAAAAAAAAATGCACATTTTTTTACCTGCAAAAAAATGTGCATTTATAATTGTTTTCTAAAAAGTGAACTAATCCTTTAAGAGTCTGAAACAAAAGGTAAGCTAATGCACGGCAAAATCAAAACATCAGTGAATAAGGGGTTAATTGCATGAATATGGGTGCTGAAACCATATATTGGGCTTCCTCAAAAAAAAAACAGGAATAATAATCTATAAGTAAATAATAGGTAGCACTCCAAACAGCTTGTCTGTTCCTCTGGGCTAAGTGGGTCTAATGGGAGGGGTTTCATAATTATCAGTCAGCTGTGGCAGCTGCAGGGCACTAATGAGGAAATCTGCTGCATCCCTTCAGACGTGTTCCTATTGGAAATATCTCACCAAAAATTACATTTTTGTTGCAGGGAATGCCTGAAATCTGACTTGTATTTTAGGCAGACTTCTGGGAAAATTGGCAGGAAATTATGTTTCCTGGGTGTGGTCAGTACAGAACAACCCCAGGTAGCCATATTGCATTGCATTTATAAAAAATTACAGCGGATGCAGATTGAAAAGGAAAGGTAATTTTTAATAACATTTAATTACAATATGACTTGTATCGCAATTGTACACGCTATATTATTTTTTTCTTTATTTGCTATTTATTTTCCCCACGAAAGTGGAATTACCCTTTAAGTGAGGTGGATCTCACTTGAGAAAGGGGTTTTTTACTCCACCTATGGCTGATCCTGAGGCTACATTCACACCTGAGCATAGTGATTTATTGGCATTTTTATAAAGCATTTTTGCATCTTTTTCCAAGCGTTTTTAAAGTGTTTTAGAAGCGTATAACAAGCGTTTTACAGCTTCGGTCATTTTTATTTAGCCAACAGAAAGCACTAGGAGAAGGAAAGGGAGAGTTCGGTTGGGCGGCGCTGCCTATTCATTTCAATGGGCAGGGGCGGTTTAGGAGCGGTGTATACACCGCTCCTTCACCGCTCCAAAGATGCTGCTTGCAAGAGTTTTTTTAACGTCCTGCGAGCGCATTGCCTTAGTGTAAAAGCACTCAGGCTTTCACACTGAGACTGCAGGGGAGCCGTTTTTCAGGTGCTTTACAGGTGCTATTTGTAGCCCCAAAGGACCTGAAAAACGCCTTATGCCTTGTAAACACGGTTGGACATTCCGACCACAAAATCTGTCAGATTTTTTCCAATGGATTTTGTCTAAAACTTGTGTTGCACACACGCGGTCGGACAGAGTTGTCGGAAAATCCGATCGTTCCGAACGACGTGACATATAAAACTTACGATGGGACTACGTAGAGCTCAGTAGCCAATAGCTTTCGTCTCCAAATTTCTTCTGAGCGTGCGTGGCACTTTGTGCGTCGGAATTCTCTAAACACGATTGGAAAAAGTCAGATCGGAAAATTTTAGATCCTGCTCTCAAATTTTTTTCCTTCGGAAATTCCGACGGAAAAAGCCAGCTAGAGCCCACACACGATCGGATTTTCCGACAACATAATCCGATCTGACTTTTTCCATCGGAATATCCGACCGTGTGTACGGGGCATAAGTGTGAAAGGGGTCTTAGGTGTAAACTGGGCCTGAGGCCTGGTTCACACCTATACAGGTTGGAGTTTGCATATTCCAGGTGCATTTTGCGTTTTTCAATACACATTTTTGATTCATTAAAGTCTATGGAACCAGAAACCAGAAAAAAGTCCCTGGCCCTTTCCATAAAATGCACAGATGTGAACTACATCGGAAACCATGTTAAATGGACTGAAGTGTGTTTCCGCATAAATAAAAATGCACTAAAAAATGCATAGGTGTGAACTAGGCCTCATCCAGGATCCCTGCTCTAATGAAAATGCACATGTTGCTTGTAGCTGAGAGTTTGCCCTCTAGATTAGGGATGAGCTCCGGCGTGTTCACATGCTCCATGTGCAGAGCCCGCCAGGAAGTCGGCGCAGTGCTGCGCTAATCACAGGCAGTGAAACATTGTGCGATCTCTCGCTCAGTGGGGCAATATCTCACTGCCTGTGATTAGCGCAGCGCTGCGCCGGTTTCCTGGTGGGCTCTACACGTGGAGCATGCGAACACGCCGGAGCTCATCCTTACTCTAGATAGAGGAACTGTGGAAAGATATTGTGCATGTACTCTGGTGTACTGTATTGTCTGTATATGTTGCTTTCTTTAATAAATATATGGAAATCAAAACGTTAGCCTTTTGGAGTGCTGCCTATTATTTACTTAAGGCTCGATTCACATCTATGCATTTTGCTTTTGAGCGTTTTTGCAGTGCTTTTTGCAGTGCTTGCCGCATTTTCGGACACGCGTTTTTACTTCGATTTTTCTGCGTTTTGCGTTTTTTTTTTAACTTTTTTTACACTGTGGTTGCTTAGCAACCAGCTATATACAGTGTAAAAAAAAAAAAACGCAAATCGCGGCAAAATCACGGGAAAAACTTGCGTTTTGGATGCGGGTCCATTGACTTCTATTACATGCAAAACGCTGCATTTTGCATGAAAAAACCCATGTTAAAAAATTTCCCTGCATTTCTGCAAAATGCAAAATGCATCAAAAAATTCGCTAGTGTGAATAGAGCCTAAGGCTTGATTCACACCTAGGCATTTTTAGTGCTTTGTGCATTTTGCAGATTTGCACTACAGAACGTGTTCCATAGGAAACCATGTAAATGGACTGTAGTGCAAATCTGCAAAATGCAAAAAAGCACTAAAAATGCATAGGTGTGAATCAGGCCTAAAGCCCCATACACACGGTCGGATTTTCCGATGGATTCTGTCCTATCGGACAATGTTGTCGGAAATTCCGACCGTGTGTAGGCACCATCGGACAGTTTCCATCGGATTGTCCGACGGACGAAGTTCTATCTTCAGCTGGATAGATTTTTCGACAACAAAGTCCGATCACACCAAATCCGATCGTGTGTATCGAATTCCGATGGACAAAGTGCCACGCATGCTCAGATCACATTACAAGACCAAAGCTATTGGCTACTAGCCTCTACGTAGTCCCGTCGTACGCAACAAACATCACCACGTTCAGAATGATCGGATTTTTCGACAACAAAGTCCGACCGTGTGTACGCAACACCAACATCGGACAAAGTACGACGGACATGATCCGACGGACCTGATCCTCGGATAATCCGAGCGTGTGTATGGGGCTTAAGAGTCAGTGACCTTGGAAATTCTCTGGAAATTCTGCATGCATACATACAGCCAGATCGGCAAGACCAGATAACTAGCTTTTTTTTTCAGGAGATGTCACTGATGGTAGTCTATGTTCTTATGTCATGGCAAATTTCCATAAATAAAAATGAATTGGGCTAATATAAAATGAAAACCTTTAGTATATTTCCACTAGGTTTTTCAAAGAGACCCATGATCTCCTCTGCAGACGCAAATCCCCATTACACAATAGTCATCCCCTTCCTTTAATGTTAGGTATGTGTACTTAAGCGCTAGAATGGGTATTCAAAGACAGAACGGCAACAATGTTTTTAAGATAGCCAAATGATGATGCTGCAACCCATATATTAGTGTTCTCACACGTAGAAGAAATGGTTTTTAAAATACACACACAATGTTAATAATTATGTGAAATGGGTGCGCTCTCAATCAACCTTAAAAATCGTGTAGATCTGATTAAAAATTGCTTGTGCAATGATACTATTCAAGTGATGTGTAAAACCTCCTTAAAATCCGTGCACTGAGTGTGTATACATAAATAAATAAATACATAAAACCATATGTAAATATATAAATAAGTGGATCCTTTTCCTATTTGTGGTACCAGTGATTAAGTGATATTTGTGCGATAGTGCTGTGAATAAAAGACAGTTTAGGAATGAGGTAAAACCACGTTTACATTCCAACCCTTAAAAAATCCATGCGTTTAAAACTGAAAAAAACGCATTAAAAAATCCATGCGTTTAAAACTGAAAAAAAACGCATTTAATTGTGCGATTTATTTGTGGAAAAACGCATATTGGGTTATGCGATTAAATTGGGAGAAACACCATAGGTGTTTTTAGAATCCTTTAGGAGTCCATGCATCTAATTGATGTCTCCTTAGGTGTTTAATTTGCGGTTGCTTAGACAGGTGTTGTTCCTGATTAGTTAGTGCTGAGATGTTTTACTAACTAATTGCCCTTTGGTGTTGAGCACAGGTTAAAACTTGAAGGATAAAAGGTGTACACCACAAATGAGAAAGATAAGCACCATTTAGTAAATGTATATTTTTGAGCAGGTATACACATAATACTTTTACTTATCTTTAGTTGTGGTGTCCTCTTTCCTGCTGGTCACGTCCTTACTATCTCTTCCGTGTTTGCATGAGGATAGAAGACAGATAAAAAACCATTGCGCAATATAGTTATACTTGGAATGGTGTGCATGTGTTGTGGCTGAAGCCCATCTACTTACACAGCACCCTACGAACGAAGCGCGGTGGTTAGAAATATGTCAGGCACTGTTTGGGCTCCCTGCCCTGCTTGTCTCAGTAGTGTTGCTTAGCTCCTCCTCCCGACGCGTTGCGACACGCCCACGTGTCTTTATCCCTTGATAAAGACACGCGGGCGTGTCGCAACGCATCGGGAGGAGGAGCTAAGCAACACTACTGAGACAAGCAGGGCAGGGAGCCCAAACAGTGCCTGACATATTTCTAACCACCGCGCTTCGTTCGTAGGGTGCTGTGTAAGTAGATGGGCTTCAGCCACAACACATGCACACCATTCCAAGTATAACTATATTGCGCAATGGTTTTTTATCTGTCTTCTATCCTCATGCAAACACGGAAGAGATAGTAAGGACGTGACCAGCAGGAAAGAGGACACCACAACTAAAGATAAGTAAAAGTATTATGTGTATACCTGCTCAAAAATATACATTTACTAAATGGTGCTTATCTTTCTCATTTGTGGTGTACACCTTTTATCCTTCAAGTTTTAACCTGTGCTCAACACCAAAGGGCAATTAGTTAGTAAAACATCTCAGCACTAACTAATCAGGAACAACACCTGTCTAAGCAACCGCAAATTAAACACCTAAGGAGACATCAATTAGATGCATGGACTCCTAAAGGATTCTAAAAACACCTATGGTGTTTCTCCCAATTTAATCGCATAACCCAATATGCGTTTTTCCACAAATAAATCGCACAATTAAATGCGTTTTTTTTTCAGTTTTAAACGCATGGATTTTTTAATGCGTTTTTTTCAGTTTTAAACGCATGGATTTTTTAAGGGTTGGAATGTAAACGTGGTTTTACCTCATTCCTAAACTGTCTTTTATTCACAGCACTATCGCACAAATATCACTTAATCACTGGTACCACAAATAGGAAAAGGATCCACTTATTTATATATTTACATATGGTTTTATGTATTTATTTATTTATGTATACACACTCAGTGCACGGATTTTAAGGAGGTTTTACACATCACTTGAATAGTATCATTGCACAAGCAATTTTTAATCAGATCTACACGATTTTTAAGGTTGATTGAGAGCGCACCCATTTCACATAATTATTAACATTGTGTGTGTATTTTAAAAACCCCTTCCTTTAATATATTCGGCATGAATGTGACATCACAGTACCTACAAAAATAGAGTTATAGTTCATGCACAAGAAGCACGCACTGACTGATTTACAATGGTAAAATATTTATAATAAAAAAGGTTCCTTTTAGAATGTTTTTTTTCTCTGTCCGATAAAGTCAACATTTTCTGTGCTAAAAATGTCTGTACATCTGTAGGTTTGTGTTTAGATACATTTGGTGTGCTTTTCCTCTTCCTCTAGTTATTATGTAACATCAGTGGTACACCGTACATTGGATCTGTTCAATTTCCACTTTTTATTGCCTTCTGTCATTACATTCATGCTTGGGAAGATTCCACTCCTATCCATATGCCCCATCTGTTTCTTTCCACGTCTGTCTCACAGTAAACATGTACTTTGGAATCGATGCCTTCAATAAATGTGCTATTTTAAAGGGTTTAATAATAGTATAATAAAAGAATGGAGGTTTAACCCTCACTGCTGAACACAGACCTATTGGCCGGTCAAATTCATTGGTATATAATATAATTATAAGGTCTTTGCTAATTTTTCCCACTGCTGCCTTCTTAACCATTCGTATGAAAGAATGAAACACTTTAATTTGCATATTAATATCAACACATGCATAGTTTTGCTTCCTTTCATAGCTACAAACAAATTAATTCAAACAATAAAGGTTCTTTTGATTAAAGCGGAGTTCCACCCAAAAATGGAACTTCTGCTTTAAGTACATTTGGCATGTCATATTTTTTTTTTGGGGGGGGGGGGGGGGGTACCCAGTTTTGACAGGCACCCAGCTCCCACTTCCTCCCCTGACTCTGCGGCAGTTCACCCTCCCCCTCCCTCCCTGCAATCTTCTGGGTCACGTCACAGGACCCAGAGGAGTGCCATTCACAGCGCCAAGTGCGGCTGGTGCGCGCCCAGCTGTGAAGCCACAGCCAGGCGCCCACAGTTACAATGGTGGCACCACGGAGAGGAGTGGGGCGATGAGCGAGGCCTTGTGTGTCCACATCACTGGACCGTGGGACAGGTAAGTGTCTGTTTATTAAAATTCAGCAGCTACAATTTATGTAGATGCTGACTTTTAAATGGGTGGAACTCCGCTTTAGAGCCCTTTCACACTGGGGCGGTGGGGGGCGGTAGCGGTAAAGCTCCGGCCACGCACGATCGCGGTAAAGAGAGGCAGAACAGGGATCTGCCTATGTAAACAAGGCGGATTCCCGTTCTGACAGGGGACAGCACTGAGATCTGCTGTTCCTAGTGATCAGGAACATCGATCTCTGTGTTGTTCCAGCAAGCCCACCCTCCACACAGTTAGAACACACAGTCAGGGAACACAGTTAACCCCTTGATTGCCAACTTGTGTTAACCCTTCCCTTCCAGTGTAATTTATACATTGATCCATTGAAGTCTATGGAACCAAAAACCAGAAAAAAGTCCCTGGCCCTTTCCATAAAATGCATAGATGTGAACATGACCCATAGGAAACCATGTTAAATGGACTGTAGTGTGTTTCTGCAAAACTGAAAATGCACTAAAAAATGCATAGATGTGAACCAGGCCTTAAACCTAGCCTTAAATTTAACCCATGATACTTAGCTTAAAAAGGAACTGCAGTCTGCTCACATAATTTGTAATAAAAACATCTTTGCTATTCTGAAGCTTCCCTCCAACCACTTTGCATATTATTTTATATAAACCGAGATTCTCTACTTGCCAAATATGCTGCAGAAATCCCCCTCCACTGAGTCTGGCTGAAATCATTTTAACTGTGGGCAGCTGAAGCTGCTGCCTGTTCACTTCCTGGATTTACACAGACACACAGAGGCACGCCTCCAGCTCTGCAGCTTTCATTGGCCCTCTTATGACTCATCCCCCCTCCCTTCCTGGTAAACTCTCACGAGAGTGAGAGAGAGAGCTGTGCATGTCATAAGCCTAGGCTTTTTACCAGACAAGAAACAGGAAGTGGGCTGTATAAGGTATTTACTGGCAGAAAAAAATGTTTTACTATACAAAGTTAAAACATTAAGGCAGAAGATTTAATAGATGGCAAGATGAAAAAATTACTGAAGGTCCGCTTTAACCCTAATGCGGCGTACACACGCTCGGACATTCCGACAACAAAATCCTGGATTTTTTTCCAACGCATGTTGGCTCAAACTTGTCTTGCATACACACGGTCACACAAATGTCAAGAACGCGGTGATGTACAACACATACGACAAGCTGAGAAAAATGAAGTTCAATAACCAGTGTTTAGATAGGCTCTTCTGCTTGATTCCGAGCATGTGTGGAATTTTGTGCATCGAATTGTCTACACACGCTTGGAATTTCCGACGGATTTTGTTTTTGGAAAATTTGAGATCCAGCTCTCAAAATTTTGTTGGCGGAAATTCCGACTACAAATGTCCGATGGAGCCTACACACGGTCGGAATTTCCAACAACAAGCTCACATCGAACATTTGTTGTCGGAAATGTACGCGGCATAACACTTAAAGCTGTGTTACGTAAACATTCTCATCAGCTACCTAATGCAGCTTAACAGGGGGGTGGTTGGCGCAACCTATAACAAAGCCTTCCTGTTGAGAAACAACATTTTTGAATTATTTTCCAGAAATGTTTGTAACAAGTACAGGGGGTCCCTGACTTACGAACGCCCGACCTACGAACATCTACTTACGAACCGGGCGCTGCGGTGACCCTCTGCCATTTTGCGCAGACATCGGCCGTTTCTGCGCATTCGCGCGGCCAGACAGAGCCTCGGTAAATGGCGTAAAACATCGGAAATGTCCGTAATTTGCCGCGCATACGCAGAACGGCATTCGTCAGAACATCGGAAATGTCCGTAATTGTCGTTCTGCGCATGCGCCGCCGACTTACGAACATTTCCGAATTACAAACAGGAGGTCAGTCCCTAACGGGTTCGCAACCCGGGGACCCCCTGTAGGTGATTAATGCATCTTATACAATTGAAAGTGAGAAGAATTAGGCCCCTTTAACACATGCGGACCGTATGTCCGTTTTTCATCCATCCGTTTTTGGATGAAAAACGGACATACATGCATGTCTATGGGATAGCGGGTGTCAGCGGATGAGCATCCGCTGACACCCGCTATTGTCCGCCTCCGCAATTGTCCGATTCTGCAGAAAAAATAGGAAAACCCTATTTTTTCATCCGTCTGCAGAGCGGATCGGATGAACACGGACAGACGGTCCGTGTTCATCCGATCCCCCATAGAGGAGAGCGGAGATCTGACAGGGCGGTCCCTGCACAGTGTGCAGGGACCGCCCTGTCATCAGCCGGCTCAGTGGGGAACAGCTGAGCGATCCCTGCTGAGCAGCGGATCTTCACGGGGCGGATCAATACGGATCCGCCCCATGTGAAAGGGGCCTTATCCTTCATGCAGATTTCCAGGCACATTGAATCTCTAATGCAAACTTTGTCTATTTTTGTAAAGTATGTATTTACAATTACCTTACAATTGTTATTAGGAGAAAATGTTGACAGCATTGTGTAATATTTTCTCTACTCAAAGCTTGAGCGTTCTAATCCGCATGCACTGTATATATTTAGCTTCTCAGGCGAAAGTGGATTTAAAATTTCACTGGCAATTTTTAGTCCTGCAGTGACGAGTTTCATGGAGTGCCTCTGTCAGACAGTCTCCCACGCAGGCTGCCATGTCAAACATAAAAGAATATTAATATAGCTGTCATGTTTTGGGGAGCAGCTGAATTTCAAAAATATATATACATTTATTAATTGAAGGAAGCATGCTAATGCAACTGGAAGTGACATTCCATGGCACCTCATCCCCAAAAAATTAGAGTAGCAAAAAATAAAAAAAAGCCATCAGCAGCAAGAATACTGGCAACAGCAACAAGAATGTGCTGCAATTCACAAACTTGTTGCAAAAAAATAAAAATAAGCAGCAGGCTGATTCATCTCAGCCAAGAGACTCAGAGTGTCAACTGGATGACAGTTTGATCTTAGCAGCTGCAGCAAAATGATAAATCCTGTGCCAGGGTACCACTCAGTCATCATTATCCCTTCCAAGCAGTCTTCCTCTGACTACAAGTCTGTCTTCATCTCAAAGGCTCTAATCTGACTCTCGGTCAAATCCTTGTTGTGCTACCACTGTTGTAAATTAAAGTAGCACTGGTTGTGAAATCATGAGGCATTCCTTTCAACGCTAAGCAAGTTGTTGTTCCAAAGGAAGAGGAAATTAACAAAACTATTCGGTGCAATGTTATCAGGATGGGATGAGATCGCATTTAAATTCAGACAGTTGGTCATTGTGATACCCACATCTAGGAATGGAAAAAGTTGGGCTACGAAAGAAGCACATGATGCCAAGGCTTTTATCATTTAGCCTATAGGAGGTTTATTGCCAGTGATGTATGCTGGAGAAGGATAAAAATATTTGGAGTCACATTGGAGAGGGTGTTTTGCCTTCCAGGTTTTGCCTTGGGAGAATGCCTTTTGCTTCCCAGACCTGCTGCCTCAGGAGGGTATTGCTGGTTGAAGGGCATGAGCCTGCGCTTAAGGAAGCAGAAGGTGGCCTGTGTCTTGGGGTATAAAAGATTTTCGCTGTTCTTCCAGAGGGAACAGAGTAGGGTGATGGCTGCCTGTATGGAGCTTCTTAGGAGGAGGATTCTGTGCTGAGTGTTAAGGACAGGAGTATAAGCTGCTGCTGGTGGGCACTGCAAAGCATTCTTACTGCTCATCCAATGAGGCACCTGTGCTGTATGGTTTGTCTTTTTAACGGGCCAGCTACCTATGTTATTACAAGATAAGTTTGGAGTTTTTTTGAGGCAAACCCTTAAAACTACTGGCACCCAATTTCCTTTTACCCTCACAATGAGAGAAAGATTCCTCCCTGAGAGTTGCTAGCCCACTGAGTCACCCTCCTCATCTGCCCAGGGGTAAGGGGGTTTTAAACCTTTTGGAGGATAAGTTGAAAAAAATAACATTGGATTATCTGTTTTGTGTGGGGAGCTCTGCCCTTACGAGTACTAAATGCATTCTGCTGTGCTCAAGAAACAACTTATTCACCGATTTGACCCTCACTGGATGAAGACTTTGATGGTTGAGACCCTGTCAAAACAGCTAGCTGATTGAATTTTCTTTCAGAAATATAACTTTAATACTTATTATATAATATTTACTGTATGTAATGGGATACGCTAATGCTTCAACAAATCTGGTCCTGTATTTTGTGGTTACATTCCTGGAAGAGTAGCATGCTCCTTGTAATCCTCACTGTTGAGCCAGGTCCATGTTATTACCAATAACTCGAGCAACAGCTACTGCTAGGGACAATACTACTGGCAATAAATGACCAGACTGAGCTTCAGATTTAACAACTGTCTTTCTACTCGTAGCAGGAACATTTCCAAACCCCAACAGTGACTTTGCTGATCACTGCTTCTTATACTCATTGTCACATGTGTAAGAAAAAGAGTTACCATGCTTTACTGTACCATATTAGTCTGGGAGAAAGAAGCTAGATTGTGGATAAGTTACAGGCTTGCATCCTCCATCAAATCCAAGTGAACAATGGTAATACATGGTAATGACAATACACTAGTGACTTAAAGCTGATTTCCATCTTTTGGTGAAGTTTATATAGTTAGTTTGGACCAAGCTGGTACAAATGAACTATTGATATAGTAACTGGCAAGAAAGTCCACATAAATGCTCATACAGCGCTGTGAGCCCAATCAGATTGACATCCGTATAGTGAGTGACTTTTTCATACGTGATCCCACCACCAAATAGATTCAAGGCTTACCAGCTGTAGAAAAAGAAAACACCTGTGGCTACAACCCAGCCAGGGCCTTTTCCTCTGTATCCCTTCAGTGTGGTAAATCAGAGCGTCTGTGTCCTTTCAAGTACTGCCTGATCGTTCCAGGGCCACCAAGGATCTCACTTCGCCGGGTGGTATATACCCCAAGAGCCAAAAAGAGGAAAGAGGGCAGACCATGGGTGGGATCCAACAAAATGTATTTTTAAAAAACGCCAAAGGCGTATAGACATCCAAGTATAAAAAATCAGGGAGGAGCGACGTTCTGACGTCACCGCGCGCTACGCCCCGGACAAGCACGGGCGTGTGTTACTGCAGCCGGCCGGCCGCAAATTTTAAACGGATTTTTTATACTTGGATTTCTATACGCCTTTGGCGTTTTTTAAAAATAAATTTTGTTGGATCTCACCCATGGCCTGCCCTCTTTCCTCTTTTTGGCTCTTGGGGTATATACCACCCAGCGAAGTGAGATCCTTGGTGGCCCTGGAACGATCGAGCAGTACTTGAAAGGACACAGACGCTCCGATTTACCACACTGAAGGGATACAGAGGAAAAGGCCCTGGCTGGGTTGTAGCCGCAGGTGTTTTCTTTTTCTACAGCTGGTAAGTCTTGAATCTATTTGGTGGTGGGATCACATATAAAAAAGTCACTCACTATACGGATGTCAATCTGATTGGGCTCACAGCGCTGTATGAGCATTTATGTGGACTTTCTTGCCAGTTACTATATGAATTATTTGTCACCTCAGCACTGACACTTATGCTTTATAACCATTCACCGTATTGCATTTATGCTGTTCATGGGTGATAGGTTACGTGTTTATATATTTCATTTGTTTTGCATTGACGTAATTTTCAATAGCTGACCATCATTGGCACACATACTTCACGGTATTCACCATTTAATGTTTATTTATGAATACTAGATTTGTTAATATTAATTATAGCGCAACCTTTTTTCTATATTTTTGATTTTTGTATATCACATGTGGTTTGCTGCTTATATACACTAGTTTTTGTCCAGCGCAGTCTTTCTCTATACACAAATGAACTATTACCTTCACTCCTAGATTTGCCTGCTGTGAATGATGCATGAACTGTATGTAGCTTCAGCTACATACAGTATACAGTGCTGTGTTTTGGCAGTGGGATGGCAACTTTCGATCCCACTGCCAGAACAGACGAGTTGGGCTGAGCACTGCTCAGCCATTCACGGGGAGCCTTGAAATCTATGAATGAACACAACACTTCCGCTAAGGAAGAGAAGTAGGTGGATAACATCAAAACACAGTGCTGTATAATGTATGTAGCTGAAGGCAATAGTTCATTTTGGACCAGTTTTAAAAAGTGGAAATCAGCTTTAATTTGTGCAAATATTACATTTTATGCTGGTTATATCCATGGTTTGAAAAGGTCTTTGGCCTAGTCAGAAGAGTTTGTACCCATCATAACAGATCTTATTCTGCCTAAGATGATATTTTGTAAAAGAAGGAAAACCTACTCCTCAGATGATTCATCATGTGTGATATTTCCTGATAGTGGAATTACACCCTCTTTACCTAAAATTTGTCTTTACAAGCAATGCAAAGTGGTCAACAATTAGTGTATATTATCCACCACAGCACAAGAACAAGAGTTGTGTGCTTCTTTAAGCCCAACGATCAGCAGTGTGTGTTGCCTAATGTCTACTAAGAAGTGACCATATTTTTCAGAAGGGCATAAGGCAACATATCTGTGTAAGGAGGAGCTGTTGCACAGGAGGAATTGGAGGAGGATGCAGAGGGTAAAAATGTCATGGGTTTGCTACAGAGGATGTCCTCAATGGTGGACCATGGGGATTAGGCCTACCCCCAGTCTTGCAAATGTGTAAAATGTGTCCACTGTGATGCTATTACCCAAAACAAGGAAAAACTACTGGGAAGCCATACTTTTAGACACTCACGTTAAAAGGAAAATAAGAATATTTTAAGACTTCTGAAAAAGAAAGCTCATTTCCACACCAAGCTTACCACAGCCTTATTCAAAAAGAAATGTCTGATCCCTACATCTGAAAATGGTGATCATATCCCCTCCCTATTACACAATCTTACTAATGCATCTGCCATCACTGGCAAAACCACTGCCTCTGATACCACAGCAATTCAGTACACATAAAATAAATATTTTCCAGATGCCATACCAAGCAGAAGATTAAACCTAAGCAATCAGCATCTTGAAAAGATGATAACAGCCTGGAGGATCCTGTGATCTCAAAAAACCAAAGCTTGTCTAACAGTAACTTCATAGACTACTGGATGAGCAAACTGCCAGGGCTGATCTGGTTCAGTTTGCCATCCTGGTCCCCAGCTGTCCACCATCAGCTGTGCTAACAAAAAATTCTTAGTAGTTCAACAGGTTCTGTCATCTGCAGTAATATTCTTTTTAGGTCAGGTGCTCTCCTTTCCCACTGCTTTTTTTGGTTTCAGTTATTTTAAAAAGGTTCAGTATTACCTTCTATTCATAGTACATAGTTACTCCTATGCCGTCGGCCATCAAAAAACAAAAACAACATTTTTTTTTATCTGCCTCATTGTTGACTTCTCTTCTGGTTTAATGCCAATGCTGCTTTTAGTTCTACTGTCAGCTACTTTAATGCCTACCTCCCCTAGTATAACACCTAATAATGGAAGTTGGCAAAGGAAAGAGTAATGCAGCAAGATCTGTAGAAAAACACATTTTCATTTACAGACCTTTTTGTTTAAACTCAATAAGCAGCAATTATTGTGTAATTTCCCATGAAAAGTTCAATTTACCCCTAAAAAAGTGAAAATCTGTGAATTGCTGCAGATTATTCTGTCATGCACAGAGGGGCACACTGTTGGTAGAGGAGATTTTAATAAGTTTATCTCCAATCAAAACAATCTTATCTTATATCTGTCTGACTTCCAGAATAAAATTACAGTTAATATTCTTAGTCCATTATTTTTTAATAATATAAAATAGTGTATATATATTTCACAGTATTATTATTACTGTAACTATTCTAAAAAAATTATAATATTCAAAGAAGTAATTTTGAAAGTATTTTATTGGTAAGGTTTTATTGTATTTGAATATTTTACCTTGATATATTAAATAATACAAATATCATTTATGTAACTAAAGTCACTTAAAATTCATTAGCCGAAAAGTAAAATGTTCCTGAAGCGATACTGCTCATCTCCAGTGCCTTGCAAAAGTATTCACCCCCTTGGTTTTTAACCTATTTTGTTACATTACAGCCTTTAGTTCAATGTTTTCTTTAATCTGAATTATATGTGATGGATCAGAACACAATAGTCTAGTTTGATGAAGTAAAATTAGAAAAATATAATACATAAAACTATTTTTCAGAAATAAAAAACTGATAATTGGCATGTGCGTATGTATTCACCCCCTTTGTTATGAAGCCCATAAAAAGCTCTGATGCAACCAATTACCTTCAGAAGTCACATAATTAGTGAAATGATGTCCACCTGTGTGCAATCTAAGTGTCACATGATCTGCCGTTACATATACACAACTTTTTGAAAGGCCCCAGAGGCTGCAATACCTAAGCAAGAGGCACCACTAACCAAACACCGCCATGAAGACCAAGGAACTCTCCAAACAAGTAAGGGACAATGTTGTTGAGAAGTACAAGTCAGGGTTAGGGTATAATAAAATATCCAAATCTTTGATGATCCCTAGGAGCACCATCAAATCTATCATAACCAAATGGAAAGAACATGGCACAACAACAAACCTGCCAAGAGACGGCCGCACACCAAAACCCACAGACCGGGCAAGGAGGGCATTAATCAGAGAGGCAGCACAGAGACCTAAGGTAACCCTGGAGGAGTTGCAGAGTTCTACAGCAGAGACTGGAGTATCTGTACATAGGACGACAATAAGCCGTAAGCTCCATAGAGTTGGGCTTTATGGCAGAGTGGCCAAAAGAAACCCATTACTTTCAGCAAAAAAACAAAATGGTGCGTTTTGAGTTTGCGAAAAGGCATGTGGGAGACTCCCAAAATGTATGGAGGAAGGTGCTCTGGTCTGATGAGACTAAAATTGAACTTTTTGGCCATCAAAGAATATGCTCTGTCTAGCGCAAACCCAACACATCACATCACCCAAAGAACACCATCCCCCAGTGAAACATTGTGGTGGCAGCATCATGCTGTGGAGATGTTTTTCAGTAGTTGGGACTGGGAAACTGGTCAGAGTTGAGGGAAAGATGGACGGTGCTAAATACAGGGATATTCTTGAGCAAAACCTGTACCACTCTGTGTGTGATTTGAGGCTAGGAACGGAGGTTCAACTTCCAGCAGGACAATGACCCCAAACACACTGCTTAAGCAACATTTGAGTGGTTTAAGAGGAAACATGTAAATGTGTTGGAATGGCTTGGTCAAAGCCCAATTCAATAGAAAATCTGTGTTCAGACTTAACGATTGCTGTTCACAAGCCCAAACCATCCAACTTGAAGGAGCTGGAGCAGTTTTGCAAGAAGGAATGGGCAAAAATCCCAGTGGTAAGATGTGGCAAGCTCATAGAGACTTATCCAACGCAACTTGGAGCTGTGATAGCCACAAAAGGTGGCTCTACAAAGTATTGACTTTAGGGGGGTGAATAGTTATGCACAATTACTTTTTCTGTTATTTTGTCCTATTTGTTGTTTGCTTCACAATAAAAAAAAAACTTCAAAGTTGTGGGCATGTTCTGTAAATTAAATGATGCAAATCCTCAAACAATCCATGTTAATTCCAGGTTGTGAGGCAACAAAACACAAAAAATGCCAAGGGGGTGAATACTTTTGCAAGGCACTGTAAAGGTACTTTTGTTTAAAGTCCAAATAACATTTAAATGAGCTAAATGCTGCATCTTTCAAGATTATAAAATCCAAAAAAGTGTTCAAAGCAATATTTGTTTTCTTTAGAAAGCAGCCACCACCTCAGCAAAACCCTATCTCCGGCCTGCATGCTGCAAAGTGGGACCCTTGCTCTCTGTATGGAAGCAGTGGTCTCTCTGCAGAGGTTTGACACAGGGTCAGACCTACAGCTCTGCAATCAGCAAAAGCTGACATTCTCTGCTAATTGGAGAGCTCTAGCTCCGACCCAGCGGGGGGACATGGTGGAGAAACCACTGCATTTACATGCTACAGCATACTGGCAGGGGAAAGGCTTTTCTGCGCAGGCTGTGGCTGCAGTCTTAAGGAAACAAACTGTAAGACCTTGAACACCTTTTGCTTTAATGAAACTGGAATGTGTTTTGATGATTTAAATGGAAAGTTTAGTTGGGCTTTAAAGGGAATCTGTTACAATGCAAAACACATTCGCAAGGCTCTGTGCAAAATATGTGTTATATTCAGTGAACAGATTTACAAGTAGATATAATGCCTCAGAAAAAGTATGTTCCACATTCATTGAAAATGTCAGCTTCCATCGGAGCCTAAATCACAAAGTAATTGCTTTATGAAAAATTAGCTTTCTAGAATATTTATAGTTCATTTTATTGAGGCTAGTTTAAAATCCATCTTTTCTTCCTATGACTTGATAAAGGTCCCAAGCACATGGTTGAATACATTACAGGGACAGTCTGAATCCTGAGACAGTCTACATTGTCTCAGGAGGGGACTGGAAACATCGTCATTCAAAAGCCATAGACCAGGGGTAGGCAACCTGGGGCCCTCCAGCTGTTGTGGAACTTCATTTCCCATGAGGCATTGCCAGCCTTGGCAGTCTCAATTACTCCCAGAGGCATGATAGGACTTGTAGTTCTGCAACAGCTGGAGGGCCCCAGGTTGCCTACCCCTGCCATAGACCATCTAGATATAAGGCATTAAGCTTGCATTTACCAATCTGCATTGGTACCGACATGTTTAAAATGTTAGATAAAAAGTCATAATATGGGGTGGATGAACAAAAATAAAACAAAGCTTTTCCCATTCATGATTACAGCAGGGATATCCTAAATTACGTAATGGAACCTAATGACATGATGAGAAGCAGTGGCATGCACAGAAACTAAAATTCTAATTTGATCCTATATACCAGTGATGGCAAACCTTGGCACCTCAGATGTTTTGGAACTACATTTCCCATGATGCTCAACTACACTGCTGAGTTCATGAGGATCATGGGAAATGTAGTTCCATAACATCTGGGGTGCCAAGGTTCGCCATCACTGCTATATACTATCTAGATGCAGGGAAACACAATAAACAGTATTTTTATTTTGATTTGTTTACAGAAATAAATAAGCCCAATATTAATTTAATTGATGATAAAACAGTAATTAAAAACAATATAAAGCATTTGCAATACAGACACCAAAAAATAAATATATATTGGACCTCTTAATATAAATTTGAAGGCATTTAAAAAAATCTACTTACAAACGGTATACACAACAGTTAAGCATTGGAGATTTTTAGGCACGGAGGGAGCCACCACTACTCCTCACGTTTTTAAATTATCTTCAAGTTTATTATTTGGGAAGCTGCGTGGGGCTTTATCCACAAGCCACTTGAACTGTTTTGGTATCACTGAATTTTTCTCTTTTTAGTAACAGTTAAGCATTGCTCCCCACATACACTATATTACTAAAAGTATTGGGACACCTGCCTTTACACGCACATGAACTTTAATGGCATCCCAGTCTTAGTCCGTAGGGTTCAATATTGAGTTGGCCCACCCTTTGCAGCTATAACAGCTTCAACTCTTCTGGGAAGTCTGTCCACAAGGTTTAGGAGTGTGTCTATGGGAATGTTTGACCATTCTTCCAGAAGCGTATTTGTGAGGTCAGGCACTGATGCAGAGGAGAAGGCCTGGCTCGTAGTCTCCACTCTAATTCATCCCAAAGGTGTTCTATCGGGTTGGGGTCAGTACTCTATGCAGGCCACTCAAGTTCCTCCACCCCAAGCTTGCTCATCCATGTCTTTATGGACCTTGCTTTGTGCACTGGTGTGCAGTCATGTTGGAACAGAAAGAGACCACCCCCAAACTCTTCCCACAAAGTTGGGAGCATGAAATTGTGCAAAATGTCTTGGTATGCTGATGCCTTAAGAGTTCCCTTCATTGGAAAAAAAGGGCAAGCCCAATCCCTGAAAAACAACCCCACGCCATAATCCCCCCTCCACCAAATAATTTAGACCAGTGGACAAAGCAAGGTCCATAAAGACATAGATGAGCAAGTTTGGGGTGGAGGAACTTAACTGGCCGGCACAGAGTCCTGAGCTCAACCCCATAGAACAACTTTGGGATGAATAAGACCGGAGACTGCGAGCCAGGCCTTCTTGTCTATCATCAGTGCCTGACCTCATGAATGCGTTTTGGAAGAATCGTCAAACATTCCCATAGACACACTCCTAAACCTTGTGGACAGCCTTCCCAGAAGAGTTTAAGATGTTATAGATACAAAGGGTGGGCCAACCCAATATTGAACCCTACCGACTAAGACTGGGATGCGTGTAAAGGCAAGCGTCCCAATACTTTTGGTAATATAGTGTATATAAAAATGTCTAGTTTTCCTGGTGCAATGCTCTGCTCATCACCCAGCTTCAGCACCATGGACAACGCTCTGCCATTCATAGCCTATTACTTGCAGCATTTCACTGAGTAATGCTTTCACTAATTAGCATTTATTCACACCTAGCAAGCACTTATGAAAGCACTTGGCCCCATTCACACTTCGCGTAGCGGGAACGTGCATTCCTGCTTCCATTTTTTTCACATTTTCGCAAGTCGCTCATATTGAATGGTCTGCCCTTGTGTCTGCTAAAAACTTGTGTCTGCTAACCACGTTTGGGCTGCCATTAGGAATTAATGGCGGGCAAACATACGGTGTCATGATTTTAGCAGGATATGGAATTGTAGTCAGAGTGGTGTGATTCTACCCGAAATTTCAGATTTACAAAGTGCGAATGAGGCCTCATACAGGCTTTTACTGATGCTTCCACTGATGTATGGGGCAAAAATGCACAACGCCGCTTCAAAAAATTGTCGCACAAAGGTTTTGGCACAAAAACATGTGCAAAAACACTCAAGTGTGAGTGGAAGTTTAAAGACCAACTTTGAACACAACACAAAAACCCTTACAGTGGGCCCCCCATTTCCCTGGCATTGCAGTGGTTAAATGCTCATTAGGTCTAAGGGGGTTACAGAAGAAGCTGCTCTGGTATTCTACTCCTTCCACCAAAACTCCAGTCTTGGCACACAGTGCAGGGCCATTAACCCTGTATTGTACATGGTGGGGGCGAATGTGAGACCATGGCCAGGAGCAGCTAACAGAGGAGCAGAGGAGGCTGCGGCAGACTGGCAACCAAAGGTGTGTGCAGCCTATTGCATTAGGGTGTGCACCCCAAAGCTCAAACACACATATGTGTGTGTGTATGTATACGGTGTCAGCAGATCAGTGGATGGTGTCAGTAGAGCAGTGGACGTGTCAGTAGGGTAGAGTTTGGTATCGGTAAGACAATGGATGGTGTCAATCAGTAGAGCAGTAGACTAGTCAGTATTGTAAAGGTTGGTATCAGTAAGACAGTGGATGGTGTCAGTCAGTAGAGCAGTAGACTAGTCAGTAGGGTAGAGGTTGGTATCAGTAAGACAGTGGATGGTGTCAGTCAGTAGAGCAGTAGACTAGTCAGTAGGGTAGAGGTTGGTATCGGTAAGAAAGTGGATGGTGTCAATCAGTAGAGCAGTAGACTAGTCAGTAGGGTAGAAGTTGGTATCAGTAAGACAATGGATGGTGTCAATCAGTAGAGCAGTAGACTAGTCAGTAGGGTAGAGGTTGGTGTCTGTAAGACAGTGGATGGTGTCAATCAGTAGAGCAGTTGACTAGTCAGTAGGGTAGAGGTTGGTGTCTGTAAGACAGTGGATGGTGTCAATCAGTAGAGCAGTTGACTAGTCAGTAGGGTAGAGGTTGGTATTGGTAAGACAGTGGATGGTGTCAATCAGTAGAGCAGTAGACTAGTCAGTAGGGTAGAGGTTGGTATTGGTAAGACAGTGGATGGTGTCAATCAGTAGAGCAGTAGACTAGTCAGTAGGGTAGAGGTTGGTATCGGTAAGACAATGGATGGTGTCAATCAGTAGAGCAGTTGACTAGTCAGTAGGGTAGAGGTTGGTATCGGTAAGACAATGGATGGTGTCAATCAGTAGAGCAGTAGACTAGTCAGTAGGGTAGAGGTTGGTATCGGTAAGACAGTGATTGGTGTCAATCAGTAGAGCAGTAGACTAGTCAGTAGGGTAGAGGTTGGTGTCTGTAAGACAGTGGATGGTGTCAATCAGTAGAGCAGTTGACTAGTCAGTAGGGTAGAAGTTGGTATCAGTAAGACAATGGATGGTGTCAATCAGTAGAGCAGTAGACTAGTCAGTAGGGTAGAGGTTGGTGTCTGTAAGACAGTGGATGGTGTCAATCAGTAGAGCAGTTGACTAGTCAGTAGGGTAGAGGTTGGTATCGGTAAGACAGTGGATGGTGTCAATCAGTAGAGCAGTAGACTAGTCAGTAGGGTAGAGGTTGGTATCGGTAAGACAATAGATGGTGTCAATCAGTAGAGCAGTAGACTAGTCAGTAGGGTAGAGGTTGGTATCAGTAGGACAGTGGATGGTGTCAGTCAGTAGAGCAGCGGATGGTTTTAGTAAGGCAGATGATGGTGTCAGTTGTTTTTATAGTTATTATTTTACTTTTTACATAATTTTTTACATTTTTATTGTTTTAATTAATTTATACAGTCGGGGGGCTTTGGTGAAATATCAGGGGTCTAAACAGACCCCTAATGTCTCAATTTTGAGACAGAAAGGGACCGAGGACAGAGTTTCTCCAGTCCCTTTCTCTGCAGCGTCACCTGGATTGGACAGTGAATGAATGGGAAGTGCTCTGTGCTGTACTGTAATGGCTTCCTGTTCATTCACAAACTAAAGCATAGTAAACACAGTTAACGGTGCTTCCGTTATGAATGAACACAGTAAATGACTGGTACTCATCACTCACTGTTCATTCAAAAAAGAAAGGGGCTGGTAAATTACATATACATTTCCCCTTTCTTCATCCTGAAATGATCCCCTGCAGCAGCCGACAAGAGAGAAGAGGAGAGGAGAGGATAGAAAGCCAGACGCACTACAGGGGGAGGGAGGAGCGATCAGGGCAGCTGAATGCATACGGGAGGGAGAGGAAGAGAAGCCTATTTTAAGCTACTGCTACTTAATGAACATTTAACCTTTGCAGTGTGAGTGTGTGTGTGTGTGTGTGGGGGGGGGGGGGGGTGAAGGAGGCACTGCAGGGGTATTTTGTTTAGGGTGAAGGTCACATTTAGAGCCTCTATTAAACCCAATTAAATATTGCAGCTTACCAATCATTAGATGTGGTGGCTGCATTGGTTTTCTTGTTTTTAGGCTTTTTTCCCCTCTGGTTTCCCCTGGTGATCTGGCCAGTACGACACCTCCTGTATTGCACAATTGCACAAGGGTACCTTGGCACAGCAGCATTGTTAATCAGGAGAGAGGGAAGTGCTAGATGTACTAGCAGATTTAGATACACTAACAATTTTAAGCCAAACTCCAGATCACGCTTTATAATCAGTTGCAGCAAACTTTTTTTTTTTTCCTTTTGGGATAAAGGTTTTGCATGAATAAACAAAAGCTGATCATTGTAAGCACCCCTGTCAGTCAGTAGTGCACCAAAATAAAAAAATGTTGGTGCGGAAACTGAAACCAAAAATTCAGGATGCACTTGGCCAAAAATTCAAACCGAAATGGGCAGTTTTAAAAAAAAAGAAATTAATTTAATTAATGGGGTTGGCGTTTTTCCATTGAAGTCAATGGGATGCGATTTTGCATTGACGTTTATAGGGGGCGTTTTTGCATTGAAGTCAATAGAACACGATTTTGCATTGAAGTCAATGGGATGTGATTTTGCATTGAAGTCAATAGGGGGAATTTGTGCATTGATGTCAATAGGGGGCAATTTTTCATTGAAATCAATTGGATGCAATTTTGCGTTGAAGTCAACGGGAAGCGATTCTGTATTGAAGTCAATGGGATGCAATTTTGCATTGACGTCCATATGGAGCATTTTTGAATTGAAGTCAATAGGACATGATTTTGCATTGAAGTCAATGGGATACGATTTTGTATTGACGTCTATAGGACAAGCTTTTGCATTGAAGTCAATAGGATGCGATTTTGCATTAAAGTCAATAGGACATGATTTTGCATTGAAGTCAATGGGATACGATTTTGTATTGACGTCTATAGGACAAGATTTTGCATTGAAGTCAATAGGATGCGATTTTGCATTGAAGTCAATAGGACATGATTTCGAATTGAAGTTAATGGGAATGCGATTTTGCATTGAAGTTAATAGGAGGCGTATTTGCATTGAAGTCAATGGGATGTGATTTTGCATTGAAGTCAATAGGAAGCGATTCTGCTTTGAAGTCAATGGAAGGCATTTTTGCATTGAAGTCAACAGGATGTGATTTTACATTAAGGTCAATAGGAAGTGATTCTGCATTGAAGTCAATGGGATGCAAGTTTGCATTGAAGTCAATAGAAAGCGATTTTGCGTTGAAGTCAGTGGAAAGCAATTTTGCATTGAAGTCAATGGGAAACGATTCTGTATTGAAGTTAATGGGAAGTGTTTTTGCATTGAAGTCAATGGGAGGCGTTTTTGCATCAACGTCAATGGGATGCAATTTTGCATTGACGTCAACAGGGGGCGTTTTTGCATTGAAGTCAATAGGATGTGATTTTGCATTGAAGTCAATGGGACACGATTTTGCATTAAAGTCAATAAGGAGCGCTTTTGGAATGAATTGAAAACAGTTTGAAAAAACCTATAGCGCATGCGCCTGTTAAAATGTAACCCCAGGTCGTGTAAGCAATCAATCAATGAAAAATGTACAGTTTATGTTGTTATCGATCGATAATTAGGAGACACATATTGATACAACGATGGCGCTATCACATGCACGCTCCACAGATCTTTGGAAATCCAACCGTTTTTTTTCTAATGATTGTCTAACTGTGTATGGCCGGCATTACTGATGGATCACTAAATGAGAAGAAAGAAAACAAATGCAGCCACCACCTCTAATAATTGGTAAAGTGCAATATGATAAATGTTTGCTTTTGGGTTCCCACATAAAAGTCAGCAGCTACAAATACTGCGGCTGCTGATTTTTAATAATCGGACACTTACCTGTCCCGGGGTCCAGCGATGCGGGGGAATCGAAGCCCTGCTCGTCTCCCCCTCCGTTCGGCAGCGCCGGCATTTTAACTGTGGGCGCCTGGCTGTGGCTTCAAAGCCGGGCACCCACTGCGCATGCGCGAGTGACGCCGCGATTGGCCGCGCAATCATCTGGGACCTGTCCCGTGTCCCAGATGATTGGCAAGAGGGAGGGGGCAGAGCTGGGCCCCTCCTGCCCCGAGGGGAAGTGACGTCAGGAGCCCAGGCACTGAAGGAGGCAGACTACGAGGGACCCCCTAGCAACAGCCATTTAGAGGTGAGTAAAAAAAAATTCAAAATGTTTTTTTTTTTATGCACATGATTTTTTTATTTGCACGTGATTTTTTTTTTATGCACATGATTTTTTTTATGCACATGATTTTTTTTTTTATGCACATGATTTTTTTTTTTTGCACGTGATTTTTTTTTCATGCACATGATTTTTTTTTTTTTGCACGTGATTTTTTTTTTTATGCACATGATTTTTTTTTTTGCACGTGATTTTTTTTTTTATGCACATGATTTTTTTTTGCACGTGATTTTTTTTTATGCACGTGATTTTTTTTTTGCACGTGATTTTTTTTTTTTATGCACATGATTTTTTTTTTTTTTTGGGGTGGAACACCACTTTAATACTGCCTAAAGGATTTAGTATTACATTGATGACACGTATCCATGGCTACATAGTTGCCATTATCATTCTTAAACCTGTATATAAACCATTGGAATGTAATCCATCAAGAAGCAACGACGAAAATGTGACATTACAAGCCTAAAAATAATGTGTTGCTGCTCAATACATCTCTACAGATTGAAGACACCATCAGGAAACTATTTTTATTGTATTCTAGACTAATATGGTAAAGCTTCCAGCATCAGTGTGCTGATTCTTGCGCCCCCCTGTGGCCGTGACGGAGAAGTGCCAGTCATACGTCAGTAGCCATGACTGTAGACTGTTACTGTTCCTATAGCACAGTTTCACAGTAAGCAGTCTAGAGCCAAGGTGCCGATGCAATGACCGATAGCAGAGCACGATCGCTGGTGCAGGGGAATCTCCAGCCTCTGGGATAAGGATGAGCGCAGAACAATAGCTAGGAGGCGTTTGGATGGTGGGATGTGGGTGGATGCAGAGCTAGGTCTGCAGTACAAATGACTGATATGAGCGTGGGTGCCTTCCAGTGCCATGGAATGACATGCTGGGGGCTGGATGACTTCCTGACAACAAATAAAGAATCCATTGCATGCTCCAATCGATGTAATGGAAGCCCTCTCCTTGTTGGGATTAGGCTTCCCAATGCCCACAGCACTTACATTTACCATCATATTATGATCTACAACATGCCAACATTGCACAGACACTTCAAGAAGTTGTTAGCCATTAGTCCTTTCATTTAACACTGGCAAATGCCATGAATCAGGATTTAATATGATATAGGGCAAGATAGTAGTGATATGACAGAAAACATTGATTTGTTCTGATTATTGGAGATGGAGGAAAGGTGGCATGGAGATCTTTAGGTCTTACCGCACTTTGCTCTCTCTGCATTGCCCCCAATACAGAATGTCAGCAGAATTCAGCATAAAGAAGAAAAGAAAAACATCCTATACAAGGAGTATTATTCATCCTACATGCTGCACTTCACATCATTATTGCTAGCAATTGGCATTAAAAATGACAGTCTATAGAAATAAGGGATGTGATAAAGCTCATAACTTTGCATTAGATATTGTTTGTTCCCTGGACATTTTATTACTGTTAAAAATAGTTGCTGCTACAGCTTCCTACACCCATGTAGAGATCCTGGGGCACTGCCCAAAGCCCCATAGCTACAGCAGCTAAATATACCCTCACTACAGTCACTGGTACTAGCAGAGCGTGAAGACAAACTAGGAGAGAGAGAGAGAGAGAGAAGGAGAGAGAGAATGAGAGAGAAGGAGAGAGAGGGAGAGAAAGAGAGAGAAAGAGAGGGGAGAGAGAAGGAGAGAGAGAGAGAAAGAGAGAGAGAGAGAGAGAGAGAGAGAGAGAGAGAGAGAGAAGGAGAGAGAGAGAAAAAAGGAGAGAGACCAAGATAAAGAGAGAGAGAGAAGGGGGGGAGAGGGAGAGAGAGAGAGGGAGAGAGGATGTAGAGAGAAAGAGAGAGAAAGGAGAGAGAAGGAGGGAGAGAGAAATAGAGAAAAGGAAAGAGAGAGAAGGAAAGAGAGAGAAAGAATGAAAGAGAGCAAGAGAAGGAGAGAGAGTAGGGGGAGAGGGAGAGGGATAGAGAGAGAGGAGAGGGGGAGAGAGAGAGAGAGAGGAGATAGAGGGAGAATGGGAGAGAGAGAGAGAGGGGGGGGGGCAAAGCTAAATATACCCTCACTACTGTTACTAGCAGAGCGTGAAGACAAACTAGAGAGAGGGGGGAGAGGGGGAGAGAGAGAAAGAATGAGAGAGAGAGAGAGAGGGGAGAGAGAGAGAGGGAGAGAGAGAGAAAGAATGAGAGAGAGAGAGGGGAGAGGAGAGAGGGAGAGAGAGTGGGGAGAGAGGAGGAGAAAGAGAGTGAAGGAGAGAGAGGGAGAAAGGGGGAGAGAGAGGGGAGAGAGATAGAGAGAGAGAGGGGGGGATAGAGAGGGATAATGGGAGAGAGAGGGGGGCAGAGAGAGAGGAGAGGGATGGGAGGGGGAGAGAGAGGAGAGGTAGGGGGGAAGAGGGAGAGGGAGGTGAGGGAGGGGAGAGAGAGGGGGCAGAGAGAGAGAGAGAGAGAGGAGGAGGGGGAGGGGGAGAGAGGGAGAAGGGGAGAGAGAGAGGATATAAAGGGAGAATGGGAGAGAGAGGGGAGGGGAGGAGAGAGGGGGTAGAGACAAAGGGGAAAAAGAGGGAAAGAAATAAAGGGCATGAAAAAAAGAGAGAGACGGAGAGATAGAGGGACAGAAAAGCTAGAGGGCAAGAAATAGTGAAATAGAGAGGGAAAGAGATGGCGAGAGGTAGACAGAGGGAGAGAAAGAGTACCAGAGAGAGAAAGAGAGAGAGAGTGTGTGTAAAAGGGAGAAAGATTGACAGAGAAAGAGATAGAGGGCAAGAAGGAGTGAAAGAGAGAGATGGGAGGAGAAACATAGAGATAGAGGGGAAGAAAGTGTAAAAGAAAGAAAGAGATGAAGAGATAGAGAGAAAGGGATAGAGGGTAAGAAAGAATGAAAGACAGATAGAGAAAATAGAGGCTGGTCAGGAATGCTGTGATGTGCCTGCCCCTTTAAGAACAGGTTGCAGCAGGTGAATGGAAGGGCTGCATTGACGCAGAGATGAATTTCTCATCCTCACAAACACGTCAGAGAAGAAATCTACAGGGAGGAGAAGAGCTGCAATCCGAATGGGAAAGTGCAAGCAAATGGGGAGAGAAAAGTCCGACATGAGAGGGAGAGGAGATGCTGGAGGGAGGGGAGCAGAAAGATGAATTGGAAGGAAAGAGCGTGGAATGAATTTGTTCTAATGTGTGAGTCACAGCTCAGACCCTCCCACCATCCACTTTACACACTGACACACACTCCATAGGAGGCTGATATGTCAGGACCATAGACAGCTCATTAATGGGATATGGGAGAGGGCTGGAGTACTGATTGAAATATTATATATATATATGTGTGTGTGTGTGTGTGTATATATATATATATATATATATATGTATGTGTGTGTGTGTGTGTATATATATATATATCAGGACCACAGACCGATCATCAGTGGGATGGGGCTGCAGAGCAGACAAGCTAGTACTGATATACTGTATATATGACACAGTATATAGTCATGTAGAGTGGAGCAGGAGTGGGTGCTGGCATTCAGGGATATAAGGAAGAATGTGCTTGGGTCGCAGGTGGGTGGAATTCTACAGAACAGAATGATCCTGTGAGTGGGAGGCAATGGGTACAGAGCTTTTGGTGCAGATTGTGGGGTGATGGGTATGATTCGGAGCTCTGATTGTTATTCAGTGCATTCAGCCAGCCAGCATGTGGGCTGATTACTGGGTACCAGGCTTATGCAGTTGCAGTAATAGGCAACAGAACATGTCTATTTAAAAAATATATATATATTATCTTGCTAAAAATGAGGCTGCAAGTTGCCACATATACACAGACATTTATCTGCGTAGCAGAGAGAGAGAAAGGGTGAGTGAGAGAGAGAGAGAGAGAGAGAGAGAGAGAGTGATAGAGAGAGGGAGAATGGTGAGTGAGGGTGAGTGCGAGAGAGAGGGTGAAAGAGAGAGAGAGGAGGGTGAGAGAGCAGGGTGAAAGAGAGAGAGAAGGTGTGAGAGAGAGAGGGGGTGAAAGAGAGAGAGGGTGTGAGAGAGAAGGGTGAGAAATAGAGAGAGAGGGGTGAAAGAGTGAAAAAAGAGTGAGAGAGATAGGAGGAGAGCGAGAGGGTGAGAAAGAGAGAGAGGTGAGAGAGAAATAGAGAGAAGGATGAGAGAGGGGGTGAGAGAGAGAGAGAGAGATAGAAAGGGAGATAGAGAGAGAGAGGGGGGGTGAGAGAGAGAGAAGGTGAGAGATGGGGGTGAGAGAGAGAGGGTGAGAGTGAAAGAGAGAGAAGGGTGAGAGACATGGGTGAGAGAGAGGGGGAGAGAGAGAGAGGAGAGGGTGAGAGAGAAAGAGAGAGAGAGAGAGAGAGATTAATACATATATAATCAGTTCTAAGCATAACTGATTATATAAAAACGAAGTATATATATATATATATATATATATATATATATATATATATATATATATTAGCATAACTGACTATATAAAAAAGTACATATCTATATGTAGATTATATATAGATATATATATAAAGATAAATATATTAGCATAACTGACTATAAAAAAAGTATATATATATATATATATATATATATATAAAAATAGATAGATAGATAGATAGATAGATAGATATATATATATATATATATATATATATATATATATATATATATATATATATATATATATATATATATATAAACCAATTATATACAGTTGCTATATCTACTTTTTTATATTATATATTCATATGTAGTTTCTCTATTTCAGTTTTATATATATGTTTTTTAATTCAGCTATGTATCTCATATGTGTATATATATATATATATATATTTTTTTTTTATATAAGATCAGTTATGTACTTCATATGTACATCAGTTTTATATAATATTTATATATACATGCATGCTTATGCATACTAGTGATGGACCGGTGACACTGTCCTATTAGCCTATTTGGGGGGGATCGGGAATGTGACCCCCATAGGCGGCTCCTCTCGGCTACCCTATCCAGCGGACTGCGGGATGCCTCCAGCCGGAGAAGCCCAGCAACTCCGCACGTGTTACTGTGAACATACCGTAACTCTCCTAATACACCCGCCAGCCGCACTCTCCGGCTCTCCCTGGCTGCTGGAAGGTCTATTCTTAGCACGCTAGAAGTCCCCATTGAAGCGTTTTTAAGAATGGGGGATGCAGGACTTACCTGATTGGTATCCTCTCCCGGCCGGGCTCCGTCAGCTTGCAGCATTCAGCACTGGACAGCTCCCCAGCAGCCGCTCCATCCATTCATTCCCTGCCCCTACTCCGAGCTCCATGCAACCAGTGCCCTGCTCTGCTTTTATATACAGCCTGTAGTACTAGCAAACGAGGCTCCTCATTCATTCACAAGCAGCACCTACACATTTACGTGTCTCCTACGTCATCCAGACACCATGTAGGAAATGGGAAGATGTTACTATTTATATCAGCAGGGAGCAAGCTCAGGAGAGAGGGGGAACAGGGAGGAAGGGATAGGGGGAGAGGACAGGGAGAGAGGTGGGGAGCGGAAGAGAAGACAGAGAGGAGAAAACAAATAATAAAAGGTGATGAAGGGCATGGAGAGGACTGCAGAAACGGAAGGGAAGGGGAGCTTCCTGCAGCACAGGGACAGACACTCAGGGGTTAATTGGCAGTGCTGGGGATATGGATGAATGGGGCTTAGCATGCCATTGTGCTGGAGAGACTGCGATTTATCCCCTAGCACTCTCTGAGGCTGTCCCAGCTCCATCAAAAGTCGCCTTCAGCTAAACTGACACATTGGACACACAGGAGAGCCAAGGAGCTCACACATAAAACAGCCATGATTAGTCTAATCTAGCCACAGACAGAGAAAAGCTGATTCAGGGGATGATGATGTGTCATAGAGGAACTAGGACGAAGCAGTAATGGAAGGGTTAAATGCCCTAGCTAAAATGGACAGGCGAAAGGCATGCATAAAAAAAAAAAGGGTAGCTGATGGAGTGCCCATGCCTGAAACAATGGAAAAGTGAAGGTGAAGTCTCTAGAAGAAAGTCCCATAGAGTTGGTGAGGGGAAGACAGACAAATGATTGGGATATGGCGAAAAAAACAGCGTTACCCACCTCCTGCACATTGCAGCATATTGCAGCCTGGGATGCTGGTGTTAGCAAGTTGCGCTAAGTGTTGGTGTTCTGGGAGGGAAGCTGAAGAGGGAGGATGTTTTTTTTTTGTAGAGTTCACGGGGGTGGAGAGTCTTCCAAAGCAGAAGCTGTTGGTGGTGATTTAACTTCCTTTGAGCATAAGCATCCGATAGCTACACCAGCTGAATAAAAAATCATACAGACAGCATTTAAGGGTTAAATATCGAATGAAGTAAGGATTCTACGTTAATGAATATGTGAGAGGAAGAGTTAGGGTGGGGTATTATTAGTAAAAACGTTTTATATAGCGCCGACAGTTTTCACAACGCTTTACAAAATAAAGGGACAGTACAGTTCCAACACAAGTCAATACAAGAGGGTCCAGAGGGCCCTGCTCGTCAGAGCTTACAATCTAAAAGGAAAGGGCAAGTCATACCAAAGATAACTATGAGCGATGAGCAGATGGAGAAAGTCAAAGTACTATTGTATCAGATAGGCTTTCCTGTAGAAAAGCGCGCTCAGGGATTGCCTAAAGGCAGACAGCATAGGTTATAGCTATACATATTGGGGTAGCGAGTTCCAGAGGATTGTAGAGCCTTTTGGAGCAGCCTTTCTCAACCTTTTTAACAGCGAGGAACCATTTAATTAACTCTACCGTTATAGGGAACCCCTGTGTATAATTACTCAATAAAGCTCATGGTACAGGTACATTAGTGGTATTGGTGACTGTGAAGGATGCTCTTTTCATTTGTAGTCTTTGGGAAGAATCCCCCCTTACAGATAGCTAAAAAGATCAATGCTGTCAGTGGTCATTTATCTAAGAGGCAGACATTGCTAATTGCTCAAAGAACCACTAGCAACCTTTAGAGACCACTAGAGACCAGGGGTCTCCAAACTTTATGAACAAAGGCCAGCTTACTGTCCTTCAGACTTAAAGGGGTTGTAAAGGTTAGTTTTTTATTTTCTAAATAGGTTCCTTTAAGCTAGTGCATTGTTGGTTCACTTACCTTTCCTTCGATTTCCCTTCTAAATGTTTTTTTTCTTTGTCTGAATTTCTCACTTCCTGTTTCTCCTCAGTAAACTTCACACCATCATCCGAGCGGTGTTTAGTCAGCCAGAACAGCTTACTGAAAAGTTTACTGAGGAGGAACAGGAAGTGAGAAATTCAGACAAAGAAAACAAAGAAAAAAAACATTTAGAAGGGAAATTGAAGGAAAAGGTAAGTGAACCAATAATGCACTAGCTTAAAGGAACCTACAGTGGTGTGAAAAAGTGTTTTGCCCCCTTCCTCATTTCCTGTTCCTTTGCATGTTTGTCACACTTAAGTGTTTCGGAACATCAAACCAATTTAAACAATAGTCAAGGACAACACAAGTAAACACAAAATGCAATTTGTAAATGAAGGTGTTTATTATTAAAGGTAAAAAAAAATCCAAACCATCATGGCCCTGTGTGAAAAAGTGATTGCCCCCTAAACCTAATAACTGGTTGGGCCACCCTTATCAGCAACAACTGCAACCAAGCGTTTGCGATAACGTGCAATGAGGCTTTTACAGCGTCCTGGAGGAGTTTTGGCCCACTCATCTTTGCAGAATTGTCCTAATTCAGTTACATTAGAGGGTTTTCGAGCATGAACGGCCTTTTTAAGGTCATACCACAACATCTCAATAGGATTCAGGTCAGGACTTTGGCTAGGCCACTCCAAAGTCTTCATTTTGTTTTTCTTCAGCCATTCGGTGGTGGACTTGCTGGTGTGTTTAGGATCATTGTCCTGCTGCAGAACCCAAGTTCGTTTCAGCTTGAGTACACGAACAGATGGTCGGACATTCTCCTTCAGGATCTCTTGGTAGACAGCAGAATTCATAGTTCCTTTTATCACGGCAAGTCTTCCAGGTCCTGAAGCAGCAAAACAGCCCCAGACCATCACACTACCACCACCATATTTTACTGTTGGTATAATGTTCTTTTTCTGAAATGCAGTGTTCCTTCTACGCCAGATATACTTGGACACACACCTTCCAAAGAGTTCCACTTTTGTCTCATCGGTCCACAGAATGTTGTCCCAAAAGTCTTGGGGATCATCAAGATGTGTTGTGGAGAAATTGAGACGAGCTTTGATGTTCTTTTTGTTCAGCAGTGGTTTTCTCCTTGGAACTCTGCCATGCAGGCCATTTTTGCCCAGTCTTTTCCTGATGGTGGAGGCATGAACGCTGACCTTAACTGAGGCAAGTGAGGCCTGCAGTTCCTTGGACGTTGTTGTGGGGTCTTTTGTGACCTCTTGGATTAGTCGTCGCTGCGCTCTTGGGGTAATTTTGGGCGGCCGGCCACTCCTGGGAAGGTTCACCACTGTTCCATGTCTTCGCCATTTGTGGATAATGGCTCTCACTGTGGTTCGCTGGATTCCCAAAGCTTTGGAAATGGCTTTATAACCCTTTCCAGACTGATAGATCTCAATTACTTTCTTTCTCAATTGTTCCTGAATTTCTTTGGGTCTCGGCATGATGTGTAGCTTTTAAGGATCTTCTGGTGGACCTTACTGTGTCAAGCAGCTCCTATTTAAGTGATGCCTTGATTGTGAACAGGTGTGGCAATAATCAGGCCTGGGTGTGGCTAGAGAAATTGAACTCAGGTGTGGACAACCACAGTTATAGTATGTTTTAACAAGGGGGGCAATCACTTTTTCACACAGGGCCATGATGGTTTGGATTTTTTTTCACCTTTAATAATAAACACCTTCATTTACAAATTGCATTTTGTGTTTACTTGTGTTGTCCTTGACTATTGTTTAAATTGGTTTGATGTTCCGAAACACTTAAGTGTGACAAACATGCAAAGGAACAGGAAATGAGGAAGGGGGCAAACACTTTTTCACACCACTGTATTTAGAAAATGAAAAATTAACCTTTACAACCCCTTTAAGCAGAGCCGGACTGTGGCCATTGGGAGTAGAAATTGTCCTGGTGGCAGTGAAAGTAAAGAATGCATCTTTGGGATCAGTTGGAGGAATAGTGCCCCATTGTTGGTGTCTGGGGGAGGAATAGTGCCCAATCATTGATATCAGTGAGAGGATTAGTGACCCATTGTTGAATCAATAGGAAGAATACCGCCCCATTAATGATATCAATTTGAGGAATAGTGCCCCATCATCAGTGTCAATAGGAGAAATAGTGCCCTGTTGTTGATGTCAGTAGCAGGTATTATGCCAATTGTTGGTATCAGTGGAAGGAATAGTGACTTGTATCCGTGGGAGGAAAAGTGCCCCAAGATCTAGATAAAGGCAAGCAGAGGGACGCATCTGGCCCCCTGGGCTGAAGTTTGGGGACCACTGCTTTAGAGGAACCCTGGTTAAGAAAGGCAGTTGTGGACTAATCCTGGAGGCAAGTATGGGAGAAGGCGATAAAAGATCTAGAGAGCAGGAGGTCTTTAGAGGAAGAAGAGGATGGTTTGGGTAATATTCTGTGACAAGGTTTGTGATGTAACTTGGGTCAGAGTTCTGAAGGGCTTTGAACGTTCTTGTTTGTATTTTGAATTGTATTCCTTGGGCGAGCAGAAGCCAGTGGATGGATTAGGAAGAATAGTCAATAAAACCATAGTGATAGACGAAAGCAGTAGTGGTCAACTCTAAAATTGTATAGGGGGCCTCAAGTGCAGTACCTAAAGTCACCAAAGGGCTGCACATAATATTCAATAAATGTAATGGTACAAAAAGCTGTTAGAAACTGCAGACATACTACAGAAAATGATCAGAAACACAGGCATGCTACATGGGAATGTTGGAGACTGCGGATTTGCTGTAGGGCTTGATGGAGACTGGGGACATGCTTTAGAAGATATTCATAGACTCGTGGCACTTTTCAGAAGTCAGTCATAAGATGAAAAAAAATTAAAAAAAATCACATGATACTGTGAGAGTTGCTATTACTGTCCCTTTACAAATCAGTGCTTTTATATACTATATGAGTTCCCTACAATCTCCATTAAATATGACTTGTGCCACATTTGATATTTCTTCTAGCCAGATCCATTATATAGAATCAGAGGGAAAAAAAACATAAAACGAGAAAAGGGATGGACAACTCAGAAAAAGTAAGAAAGTGTAAAATAAATGAATCAAGCCATTTACCTACTAGAAGCCAGTCTAAAGAATATTTTTCCTTTATTGGCTTGAGTAAAGCTGGCCATAGACAGTTTGAATCTCGGGCGGTTCAGCAGGAGATTTGAACCATGTATAGGCAGGCTGAATGTACCCAGGTTGATCAATCGATCAACTTGGGTACAACCAGCCTGACGTATTTTACATGCGATTATTGTGGGCAGCTGTTATAGCCGCTAGCAATAATCACTGTCTTCTCCAGTCGGGGATGGCTTCTCACGCTCCCGGCAGGGAGAACACAATGGCTCGGCGGGAGGGATTCATCTGTCAACACCTGTAGTTGTAGGAAAGAAATTCGCTCCATCTATGGTTGGCCCAAGCACCTAGGTAAGGAAAATGCAGACTACTGTCCCTGAACCCTGACCTATGACCTATTAACCCTGAGGGATGCACAAAAGTGCCAAAATGCAGCACTAGGCTGCTGGTTGGGCACCATTGACTAAAGGGTCTATTTATCAATGTTTTCACCAACTATTCACTCATTTATTTTTATATAAGATTTCCATCAGAGAATAAGCGAATCTTGGGTGAAAGGTATGTGAACCTTGGGTGAAAACATTGATAAATAAACCCTTAAAGAATAGAATTCCAGATATGGATACTTTATGCGTTGTTATATTCTGAACACAGACGGTTGCCTGCTTGGCACTAGTGATTTGCATCTTCTCAATGAATGCAAGGCGTTTTCTGATTGGTAGAGAGATGGGGCAGTAATGTGATCTCTCACTCACCACCTTGTCAAATCAGAGAGTTTCATGATTAATCATTAAAGAATCGAGATTGCGATTCTACCCCCACGCGATCTTAACACAGCATTTTCCCGATTCAGTGCAGAGAGTTCGCTAACTGTTGAGGCAGGCAGCCTGCCAAGTTTATCACAACATTGCTTAGGTGGAAATAGAGAAACATTGTATCTTCTGTTCTTTTAGATCAAAGGAATGAACTCGGTCTGTAAATGAGGTCAGTTTAACCACTTAAAGGCTAAATCTTTTTATTACACTTGTTGCTTACAAGTTAAAATCAGTATTTTTTGTTAAAAAATTACTTAGAACCCCCAAACATTATATATATTTTTTTTAGCAGAGACCCTAGAGAATAAAATGGCGGTTGTTGCAATATTCTTATGTCACACTGTATTTGTGAAGCGGTCTTTCAAACGCAATTTTATGGGAAAAAATACATTTGAATGAATAAAATTAATAAAAAACAAGAACGGTAAAGTTAGCCCAATTGTTTTATATAATGTGAAAGATGATGTTACGCCGCGAGAATCGTGAGAGAATCTTGGTCTTTATTCTAAGCAAAAATATTGTGATTCTCATTTTGGCCAGAATCGTGCAGCTCTACTTTGGACATATTGAAAAAATGCAAAGCATTCTCTGAATAACTTGGTGTTGAGTGGCTGATCTCCTGTATGCAGAATTCAGTTGGGCAGACGTTTGGCATGGAACCCAAAAGCAAATGGAGATCCTTGGAGTAGTGGTGTGTACTTTAGTGATTTCCTGCTTCCAGGCCAAGTGCAGTACAGTGGAACCTCGGATTGCGAGAAACGCGGTTAACGAGCGTTTTCGCAATACGAGCACTGTATTTTTAAAAAACATAACTCAGTTTGCGAGTTTTGTCTCGCAAAATGAACATGATTCAGGTCAAAGCGTGTGCAGTACCACGTTTGGCCTGATGTGGGGGGGGGGGGGCGCCGCTGATCGACGCTGTTCGGAAATGCACGGAAAGGCCCTAGGACAGCTTGGCTGACCTCGGTAAACCTTGGGAACGGAGTCTTTCCGAGGTTTGCTGAGGTGTCCTCTGGCCTTTTTCGGCCATTTCCGAGACTCTCCGGCACCCCACCTCTGGCCGCATGCGGTATTGCATGCCATTGAAGTCAATGCGTAACAAATTATTTTCGTTTCCATTGACTTCAATGGGGAAACTTGCTTTGATATGCGAATGCTTTGGATTAAGAGCATTGTCCTGGAACATATTATGCTCTTAATCCGAGGTTCCACTGTACTGTATATCTATAGTTAGGGCTGCTGTTAGAAATCATGGGGCCCCATGCAGCCCTCCTTATGGGGCCCCCAAACCCGCCTTCACCCCCCCTCCTGAACAGCGACACTGACTTTATCTGCCCTAAAATTAAAAAAGAAAGTTCCTCCTGGGTCCCTCTGTTGACGTGGTTGGGCCCAGGGAAATGTAATTTAAATCCTGGTAAGCAAGTAGGAGTAGGGATGTGGTCTAGTAAAATTAATGTATTCTTTTAGGCAGAAATTAACAATAAAGCTGCCCGAGCCCCTCTGTTTAGCTGATGAGGCCTGGGCCCAGTACCACAGGACCAGTTGTACGGCCTTATCAGCGGCCCTGTGTATAGTTACATTGGTCCAAGCTAGACCAATGTAACTAAGTATAAAATATCCATACCTGGAATTCTTCATATTATACCCACCAACATTTGTTGTTTACTATAATTACAGTTAACTGAAATGTGATTGGTGCTATTAGTTACTGTGCATTGTAGTTGATCTTTGCACTGCTTTACTAACTAAAGGCCCATACACACAATCTGACTTTTTGGCAACAAACATGCAAATTAGCTGGTTTAAGGCAACATCCGACCATTTGTACGCTCCATCGGACAAACTTTTTTGGTTTTCATCGGACAAACGCTCTGCAAACAGACAAACTTTTCAGCAAAAAAAGTCAGATGGAGCAAAGTCCGATCGTGTGTACAAAAATCAATCGTACTTAAGTCCAAAGTACAAACACGCATGCTCAGAACCAATGCAAAAGATCAGACAACAATACAGAAGTTGAACAAAGGGTGGCGTTAAAGAGCAGAAAAACCACGTGATTTGGTGAAAGTTGGCTGAAAAAGTCCTGCCATGTGTATGCAATACAAATTCACGGCCAACGCCCTTTGGACAGAAATCCACGGAAAAGTTTGTTTAAAGTCCGATCATGTGTACGAGGCTTTAGACCATTTGTATCAATTATCAAACTTTCTGAAAGCGAACTGCGAGGGCCGGTTCACACCAGAATGTTTGTGCGTTTTTGTGTGATTGCACAGGGCACATTTTTGTGTGTGATTTTGTGCGTTCTTGCATGGTTGCACAGGGCACATTTTTGACAGCCATTGGTTTCCAAATACACAGGAACACGCAAAAAGTAAGGCAGACACAGTTTTGTAAAACTGTGCTGCACCAAACAGCATAGTACCGTGGTGCCATGCAGTTTGGTGGCTGTGAACACACCCACATTTGCCAGCTGTGTGGGGGGTACCAATAACATTTGTTGGCACCTGTGTGCATCTAAAGAAAGCATTGCATCCTCGTGCAGTTTGGGAATCGCCCACAGAAGCACCCATTTCCCGCATCACAAGTGGTGTGAATGGGCATTATTCCTTCCATTCCTCGTTACTGCACTGACATTGTGAAAGAAAGAAGCTGGCAGCAATGGGCAGCACAAGCTGTTTTTCTTTTAACCATTTTCATAGCTGTATCTACAAGATGGCCCCATTCCTGACCCGGGATAGGAGCAGTTACTTAAATCAGTGTATATTTGGTAGATATGAAGTTGTCAGGATCATAGGAGGTGACTGTGCATTTAATAGCTGCGATCATTTCCTGTGAAGGTGCTGTAATGAGTTTAGTATGAAGCAGAACCGTCAATAGGCCGATATAGAGAGATAACACGTTCAGCTGTTCCCATGTGTCTCAGTTGTTTACCGATTCCTCCTGCTCACTTCATTAGAAGCTCCTCGTCTGCGATGGATAATCAGAAAACACTGGTATATGGGCGTCATGGTTTCCATATGGATGGTGAAACTCCCCAGCATTAGGCTTTCTCAGAGGTCGCATCAAAATAGGAAGTACAGCTGTTCAACTCAATCAACGATTTTATTTTCTAATTATTTCACGTCAGTTCAATATTTAAGCATCTATTTTGACGCCGATGAGTGCATCCTGCAGAAGAAATGCGTACAATGACCAAGCAGCAATTATCAGCTAATTGTCTAAAATCCTAAGCTGTCACAAGCAAGCATGATATTCTATAAGAGTATTTGAAGAGCAAGGATAATGTCCAAAGTACATTTACCCATAGCATCCAAATACAAGTCATCTCACTTCAGTAAACTGAATGCTGATTGGTTGCTATAGGTTCCTGCACTTCATACATCAATATGGTGCTGTCTTATTAACCACTTGCTTACTGGGCACCTAAACCCCCCTCCTGTCCAGACCAATTTTCAGCTTTTAGCGCTGTCACTCTTTGAATGACAATTGCGCGGTCAAACAACACTGTACCCAAATGAAATTGTTATCATTTTTCCCCACAAATAGAGCTTTCTGTTGGTGGTATTTGATCACCTCAGTTTTTTTTTTTTTTTTGTTAAAAAAATTAAAAACGACCATTTAAAAAAAAAAAAAATACAAAACCGTTTTATATTTTGTTCAATTTTGCAAACAGGTAATTTTTCTCTTTCATTGATGTACGCTGATGAGGCTACACTGATGGGCACTGATAGGCTGCACTGATGGGCATCGATATGCTGCATTGATGGGCACTGATAAGGCGACACTAATGGGCACTGATAAGCTGCCACTGATGGGCACTAATAGGCAGCACTGGTGGGCACTGATGAGGTGGCACTGGTGGACACTGATATGTGGCATTGGTGGGCACTGAGAGGTGGCATTGATGGGTGGCACTGATGGGCGGCACTGAAGGGCATTGATAGGTGGCACTGAAGGGCACTAATAGGTGGCACTGATAGGTAGTACTGATAGCTGGTGATATCACTGATGGGTGGCAGTGATGGGCACTGATGGGTGGCAGTGATGGGCACTGGTAGGTGACACTGATAGGCAGCACTGCTAGGTGGCACTGATGAGGCACTGATTGGCACCACTGGTGGGCATTGATAGGTGGCACTCAGCATTGATAGGTGGCACTGATTGCTGGCACTTATGTACTGGTGGTGTACTGTTATTGGCTGTCATTGGCTGACAGCTGATCACGTGGTAAGGGGCTGGGATCGACCTCTAACTCCGATCTGTGATCACCCGAGTCTCATTCAGGAGGGTGTGGCCAGCCTGCAAAGGGGAGGACGTCTATTGACACCCTCCCGGCAAAGCAGATCCGCACTGTAGCCATCATTCGGCTATAGCGCGGATCTGAAGGGGTTAAAAAAGACTGAAAGTGGACCTTCAGTCACTTTTTCAACTTTCCATCTAGAAAATCTTCTGCCCTTGTTGTTTTAACTTTGGATAGTAATTTTTTTTTTATGCCAGTAAATACCTTATACAGCTCACTTCCTGTTTCTTGTCTGGTAAAAAGCCTAGGCTTATGACATGCACAGCTCTCTCTCTCTCACTCTTGTGAGAGTTTTCTAGGCAGGGAGGGGGGATGAGTCATAAGAGGGCCAATGAGAGCTGCAGAGCTGGAGGTGTGCCTCTGTGTGTCTGTGTAAATCCAGGAAGTGAACAGGCAGCAGCTTCAACTGCCCACAGTTAACATGGTTGCAGCCAGACTGAAGGGAGATTTCTGCAGCATATTTGGCAAGTACAGAATCACAGTATATATAAAATAACATGCAAAGTGGTTGAAGGGAAGCTTCAGAATGGCAAAGATGTTTTTCTTACAAACTATGTGAGCAGACTGCAGTTCCTCTTGAAGGTGCTTACCTTTAAAATGGTTACAGCTGATGTTTAATCAGCTCATATTGTGCTTTCCTTGGTCCCTCCCACCCCTCTTGATTAACACTCTCTATTTTAATGATATGTTTTATTTTAGACCCAGTGACATCATCACTGTGCTTCTCTATGCACTGCAGACAGAGCAGGGCTAGTGGGAGGGGCATCAGGGGACTGTACATAGCTTCCTGAAAACATCACAGCACCCTGTCCTAATACTGTACTCCTCTTAAGAGCCCTGAGCTAAGATTCTTGCAGTAGGATCTTAGGAGGACATCAGTGGAAGAGAGGGCATTTGCATGCTGACCACCCTAGGTAAAGTCTATATGTGGCACTGAGCCTTCATGATGGAAAAAATTGAAATCCAATGAATGAAAGGGGTGTTCCAGATACAGTTTGGCTGTGTAGGAAAAGGCTATAGGATGCTGTACATCCTCCAGCCAGAAAATGATACAGGCTTTATCGAACTTGCTGCAGCTTCTAATGCACACTGGGAGAAGATCACAGTGTGCAGTAAAGTCAGGGTACGTAATTTCAATACAGGAAAGAAACCTGTACTGCACAAGACTGAAGGTAAAGCTGGAGTTTGGATTTAAAGACGGTGAAACAATACATAGCACATAGGCGTGAGCACAGGGTGTGCCAGGTGTGCCGGGGCTTACCCTAATCATACTGTAATGTACAAATTTGCCCTGCTGCTTGGATGCAGAGAAAGAGACTGGGGAATCTCTGTCCTCAGTCCTTTTCTCTGTCTCAAAAGTGAGACACCAGGGGACTGACATTTCACCAAAGACTCCCAATCGTGCTCCTAAAAAATTGTAAAAATAAATAAATAATAATAATAAATTATTGTAAAAAAATATTGTAAAAAATAATAAAATTGTAAAAAAGTTGTATTAAAAAATAATAAAAATAAACTACTGACTCCAATCTCTGCCTTACTGACATTGTCCACTGCTCTACTAACACCAACCTCTGCCCTACTGACATTATCCACTTCTCTACTGACATCGTCCATTTTCCTACTGACTCTGTCCATTGCCCTACTGACACTGTCCACTTCTCTACTGACACCGTCCATTGTCCTACTGACACCGTCCATTGTCCTACTGACACTGTCCACTTCTCTACTGACACCGTCCATTGTCCTACTGACACTGTCCATTGCCCTACTGACACTGTCCACTTCTCTACTGACACCATCCATTGCCCTACTGACACTGTCCACTTCTCTACTGACACTGTCCATTGCACTACTGACACTGTCCACTTCTCTACTGACACCGTCCATTGCCCTACTGACACTGTCCACTTCTCTACTGACACATCCATTGCCCTACTGACATTATCCACTTCTCTACTGACATCGTCCATTTTCCTACTGACTCTGTCCATTGCCCTACTGACACTGTCCACTTCTCTACTGACACCGTCCATTGTCCTACTGACACCGTCCATTGTCCTACTGACACTGTCCACTTCTCTACTGACACCGTCCATTGCCCTACTGACACTGTCCATTGCCCTACTGACACTGTCCACTTCTCTACTGACACTGTCCATTGCCCTACTGACACCGTCCATTGCCCTACTGACACTGTCCACTTCTCTACTGACACTGTCCATTGCACTACTGACACTGTACACTTCTCTACTGACACTGTCCACTGCCCTACTGACACTGTCCATTGCCCTACTGACACTGTCCACTTCTCTACTGACACCGTCCATTGCCCTACTGACACCGTCCATTGCCCTACTGACACTGTCCACTTCTCTACTGACACCGTCCATTGCCCTACTGACACTGTCCATTGCCCTACTGACACTGTCCACTTCTCTACTGACACTGTCCATTGCACTACTGACACTGTCCACTTCTCTACTGACACTGTCCACTGCCCTACTGACACTGTCCATTGCCCTACTGACACTGTCCATTGCCCTACTGACACTGTCCACTGCCCTACTGACACTGTCCATTGCCCTACTGACACTGTCCATTGCCCTACTGACACTGTCCACTTCTCTACTGACACTGTCCATTGCCCTACTGACACTGTCCATTGCCCTACTGACACTGTCCACTTCTCTACTGACACTGTCCATTGCCCTACTGACACTGTCCACTTCCCTACTGACACTGTCCACTTCTCTACTGACACCGTCCATTGCCCTACTGACACCGTTCATTGCCCTACTGACACCGTCCATTGCCCTACTGACACTGTCCATTGCCCTACTGACACTGTCCATTGCCCTACTGACACTGTCCATTGCCCTACTGACACTGTCCATTGCCCTACTGAAACAGTCCATTGCCCTACTGACACGGTCCACTTCTCTACTGAAATACTGTCCATTGCCCTACTGACACCGTCCATTGCCCTACTGACACTGTCCATTGCCCTACTGACACTGTCCACTTCTCTACTGACACCGTCCATTGCCCTACTGACACCGTCCATTGCCCTACTGACACTGTCCATTGCCCTACTGACACAGTCCATTGCCCTACTGACACTGTCCATTGCCCTACTGACACTGTCCATTGCCCTACTGACACAGTCCACTTCTCTACTGACACTGTCCATTGCCCTACTGACACGGTCCACTTCTCTACTGACACTGTCCATTGCCCTTCTGACACTGTTCATTGCCCTACTGCCCATATATACACACACACGCATGTGTGTTTGAGCTTTGGGGTGCACACCCTAATGCACTAGGCTGTCCACACCTATGACAGCACATGAACTGGGTGAAAACTAGATTCCGTGCTCATGGTAAGCATACAAAATAAAGTGGAAATACTGCATAAAATGTATGTAAAGTCAAATAGATTTTATTATTTTTTTATAGAGAAGGGTATGATTGCTGTCATGTTTTTTTGCTGTCTGTGTCCCTTTGGGGAGATTTCCCTTGACTAAGGCCCCTTTCACACTGAGGCGCTTTGCTAGCGCTAAAGTTCTAAAAATAGCGCCTGCAAAGCGCCTTTTAACAGCGGCTGCTGTGTCTCCAGTGTGAAAGCCCGAGGGCTTTCACACTGGAGCGGTGCGCTTGCAGGACATGAAAAATGTCCTGCAAGCCGCATCTTTGGAGCGCTGTACGAGCAGTGTATTTACCGCTCCTAAAGCGCCCCCTCCCATTGAAAACAATGGGGCAGCGCTCCAAACCCGCCCGCAAAGCGCCGCTGCAGCGGCGCTTTGTGGGGGGTTTTAACCCTTTTTCGGCCGCTCGCGGGGGGGGTAAAATCGCCCCGCTATCGGCCGAAAAGCGCCGCTAAAACGACGCTAAATATAGCGCCGCTTTAACGCCAGCTCGCCCAGCGCCTCAGTCTGCAAGTAGCCTTAGTGTTCTGGAGACAGAACCAGCAGTGAAAAGAAAATCTCTCTAAATTTAACAAAATCTCCACTTCCACAGCCTCCGCTCACACCATGCAGGTGTAATGGGCTGTTTACATGTCTGTGCACATTTCTGCATGTTGCGTTTAGAGTAGCCCATTCATTTAAATGGGTTTCCCTATATGCGAGAATTGTGCAAAAGAAGTGCATTACCATTTTCAAATATAGTATGTTATATTGTTATCATGCGTTTTGGTATGTGGTAATATGTGTTTATGTGTTGGAAAGATGAGTAGGGTGCTGTTAAGAATTAATGGCACTGCTCTTCTCCTGCAGAAGGGCTGTTGATTTTTCAGCGTTGTTGGAATACACATAAAAGTATAAGGCTGCTTTCACACTGGGGCAGTTTTCAGGCGGTACAGCGCTAAAAATAGCGCCTGTACACCGCCTGAAAAAACCGGCCCCATTCACTCCAGTGTGAAAGCTGGCGGGCTTTCACACTGGAGCGGTGCGCTAGCAGGACCGCAACAAAAGTCCTGCTAGCAGCATCTTTGGAGCGGTGAAGGAGCGGTGTATTTACCGCTCCTATACCGCTCCTTCCCATTGAAATCAATGGGAAACCGCGGGGATACCGCCCGCAAACCGCCGCTGCAGCGGCGCTTTGCGGAGGTTTTTAACCCTTTTGCGGCCGCTAGCGGGGGTTAAAACCACCCCGCTAGCGGCCGCATACCGCGGGTAAAACGATGGTAAAGCAGCGCTAAATATAGCGCTGCTTTACCGTCGCCGGCCCGCACCGCCCCAGTGTGAAAGCAGCCTTAGACAGTTGTCTCCAGAACAGGTTTGGAAGATTTCCCCTCACCTCTCAAAATTTTTAGATTTTCAAATATTTCTTGGCAAAGGGATACAGACAGCAATAAAAACTGAGGTTCTAATGCTTTCACATTCTTTAAAAAAAAAAAAAATTGACTTTACATATACTTTAACTAGTTCTTGATCTGGATGGACATCATATGAAGTCCTCCCAGATTGTGCCTCTTACGTGGCCGTGCTTCAGCGCAATCTGTCACCATCTGTGTGCGATGAATGATTAATTAGTGTAACAGCCCGCTGACGGTACCATGTAATCACATGACAATTGTAAACAATGGATGCTTCCTTTCATGTCATCCATTGTGTACAATTGTGTTGCTAGTTGTCACAGTGATCACATGATACAGACAGGGCCAATCACAGCCCATCTGTACTGTGTAATAAGATGTGGCCAATCACAGCTAATTACAACAAAACACACTGAATAAATGAGTTTCATTCAGTAAAAATAGTAGCTTATACCAGTGAAATTCACTGGTATAAACAATTATAATGTGTAAAAAAAAAAAAAATCCTGATCACTTTCCTAGAGTAGTACAGTGTTACTATGGTAACACCGTATTGTACTGGTGACAGTATGTAAAAAACTATTGTGAAAAAAAATAATTTTATTTCTTTATTTTCAAAAAAATTGTGACAAAAAAATAACAACTTCAAAAAACTTGCCATGCCTCTTACTAAATACCTTGGACTGTCTACTTTTCAAAAAGGAGTAATTTGGGGGTTATTTTTACTGTCCTGGCATTTTTGGACCTCAAAATTAGATAGGCCGTCGGTGCATCAGGGTTGGTTGATTTTCAGACATCTACCATAGTTTGTGGACTCTATAACTTTCCTACAGTCTAAATAATATACACTGATTTGGGTTATTTTCACCAAAATAATGTAGCAGAATACATTTTGGCCTAAATTTATGAAGAAAAAATTTTTATTTGCAAAATTTATAAAAGAAATTAAGAAAAGCGTTTTATTTTTTTCAAAATTGTCGATCTCTTTTAGTTTATTTAGCAAAAAATAAAAAACCTAGTGGTGATCAAATACTGTGTGACCAGTATACAGTTGTGCTCATAAGTTTACATACCCTGGCAGAATTTATGATTTCTCTGCCATTTTTCAGAGAATTTGAATGATAACACAAAAACTTTTCTCTCACTCATGGTTAGTGTTTGACTGAAGCCATTTATTATCGATCAACTGGTTTACTCATAATGACAACAGAAACTACCCAAATGACCCTGTTTACATACCCCAGTTCTTAATACTGTGTATTGCCCCCTTTAACATCAATGACAGCTTGAAGTCTTTTGTGGTATTTGTGGATGAGGCTCTTTATCCTCTCAGATGGTAAAGCTGCCGATTCCTCTTGGCAAAAAGCCTCCAGTTCCTGTAAATTCTTGGGCTGTCTTGCATGAACTGCAGGTTTGAGATCCCCCCAGAGTGGCTCAATGATATTAAGGTCAGGAGACTGAGATGGCAACTCCAGAACCTTCGATTTTTTCTGCTGTAGCCAATGAGAGGTCGACTTGGCCTTGTGTTTTGGATCATTGTCATGTTAGAATGTCCAAGTACGTCCCATGCACAGCTTCCTGGCTGATGAATGCAAATGTTCCTCCAGTATTTTTTGATAACATACTGCATTCATCTTTCCAGCAATTTTGACCAAATTTCCTGTGCCTTTGTAGCTCACACATCCCCAAAACATCAGTGACCCACCTCTGTGTTTCACAGTAGGAATGGTGTACCTTTCATCATAGGCCTTGTTGACTCCTCTAAATGTAGTGTTTATGGTTGTGGCCAAAAAGCTAAATTTTGGTCTTATCACTCCAAATTACTTTGTGCCAGAAGTTTGATGCTTGTCTCTGTGCTGTTTAGCGTATTGTAAGCGGGATACTTTGTGGCATTTGCACAGTAATGGCTTTCTTCTGGTGACTCGACCATGCAGCCCATCTTTCTTCAAGTGCCCTCCTTATTGTGCATCTTGAAACAGCCACACCACATGTTTTCAGAGAGTCCTGTATTTCACCTGAAGCTATTTGTGGGGTTTTCTTTGTATCCCAAACAATTTTCCTGGCTGTTGTGGACATTAGTTGGTCTTCCTGACCGTGGTTTGGTTTTAACAGAACCCCTCATTTTCCACTTCTTGATTAGAGTTTGAACACTGCTGATTGGCATTCTCAATTCCTTGGATATCTTTTTATATCCCTTTCCTGTTTTAAACAGTACAACTACCTTTTTCCACAGATCCTTTGACAATTCTTTTGCTTTCCCCATGACTGAGAATCCAGAAATGTCAGTGCAGCACTGGATGAAAGATGCAAGGGTCTGTCAGGAGTCCAGAAACTCATTGACCTTTATATACACACACTAATTACAAGCAAACAGATCACAGGTGAGGATGGTTGATTTACCTTTAATAGCCATTCAAACCCATTTGTGTCATCTTGTGTGCATGTTATCAGTCCAAAATCACCAGGGGATGTAAACTTTTGATCAGGGTCATTTGGGCAGTTTCTGTTGTCATTATTATTTAAAAAGAGTAAACATAGTTGATTGATAATAAATGGCTTCAGCCAAACACTAACCAAGAGTGAAAGAAATGTTTTGTGTTATCATTCATATTCTCTGAAAAATGGCAAAGAAATCATAAATTCTGCAAGGGTATGTAAACTTATGAGCACAACTGTATATACCATAGTTTGTAGACGCAATAAAATTTGCGCAAACCAATTAATATATGCTTATTGGGATTTTTTTTTATCCAAAAATCTGTAGTAGAATACATATTGGTCTAAATTATTTTTTTTTTTTTTTATTGGATATGTTTTATAACAGAAAGTAAAAAATATTGTTTTATTTTTTCAATTGATTCGATTTTTTTTGTTTATAACACAAAAAAAAAAAAAACCCAATGGTGATCAAATACCACCAAAAAAAAGCTCTTTTTGTCTGAATAATTTTGGTACAGTGTTGCATGATCACAAGTGTCAGTTAAAGTAACGCAGTACCACGAAGCAAAAAATGGCCTGGTCATGAAAGTAAATACTCCGGAGCTGAAATGGTTAAAGTTGATCTATATATCTATAAACACATTTTTTTTTTTTGGGTATTGTCTTCTTGTTTTATTCTTTCTGTTTGCATTCTGTTGGTAAGAATTCCCTTCACTTTCTGTCCTGGAAGCACAACAGGAAGTAAGAGGGAATCTTTCCAAATTGAGAGTAAATTCCATCTTAGATAGTTGTCTCTTCTGATCTGTTGTCATCAGGAGGTGAATTTCCCAACACCCCATAAATTAATCAAAACAATTGCCATTTTTAAAACGAAAGTACTTGTCAACTTTGTTCATCCTATAGTTGCATCTCAGTGCTACCTGTTTGCAGCCACTTCCTGTCTACATGCATTTGGATGGATGCTTGTATGACATTACCTTAGATTTCCTAATGGTGGCAACAGTGAAGCATGCCTGTTGTAGTGTGTGTTGAAAGGCCAAACAGGGTCAAAGCATTGTTGCCCTGTAACAATAGGTGCCCAAACAAGGAAATTCATGGCAGGACCAGCGGGTATTATTTTTTATTTTATTTTATTATTACGTATTTGTAATTTAATGAAAGCTGACAATTAAATTATTGACAATTACTTTTAAAATGCCATTAGAATGTTAAAGCTTATATGAGATACGCTTTCATTTAAATGTAATGGATAACAGATTTAATGATATTGGCTCACAGATCCTAAATGTACAGATATAGAACCCGGGGCGTCTTTAATATTGATTGGACCCTGGGCAAACATTTTCTTGCCCCCCCATCATTACACAGGACCCCTCCCCCCTACTACCCCATCATTACACAAGATCTCCTCCCCATACTACCCCATCATTACACAGGACCCCCCTCCCCCATCATTACATAAGACACCCTCACCCATACTACCCCCATCATTACACAAAGACCCCTCCCCCATACTACCCCCCATTATTACACAGGACCCCGCTCTCCTATACTACCCCTACCATTACAAAGGATCCCCCTCCCCCATACTACCCCCATCAGTACACAGGATCCTCTTCCCCATACTACTCCCATCATTACACAGGACCCTCTCCCCTCCCTCCACAGACCCCTGCATTGCCCCCCCCCACCACCCAGCGGTCTCACCTTGATAGTGTCCACAGCAGTGGTGGCTGGTGCTAAAAATTTTCAGGGGGGCACAAACAAACCCCTCCAAGTTTGCACTTACCAGAGGATGCCTTGCGTTCCACAGGATGAGAAACCAGCAGTAACGTGATTGATTTGCTAAAATCAAAAGTGGGAGGCTTTGGGGCACAGTGCTCTGTGCCCCGAGGACAAACTGAAACAAGCCAATTAGAGCCCCAGCCTCAAATCACATGCTCACACCACATTTAAAGACCTAATAGACACCCATTAGTCCGGCATCCCGCACAGTGCACATACATATGAACAATTTTTTTTAAAACAAATGATAATATGACTAGCAGTTTTTAACATGGTAAAGTAGCTTTCTTCTTCGGGGGCGGGAGGGGGGTGCCTCTGCACCCCTTTTGGACCGGCCTCCACTGGTTAAGAGGATGTCAGGTGAACACCAGGCACATCCCACCAAACCCTCCAGTGAAAAAGTTCTTCAGTGAACCAATGTTCTACTGCTTGTTGGGCATGGTGAGGTAGAGGCGTCAGTATGACTGCGCCCGGGACTGACAGACACTCTCCCCAGACAAGGTTTACTTTACCAAGCTGGCAAATCACCTCACAGGCTGCAGACATAACACTCAACCAATCAGCAGTTCCCCAACATTCGATTCCACCCTTATCTCCTGAGTGATAGCCAAATCCATTTATCAACTATTTGCATGCAGCATGGGCTCAAGGGGCAGCTGCTTTGGGCCCCACAACAATGACTGGGGCAGCTGTCCTTTTTGCCCTGCGTTAAAGAACATATACGTGCTGTATATATATTTAAATTTATGAACTGTATTAGTAGCCTGTTTGCATGAAAATACCTGGTATTTCTGCCCACATTAGTAAGATGAAAATAGAAAAGAGATTTTTGCTGCATTGTATATACAGTAACTGAATAAACAAACCTAGGGCCTGAAATTTATGTGCACTAACACTTGTTAGCTTGAAATACTGGGAACAATATGCAGCTGAATATATTGAAACCCATACTTAAAACAATCACTGCCTTTTTCAGCTTAAGTTATGATGAGAGTGTAATTTATATCCCAGGTCCTGGGGATAGCTTAATCAAGAAAGATTTTAAAAAGAATATTTAGTGGAAGAGATATGAACAAATCTGATCTATAAAATGTTAGAACTGTGAAATTTAGTATAAAAGCTGAAACCTGATATAATATTATTGAAATTAATATGCCACATAACCAAAGCATATTTTATGAAATAAAGTAACATTGGGGGTTATTTACTAAAACTGCCGAGTGCAAAATTCGGTGCAGCTCTGCATAGAAATCAACCAGCTTTAAGGTTTTATCGTCAAAGCTTCATTGAAGAAGCTGAAGTTAGAAGCTGATTGGCTCCCATGCACAGCTGCACCAGATTCAGCACTAAGGTTGTTTAGTTACAGAAAGTAACGATACACTTTATACCCAAGGCCAGATTTCTGCATAGCCAACACAAGCCATGGTGTAGGGCAGTAGGGATGCCAGTGGCAGCACATAACCACCCACACATCATGTTGTTGACTTACATTAACTCATTCTCATGTATAATAAGATTCCAGACTGCCACCTTACCTGTCAGCGGACATTTCCCTAATTTATTTCAATCAAATATGAGTTTTATTTTACCCCTAGTGTTAAGGATCGACAGCCACCTGAACATCCGGCAACAGTTATCTATTTGACTGTATGACCAGCAAAAAACTTGTAGTCAAAGTCTTCACTTGGAAATGCGATACCCTAACTACCAAGGCGTGAGGTGTGCCTTGGCCTTAGCTGGTCAGTATGCCTGAAAGAGGGCATACCCTGAATGTATGAATATGAAAAATGTACGATGTGTATAAGTATATGAAAGGTTTGGGGGAAACGAGTGGGTGTGAACCCTAAATACGAGCCGACGCAGGATAAAACAGAGGAGGAGGGATATATATACCCCTCAGACTCCTCCGGCCAGCCTTCTTACTTGTAGTCAGAGTCTTCACTTGGAAATGCGATACCCTAACTACCAAGGCCTGAGGTGTGCCTTGGCCTTAGCTGGTCAGTAAGCCGGAAAGAGGGCAAAAAGACACAAAAGTAGGTGTGATAAGAAAGCTTGATGAAGGGTAGGTAACAATCCGTCTAGTAGAGTAGCACACGCCCGGATTGCTTCAATATACGGATCTGGTATGTATCAGCTATAACAGAAAGAAAACCAATGTCCCATGAATTGATGATAAGAAGGGACCCCCTGTTTGGAACCTGAGAAACTGCCCAGAACCCAAATAAATGTCCTGTAAATGATTTGGATTAATTCCTGAGAAAAAACAGACAAACTGATTGTAGTGAGAGAATACGTGGGGTAAAGGGAGCAAGGGCTGCCCCAAGGAGCCCCTACGAAATATTGCAGAGAAGATCAACTCTTCAAAACGGACACCAGTTAAGTCACTCTGTGAAATTCCCACGAACCCCTGGCCTGCCTGTCTATGCTTGATATGAGGAAGTTTGAGAGGAAGAGCCGCAAAAATGAACAAACTGACAGGAGTTTGCAGGGGTCTGAAAGTGCTGGATACCTGATAGCTATGTTTGATAGTGTTGGCGGATAAGACCAGCACACTGTGGCAATATGCATTGTTAAACATGGAGAAATCATACCAGACACACAGAAAACTGGTTCCATATAATTTAAATCAGGTCGTGCTTCTACTAGTAACCTGACAACCAAGTCTGATGCCCCGTACACACGGTTGGACATTCCTACCACAAAATCCGTCTGATTTTTTTTCAGACGTATTTTGTCCGAAACTTGTGTTGCACACACACGGTCGGACAAAGTTGTCGGAAAATCCGATCGTTCCGAACGAGGTGACGTACAACACTTGTGCAGGTCTACATCCTTTACCAGCTCGTTGGACGTGCCTATGATGGTGAGGTTTGAATAGAAGAAAGAGATTCTGTTGACAGGTGTCTTTTATACACATAACGAGTTGTCATTAGGAGCATCTCTTTCAATTGAAAGGACTAATCTGTATACCACATGAGCACATATCGTAGCCAGTCTGTGGGAGCCAGAAATATAGTACTTTGGTTGGTAGGGTATCAAATACTGTACTTATTTTACTCAATGAACTGCAACTCAGTTTATAACATTTGTACCATGTGTTTTTTCTGGATTTTTGGATGATATTCTTTCTCTATCATTTAAAATACACCTATGATTAAAATCATTTCTATTTTAAACTGAATGGGTTGTTTTGCAAGGTGATCGTTTGCAATCACTTTAACTAGAGTCCAGTTTAAATTTTTTAGTCAAGTCCATTTAAATCTGCTAGTGCATTTAACACTACCTTCTCCCTGGATTGGCAATTCTGCTGTTCAAAAGTGTCTCTGTTGCTCCTCCACCCAGAGTAGAGACACCCTAGGACAGGTAGTGTGATATTGACTGGATCACCAGGTAAAAATAAGGGAAAAAATACTAAAAAAAAAAACTAATACAGTTGACACATTTAAAATTGGTAAGCCGCAATATATAATATTTTTGTTTTTGGGTTTAATACCTCCTTAAAGTGTATGTATAGCGAAAACATTTTTTTTATTTGTGGATAGAGTCTGTGTACCACTTGGGAAATTTCCCGTCACTTCCTGTCCCAAAGAATGCAACAGGAGATTAGAGCAAATCTCCCAAAGTGAGTGGAATTCCCCCTCTTAGGTGTCTTTAGAACAGTGTCACCCTATTTGCCCTCCTCTGCCTTTTTAACACAGAGGAACCCTTAAGATAACTTTCTGGTTTCAGGGAACCATGCTATTATTTATTATATCAACAGATAATTATGCAATGGTCAGTAGGAAGATTGTTCCTTACATAGGTGGTCAGTAGGAAAGATCCTCGCCTTAAAGATAGCTAAAAAGATCATTGGTGCAAGTGGTTACTCCTCTGAGAGGCAGGAATTGCTCATTGCTCAAGGAGGAACCCTTAGAAACCTTCGGAGGAACTCTGAGAAAAGTTTCTAGGGAACCCTGATGGAGAAAGGTCTATCTAACTCTTCCTAACTCTATTAAAAACAAGAAGAAAAAAAAAAGTTTTTGTCCAGGGATACACTTTAAAGAAACTTAGTGTAAAGATTTCCACCAGCTGCCCCTGTAAAAGAAAAGTTGTATGCTTACCTTTCTAGCTGGTTGATGTGCACAGTTGCTATCTGACACCTCCAGCTGTACTGAATAGCTTTTCCCCTAGTGGGCACTGTGGTTCCTCTTGCCAAAACCTTTGTCACTACTGTGCTCTGTAGTGGTGTAGAGTTTGGGGAGAGGAAGCACCTGGAGGTGTCCGCCAGTTGAGCTACTGGAGCTCTGCAAGACCAAGAATTAATTTGCCACCTACTGGACAGATACATTTACAACTTACTTTTTTAAAGAGTGCAGCTTATCAAAATACTTTATTCTGGTGACAGGGTCACTGCAAATATTATATTTTTGAAACAATGTTTATTGGAAATATACATAATGTACAATGCAATATAAGAACATTCAAGAGGATAAAGGTTTTTACAATCAGACCTTTGGTGGCATGTAATCGTGAATAGAGAGCAGAAAATAATTAGGCAAAACTAATTAAATGCAAAAATCGAAATACTAACATCAGACATGTAGAGATACTCTCATAGCGAAGTCTCACATGGAACCCAGGGTGTAGGTGTAGAGCAGTGGCGGCTGGTGGTAACTTTTTTTGGTGGGGAGAGGTGGAGAGCACTTACCCCATCCACGGTGGGCGGCGCTTCTCCCAGGCTTCACCTGCAGCTTCCCTTGCTTAGTGGCGGCGGTGGCGATGGATTTTTCTTCCCCTGCTCTCCACGGGCAGCTTCCGTTTCATCCCACCTCCTCGGCAGCCAATTGGGACTCTTCTCTTTTTGACCAATCCGAAAACAGATCTCAGACTTGCTTCTGATTGGCCGGGTTGAGGATCAGTGTTTCAATAGCGAATATTCATTCGCTGTTGTAACACCTGGGTGGGCTCATGGCGCAATGCTCTGCACCATGAGCCCACCCTATTTTGAAGCCTATGGCTCTAATCAGGTGCTTCAAAAAACACCCCCACCGCTGTAATTCATGGGCCCGGCATCCTGAAAGGGGCCAGACTCATGGGCCCACTACCATGAGCCCACCCTATTTTGAAGCCTATGGCTCTAATCAGGTGCTTCAAAAAAACACCCCCACCACTGTAATTCATGGGCCCGGCGTCCTGAAAGAGGCCGGACTCATGAATAGGGGGTGGCCATGGCGGATAAGGATAGATTAATTCATAGCATGAGCTCTATCTATTCATATAGGGGGTGGCATGGATAGAGGGGGCGGCGCCCGGGCACCCCTAATGGACAGGCCACCACTGGTGTAGAGCTGTGTTGCGTTTGTTAAAATATGATTTTTTAAACATCAGACCTAACATTACATGGGAGAATATTACAAGTTTAAGTTGATCAGATTACAAACAAGTCTCTGGTATGAGTAGAATTCTCAAACAAATGCTGTTTTCATACAATGGTGTTAGATAACATTCTTGTATTCAAATTGACAGTTTGAAGAGGCTATTGTCTCGTCAGCTACAGTAAACAGGTTGAGAGTGTCTGTCAGACTGAAAAGAATGACTGTTATATTGATGACAGGATTTGGTTTGAGGAAACAATGGGTAGCAAGCAACAGTCCATTGTCTTTTCAGCTACAGTAAACAGGTTGAGAGGGTGTCTCAACCTGAAAAGAATGACTGTTAGTCGGTTGTGATGGAAACAAGTAACTTTGGTCAACAAACTGGGACAAATAAAATGGATGAGTAGAGACACAGGGGGGAGACTGGAACACATCATGCTGTAACATCAGGACACATCATCATGCTTTGAAGACCAGAAGCCACTCATGATGATAGAAGGACAGAACCTGGTCTCCAAGAAGAAATATTGCCAATGGAGATCATGAACATACAGTAACAGAAGTTAAGTAACCTTTTAAATGTATTTGTACTGTTAGACCATAGGCTTTTCTATTTTCCATGCATTTTGCTTGTTATAGATATCTGTCAGTCTTGTATTGTATTCCTAAGATTGTAATAGTTTTGTATGTACAGCAGCTTTTGTATAGTAAAAAGCACATCTATACACTGCAGCAGTCTCAGCTTCCTTGTTATACCACAGAGTAACCTTGCTAGATAGACGCAAAGTACCACAAGAGCCAGAATGAGGGAAAGAGGCAAAATAGAAAATAAGGCTTCATGCACATGGGCATTAGAAAAAACGAGCTGCAAAGCCATTACCAACGACAGGAAAAAGCGGGTGTAAAAACTTGCTTTTAGTAGCTTTTTGCATTGGCGTTAAATCGCGTTTAGCCGTGTTAGCTTTTAGCAGTGTTTCTCTGTCTGTATTCACAATTATCATGATCTGACTTGTGGTGTGACTTGTGCACTGAGGATCTTGAATGGGAACCCCACGCCCTTCGGTCTGGTATGGTTTTTGAGGGGAAACCTCACGCCAAAAAAAAGGCATGGGATCCCCTCAAAATCCATACCAGACCCTTATCCGAGCATGCAGGAAAGGGGGTCGAGGGAGCGCCCCCTCCCCTCCTGGACCATACCAGGCCACAAGCCCTCAACATGGGGGGTGTGTGTGCTTTGGGGCAGGGGGGCTCTGCGCCCCCCACCCCAAAGCACCTTTTCGGTGATGTCACGTGATGTCACAATGGGCAGGGTCTCACGGTGACGTCACCGGTTGGCCATGCCCCCATGGCTATATAAGAACTGGCAGAGAGTGGAGCTGGCACAAAGACGGGAGATGGCATCGGTCAAAAAAGGAGGACCGGGTCGGCAGTGCAGAAGACAGCAGCGTCAGATAAGACAGCACCGGCGGAGAAGACAGCACTGGAGGAAGAAGACAGGAGGGAGAAGACCAGGGTTAGATTATTAATAAAGGACTTGTCAAAGCCATCTCTTGATTTTTGTTACACTACACCGTCTTTTATTGGGGTACATGGGTAGGGGTACAATGTACCCCATACTCATTCACATAGGGGGGCTCCTTGTTAAAGGGAGCCTCCAGATTCCGATAAGCCCCCTGCCCGCAGATCCCCACAACCACCGCCTAGGGTTGTTCGGAAGAGGCCCTTGTCCCCATCAACATGGGGACAAGGTGCTTTGGTTTGGGGGGGCGCCAAGCCCCCCTCCGCACCAAAGCACCCAAACCACCCATGTTGAGGGCGTGTGGCCTAGTATGGTCCAGGAGGGGCGCTCGCTCGTCCCCTTCCTTTCCTGACCTGCCGGGCTGCATGCTCGGATATGGGTTGGGTATGGTCTTGGGGGGGACTTACGCCGTTTATTCTTTCATTTTGGCATGGGGTTCCCTTTAACGATCCATACCAGACACAAAGGGCCTGGAATGGATCCTGAAGGGGACCCCACACCCTTATTTATTTTTGCATGGGGTTCACCTTTAAGATCCTCAGAGCACAAGTCACACCACGGGTCATGATGATTCGACTTTAATGTGACTTCCATTCAAATCAATGGGCTGAAAGGCGAATCAGTTAAGACGGCTCTCATAGGGAACCATTGATTTTGACATGTAAAAAAAAAAAACGCCTGACGTGGCTAAACGCTGTATCTTAACCTTTACACACGTTTACAAGCAGTTACAAGCATTTGCTGTTTGAAATGCCGGTAAACTACCATCCTGAACATGATTTATCTGCTTAAACAGCAGTAAACTCAATTGCCTCTAAATTACTATAAACGACTGAGTGTATATGTACACATAAGATAAGATAGAGGAGAGTTCAGGGGCTGCTGAGAAAGACGCCCAACTGCTCCTAAACGTGAGTTTAGCAGCTGCAGTGTACATGAAGCTTAAGGGGGAAGAAGGGGCTGGTTGTATCCCACTCCTGGAAGTGGAAGGGCGTGTTGTCTCGAGTAGTATAGGGCTCAAGTTACACGTGGCTTCCTGGTAGTAAACACAAACTATGGTCAATAGGGTCCTCTAATGTAAAAACTCTTCTGGGAGGCAGAGCCTTCCAGCTTAGGAAAACTAAAATAGGGGGGGTAAAAAAAAAAAAAGGGGGGGCTGGGAGGAATTAAGAGCATAGTGGGAATGGGGGGGAAGAAGAAGTAGGGTACTGGTAGAGGGAGGGGAGGTGGACACAAGAAATCTGCAACCTCAACCACCCAGTGCTGGGGGTGGGACAGCATGTACAGGTAAGGTCACACAAATGCTGAGAGGATCATTATTTAACAGGTGTCACTGCAAATATTACCATTTTTGCAGCAAGGGATCAGAATAATGTTCGGTTCACACTGGTGCGATGCAGGAACCAGCGCAATTCCTGTGCAGGTTCCTGCTTTGCATCTCACTAGTAGGCAGTTCACACTGGCTGGGGGTGTCAATGTAAAGTTATTGACACCCCTAAATCAGTTCTCAGATCGCAGTGCGAACAGTGAAATCGGACAGGAATCAGATTGCATGGGTGACACACCCATGCGATCCGATTTCAGTGGGGATCAAAAAAAAAAGGTTCCTGCACCATTTTGGTGCGAATGCGATTTCAACCATACAAACTGTATGGCTGAATTTGCATCGCACAGACATCGCATGTGATATGCACAGCAATGCGGTGCGAATCACATGCAATATCTGGCATCACACTAGAATGAACCCAGTCTAAGACCCCACACACACTATTAGATTTTCTGCAGATTTTTGTCTTCAGATTTTCCAAAACCATGTAATATGAGATCAAACCTTAAGAGTTTCAATTTGTATGCAATCAGGCAGGCCCTTGCACTACATGGTTTTGTTAAATCTGAAGACAAAAATCTGCAGAAAATATAATTATGTATATGGGGCTTAAGTCTGGTTTTCAATTATTTTAGATACTCTGTAGGTCAAGTATTTTGTACATTCTGAATATTAATTGGAATACATTTATTGGCATGTATCACTCTATACAAAATATGAGGGACTAAATATGAAGGACCAAAGGGAGTAGGTGAGGACAGGGATCTTAATGGTAAAAAAAAAAAAACAAAAAAAAAAACTGTGAATTACTTCAATTGGTGCTTCACAATCAATCTACATCAAGATTATGGCTGTTATACTAAGTATATTACACTTTCTATGAAGTGGTACATTTACTCAGAAATGCTCAGTGAAAACAATAATGGGGAAGTAAGTGGATGCAGATGAGGTGACTAAGGTCACATGCAGCTGAGCTTCACATAGTCACAGTTGGAGGTAGAATTATGGGTAAAATAAAAAATGACAAATATGATGCAGTCTGTCAATAACATTCTGTCCTGTAACAATTTTTTACCTGCTGATCCATCAACTTCCTTAACCACGTCCGCCCCGGAAGATTTTACCCTCTTCCTGACCAGAGCATTTTTTGCGATTCGGCACTGCGTCACTTTAGCTGATAATTGCGCGGTCGTGCAAATTTGTACCCAAACAAAATTGACGTATTTTTTTTCTCACAAATAGAGCTTTCTTTTGGTGGTATTTGATCACCTCTGCGGTCTTTATTTTTTGCGCTATAAACAAAAAAAGAGCGTAAATTTTGAAAGAAAAGCAATATTATTAAATTTTTGCTATTATAAATATCCCCCAAAAATATATAAAAAAACTAATTTCTTTCTCAGTTTAGGCCGAAAAAAAATCGCAATAAGCATATATTGATTGGTTTGCGCAAAAGTTATAGCATCTACAAAATAGGGGATAGATTTATGGCATTTTTATTATAAATTTTTTAGTAATGGCGGCGATCTGCGATTTTTATCGTGACTGCGACATTATGGCGGACACATAGGACACTTTTGACACTATTTTGGGACCATTGTCATTTATACAGCGACCAGTGCTATAAAAATGCACTGATTACTGTGTAAATTACACTGGCAGGGAAGGGGTTAAACACTAGGGGGCGATTAAGGGGTTAAGTGTGTCCTAGGGAGGTGTTCTAACTGTGGGGGGGGGGTGGGCTTCCACTGACATGACAGCGATCACTGCTCTCGATGACAGGGAGCAGTAGATCCCTGTCATGTCACTAGGCAGAACGGGGAAATGCCTTCCTTAAATAGGCATCTCCCCGTTCTACCTCTCCACACCGCAATTGCGGGCAGACGGCAAACATCGAGTTCCCGTGACCCGCGGGCATGCTCCCGCAGTGGCAAATTTAGAAAGACGTACAGGTACGCCCATTTGCCTGCCTGTGCCATTCTGCTGATGTACATCTGTGTGCAGCGGTCAGCAAGCGGTTAAAGAGATAAAGCTGTTCAGCAAAAGTAGCGGTTTGAGGGCTGAGGCATTGACAGGGTTGCGTACAATGGTTGGCTTTTATTCAACTAGTTACAAATGTTATCCCAAAATGAAAAAAAACTATTAGTTAGGCTTTAGTCCTTCAAATCTACTAGTTCATCTAACACCACCCTCTCCACAAGTTGCCCATGCTGCTGTCCAACTGGATTACCAGTTTAAAATAAATGGGAAAAAAAAAAGAAAGAAAAATGAATGTGGCCACCACATTCAAGGACTGTTCGGGGGCAATATATTTCTGATTTCTGATTTTTGGTGTAGCACTACTACTGTAGGAGCCGCTGGATTGGACTGGTCCTCTGACACACCAGATTGATTGTACAAACATACATTATCACAGGAAATCACTGAAAGTAATTCTTAGTACCCAATAGTAGTGGTATATCAAAGAAAACAGACTGCCAACCAGATAATGAAGGCAAACATAATATATTGTCACCCAATAGGGTTGGTAACCAGACAACCATAAATGGGTTAACAATGGTATAAACACAGTTTAGCATACAAAGTGATTAACAGTAGGGACTAAGTATAAGATGACATTTGATGTCCAGATTGGCATAAACAGCAGCAAGGCCACCTCAAGTGCAACAATGAGCAGTAGTAACGTTTAATCTACCGAGTGCTGGGACTATACTGCCAGAGTGGATTTATGGTAGTGATGCTAGTCCTAGACTGACTGGGTATGCACTATCCAAAAGAAAAGGAGGATGGTAGCAGAGGTGGCAAGGGAACAAAGAGGGCTTGCAGAATAATTATTACGGGTGGGCAGTCCTTTAAGATGTTATTCGCCTGCTAGTGTTGGGGACCTTTTAAGAGCATCTTTGCACTTAACAGTCCCAGTTAACATGCATGCAGTATAAGTGCAGAATAGCTACGGTATAGTCCCAGCACAGGTGCAAGGTAGATGTGATTCAGATGTGGTAAAGGTTCAAGACAGGCCCGAACTGGCCATAGGGCACACCGGCATTTGCCCGGTGGGCCGGGCCGTCGGGCTCAACCTCGGGGCCGCGGTCTGATGCCTGTTGATGACCGGGCAGCATAGCGAGAGGATTAACACAGGCCGCGGTTGCCGCTCACCTCCCGCTATGCGGCTGTGCCTGTGTCTCCTCTCCAGGCTCTCCTGCCCTGCCGACTATGTCATCTATCAGCAGGGGCGGGAGGAGCCGGAGATCTGTACACTGAACAGCCTGGGCAGCAGGTCGGATGCAATTAAAACAGCGATCGCTGTCCACGGCCGGCGATAGCTAGGCAACGTGGGACGCTGCCAGGGCTGGGGCCGCTGATGTCATGGAAACGTATGACGTCAGGAGAGCCCGCCCACCTAGGCAGATTACATCCATTCAAAAAACCAAGGGAGTGAAGGAGACAGTAAACATGAGAAGTGAAGCCATCAGATCGGGAGTGCATACAAGGAAATGAGACACAGAAGGGAAACGAGAACAAGGAGTAATGGAGGACACAGGAAAGTGTAAATTAGATAAATAAGAATGGTGGCAAAAAAGAGATAAGGAAGGGGGAAGAAGAGGGGAAGGAGGGAATAAGAACAGAAAAAAAGGGGGGATATAAAAAAGAGAAAAGTGAGAAAAAAGAAACAGAAAAAAAGAGACAAAGGAGAGGAAAATAAGAAAAAAATACAAGTGAAAAATAAAAAAGGATAGAGATAGAGAAATGAGAATAGGAAAAAGGAAGAAATTAGTGGAAAAAGGAGACAAATTAAGAGGATAAGGTGCAACTGAGAAAAATGTTGGAAAATGAACTGAAAAAACAAGTAAAGAAATTTACCTAAGTAAGAAAAAAATAAAATAAATAAAGTGTGAAAAAAAAAAAAAATATATATATATATATATATATATATATATATATATATATATATATATATATATATATATATATATATAAATAATAATGAAAATAAAAGAAAAAAATTAAAAATTAAATAAAGGATAAAAATAAAAGAATACGAAGAATAAAAAACGCCCTGCCAAAGGTAGGACTGTGCAGGGGAGGCAGAGCATAAAAGGGGCCCCTGTGATTACAGAGAAAAAGGAGGGGGCATGACTGCAAGGGACACTGTAATGGGGGGCTGTGATTGGAAGGGGCTCTGTGATGAATAGGGAAATGCACTGTAAGGGGGGACTGTAATCATTAGTTTCCTTTACAGGGCAGTCCCCTTTATATCACAGTGCCCCATAACATTACAGTACAGAGGCCCGACTCCCTGATTATCCTGTCACCAACTGCCCTCGCGAACGGGCTGTTGCTGGAAAATTATCTGCTCAGTCTAAATTTTTTGTCCCAGTCTGGGCCTAGTTCAAGATAATGCAGTATAGGGTTGGTATAGGTGCAGTCTAGGTTTCGAATAAGTGCAGTATATAGTGCAGTATGGGTGAGGTATGGATTGGGTACACCTGTATCAGCAATGGGTGAAAAGCCCTCTCACTATAGAACTCAGTCTCTCCCGGAAAGCTTCCAGTCTCTTCTGTAGCAGTGCAGGTACTACGATGTGGGTGTGCTGATCTGCCCCTGGATGTCCTCAGTCCCAGTCTCAGATCTCTGCTGGTATGATCTCCAGCGTGCAGGCGATTATCCAGACAGAGGCGCTCGCCTTCTGACTCACTTGGTGCTTAGAGGAAGAACTTTCCCCAACAGTTTAATAAAAATCAACTCTCCACTACTTCTACCGCACAGTACACATTGGGATCTGTAGTATAACCACCATAGTGTAGCCGTTATATGGCTGCCATCTCAAACTACAACTCCCAGCATTCTCAGCGCTCTGTGTGGATGTCTATGGGCTTGTTTAGCTTTAGCTCACCCCCTGCTGGCCAGAGGGGAATGATGCCTCTGTCTGACTAGAGGGAGGGAAGGATAAAAGGCAATGTCTCCTCCATATTGCTGTAGCCCAGCTAGTGGTATATAAAGGCTACTGCAATTGTGGCAGCATTCCGTTAACAGAATGATCCAAGAAGTGTAATTTTCTGCTCATTATTGACTCACTGGTTGCACAGTCTGCACAGAGTTTGAGTTCAAATTACAGACATCCAGTACAATAGACATCTTTATGTTAATAAGAAAGGAAGGAGAAGGGTAAGCGCCACCTGAGTGCAGCATAACAATGAGAGGTTTATTGCCAATGGTTAAAAGCACTTACAAGATAAAAATCATAAACTCACTTATTGTGTTAGTAGGGCATTCTGCCGCTGTTCTCTGTCCTGCAGGCGCTGCCAGGGTTAAGTCCACTGAAGATAGATAGAGGGGGAAAGGACACTCTGTGGATGGCAGGGTGTCCCCCGACCAATGTCTAACAAGGGGTAAGATGAGAAAAACAATAGCAAGTAATATGATGAAGGTCACTCTTTGCTCACTTGGTCTGTTAATTATACCATTAAAAACTATTTGCTATTTGCTAAAGGGCAGAAATATAGTAAGCTCAAAATTCCATTGTTTTCATTTTTCATAATGTAGTAAGCTCATATATCACACTGGGGTGGATTTACAAAAGAATGTTACACTGTTGCACTAATTTTACTTGGTAAATGTCAGCGTCCGTAAAAATAAGTAGGGCTGTTACTGATTAAAATTTTCGTGTTCGATTAATCAATTTTTTTTTAAACTGATTAATCTACTCATTTCGATTAATTATAACGCACATACAGATCTAACTACTTTTAGCTGATCTCCTTGCATTGCAACTCTGCATTAGTCAGTGGTAAATGTGGTGTACACTATAGAAAATCACCCGACACTAGTTAGTTTCCACAATCCATGACTTAACTTCACAGTTCACACAAATACGTTTTAAATTCAAACTGTAGCACTGACGTGTAATTTTTTTGTGACAATCACTCCACCTCCGGTCTAACTAATCACTCTTACCTTATGGCATGGACCCCTGTGCAAACACGGACCATAAACTTCTCTCACGTCTCCTTAGATCTCAGCAAGGACGCCAGGTCATGGGTAGAAAGAAAAGATCTAAGTGCTCACCGCTTAAGTATAAGATTTAATTTTTGTGTTCAAACATAAACCACTCACATAAATATGATAAAAACACAGCACGTAAAGCCGACAATCGTGTTAGTTCCGTAGGGCAGCAGCGGGTGACGTCATGCGTAGCTCCTCCCCCTTACGCGTTACATTCAATCAGAACTTCAACGTCACCAGACTCCCCTTCCCTTCATTAGCAGATGGAGGCACTTGGGGAAGGGGGAGGAGTCCGGTGACGTCGATGTCTGTGACGTCACCGGATCTCCGACGGAACTCCCTGAAGACCCGGAAGCCGGTGGAGAGGTGAGTACCGATCAAAAGAATTTTGATTGATCAAAAAAATGAATCGATTAATCGAGGAATTAATCTTTAATTTCCACAGCCCTAAAAATAAGGTGTAAGTAAATGAAAAGAAAAAAAAACTTTTTTGCGTGCACATGATTAAATGATGGAAATCAGCAGAGCTTTACCACATTTACAACGCTTTGGTGAAGTAATATTTTGACAAATTGAAACAATATAAACTTTCCAACTTCTACCCATTCAGAAAGCTACAACTCCCCCATGCGTACCCATCTCAGTTTGGAACAATAGCACTTGATCTTACCCTCTCCGGGACTGAGCCTCTCTTGAGAAGTGAATCACTGACTATACCTTTGTCCAATATTTATAAACCCTTATTGCTCTAAATTCACAATAGTCTTAAGACTGAACTTTGTCAAATATTTATAAAGCCCTACTGCTCTCAATTCACAATAGTCTTGAGACCCAGAGGTGGAGGTTCCAGAGCTGGACAGGGAATATTAGGAGGACATGTGGGAATACCCATTGCTTCAACCAATTTCTGCCAGAGATAGGTAACACTTTAGAATCTTACATATAATTTATTTAACCCCTCAGAGTCTAAACAAGATGTATCATTCTGTCTATATACATTGCTGGAGGTGTATTACTAGCCCAGTAGATTATTTACATATGCTTTGAAATTATTCAATTTTTCTAAGGTTTTGTTCAGAATTCCTGCAATTTATTTCCACATTGACTACTGTTATGCCGCGTACACACGAAGAGACAATCCCGCGGGATTATCCTCTGGACTGAAGTCCAGCGGATAATCCCCTCGTGTGTGGGCGCCGGCGGACTTTTTGGCGCCAAAGTACGGCGGACTAAAGTTTGAAGTTTTGTTTTCAAATTATCCGCTGGACTTGGAAGTCCAGCGGACAATCCCGCCGTTAGTGGGCAAGTCCGCGGGACTTTTGAAATGAAGGGACTTGCCGCTCATCGGCAAGTCCGTTCATTTAGCACGTGACTTCAGGTTACGTAGCTAGCGTAGGCAGTTACTGCCGCCGCGCTAGCTCCGTGACCTGGCATGGATTTAAAGGGACTCCCCACGCCGAAAAAACGGCGTGGGGGTTCCCCCCAAATCCAAGTCAGACCCTCATCCGAGCACGCAGCCTGGCAGGCCAGGAAAGGGGTGGGGACGAACGAGCGCCCCCCCCCCCCTCCTGAGCCGTACCAGGCCGCGTGCCCTCAACATGGGGGGTGCCCTGGGGAAAGGGGGGCCGTGCGGCCCCCCCACCCCAAAGCACCTTGTCCCCATGTTGATGAGGACAAGGGCCTCTTCCCGACAACCCTGGCCGTTGGTTGTCGGGGTCTGCGGGCGGGGGCTTATCGGAATCTGGGAACCCCCTTTAATAAGGGGGCCCCCAGATCCCGGCCCCCCACCCTATGTGAATGAGTATGGGGTACGATGTACCCCTACCCATTCACCTAAGGTGTAAAATGTAAAGTAAAAAAAAACACCCACACTTTTGAAAAAATAGTTTATTGCACTGCTCCGGGGGTCTTCTTCCGTCTTGGGGGTCTTCTCGCCGGACTCCCCCGCCATTTACCAAGCTCTTTTACCGAGCGGGGGAAGTCCGGCTACCTTCTTCGTCGTCGCCGCCGTCTGGGGGTCTCGATCCGCCTTCGGGGGTCTTCTTCCGTCTTGGGGGTCTTCTCGCCGGACTCCTCCCCTCTCTTCTGCTCTTTTACCTAGCTCTTTCACGAGGGGAGGAGTCCGGCTACCTTCTTCGTCGTCGCCGCCGTCGTCTGGGGGTCTCGATCCGCCTTCGGGGGTCTTCCGGGGGTCTCTTCTGTTCTTGCGGCGGTCGTCGTCTTCCGCGCCGCCGGCGCCTTCTTCTTCTTGTCCTTCTTCTTGTCCTTCTTGTTCTTCTTCTTCTTCCGATGTTGACCCGACGCTCTCTCTGCCCGGAATGCCTGTGCCGCTCTGCGCTCGGACTTATATAGGGACATGGGCGACAGGGTCACATGCACATGTCACATGGTGACCCCGCCCCCTTGTGTTGTCACAGTCCCGGAGGATGCTGGAACTGTGACATCGCAAGGGGGCGGGGTCACCATGTGACATGAACATGTGACCCTGTCGCCCATGTCCCTATATAAGTCCGAGCGCAGAGCGGCACAGGCATTCCGGGCAGAGAGAGCGTCGGGTCAACATCGGAAGAAGAAGAAGAACAAGAAGGACAAGAAGAAGGACAAGAAGAAGAAGGCGCCGGCGGCGCGGAAGACGACGACCGCCGCAAGAACAGAAGAGACCCCCGGAAGACCCCCGAAGGCGGATCGAGACCCCCAGACGACGGCGGCGACGACGAAGAAGGTAGCCGGACTCCTCCCCTCGTGAAAGAGCTAGGTAAAAGAGCAGAAGAGAGGGGAGGAGTCCGGCGAGAAAACCCCCAAGACGGAAGAAGACCCCCGAAGGCGGATCGAGACCCCCAGACGGCGGCGACGACGAAGAAGGTAGCCGGACTTCCCCCGCTCGGTAAAAGAGCTTGGTAAATGGCGGGGGAGTCCGGCGAGAAGACCCCCAAGACGGAAGAAGACCCCCGGAGCAGTGCAATAAACTATTTTTTCAAAAGTGTGGGTGTTTTTTTTTACTTTACATTTTACACCTTAGGTGAATGGGTAGGGGTACATCGTACCCCATACTCATTCACATAGGGTGGGGGGCCGGGATCTGGGGGCCCCCTTATTAAAGGGGGTTCCCAGATTCCGATAAGCCCCCGCCCGCAGACCCCGACAACCAACGGCCAGGGTTGTCGGGAAGAGGCCCTTGTCCTCATCAACATGGGGACAAGGTGCTTTGGGGTGGGGGGGCCGCACGGCCCCCCTTTCCCCAGGGCACCCCCCATGTTGAGGGCACGCGGCCTGGTACGGCTCAGGAGGGGGGGGCGCTCGTTCGTCCCCACCCCTTTCCTGGCCTGCCAGGCTGCGTGCTCGGATGAGGGTCTGACATGGATTTGGGGGGAACCCCCACGCCGTTTTTTCGGCGTGGGGATTCCCTTTAAATCCATGCCAGCTTGCGGAGCTAGCGCGGCGGCATTTACTGCCTACGCTAGCTACGTAACCTGAAGTTACGTTCGAAATGAACGGACTGCTCCGTGTGTGGGCAAGTCCGTTCATTTTCAAAAGTCCCGCGGACTTTTGGCCGGCGGATTATCCGCTGGAGAAGTCCGTGCGTGTGTGGGCAAGTCCACACCCTCGGAAAGTCCAGCGGACCTAGCTGGAAAGTCCCGCGGGATTGTCCGCTGGACTAGGTCCGCCGGCAAAAGTCCCTACGTGTGTACGAGGCATTACAATCCCTGCAAAAGTTGACATGTGCATTTTGGGCCTGATGGAATATTTAGCTTCTACTAGAGCAACCAGAACACTGATGGGACTCCTATTCTATGTAGACATGTGCGATTAGTTTAGTACGAATCAAAAATTCTTACGAATTTCCGGAAATTTGTACATTTATACGGATCCGAAATACGAATTTTTATGCATACGACTTCTGTACGCAATACGAAATTTCGTTTACGAATTTCGGATCCAAATTAACAGCAATATGACTGGTGTTTTGTTCACCAATCACTCAGAGGATGTCAGCACAGCACAGGGATGGTGGGAACCACTCATAATGATAAATTCATCATAACAAACTTTCGTTATTTTTAACGAAAATATAACAAAACTAAAGTTTAAAAACACAGGAAGTCAGCACAGCACAGGGATGGTGGGAACCCCTCATAATGATAAATTCATCATAACCAACTTTCATTATTTTAACGAAAAGTTTACGAATCTACCGAAAATTCGTATTTCGTACAAATCCGAATTGAATTCCGTACACGAATTACGAAATCCGAATTTTTTTTTATACGAAGCGGAATGGAACGGAACAAAACAAATTTTTTGATGGCGCCCATGTCTAATTCTATGTGAGGAAAGCAATTAAAATTGTATTAAAATGAAATTTAGACATAGCTCCAACTTTAGAATTCTGGAAGTTAATTCAGTGCTTCCATAAGGCCATATATAAATCTTGTGGCTGTCCTAAGAAATTCATCAAAGTGTTGGATGTATGTCTTACCTCAGAATTCACCAACACAACCTGTACAATAAATAATCCTTGATGACCACTACTTACACCTATTATAAATGGATTGAATTATTTTACTGAAAGAGGGAAGATTACGCTTATCTTTATATCTGGGGGTCGGGGTGCAGTGGGGGGGGGAATGCCTTGATAAGACCATACATGAAAATTGTGAACCAGTATATACAGTACATTTGATCTTGTAATCCACTTATTCTTGTGGATCTTGGTGTGTGCAACTTCAGTATGTTTTGACAGTGGTGGTATACCTGTTTTACATGTTTTATCATATTACACCTTGAGCCAGGAATGCCCCAGGGCTCTCTTTTGTCCTAAGTAACATTTAAACTCAACAAAAAGAAACTCAACAAAAAATAAATGATTTGGCTTACATGCAGCAGCCGGACCCCAATCGGATTTATTAAAAATAGAACTAAAGGCAAAACTTTATTTTTCATTTTGGATAGAGTAAGGCCTCATGTACACTGCTGCTGGTAGATGGACATTTATAGTGGTTTCTAGGCAGCTGAGTTTAGAAGCATTTTTTGGAAAGCAAACAAATGCGCTCAGGACGGATGTTCAGAGGCATTTGAAATGTCAAACGCCTGTAACAGCTTGTAAACGCGGTAACTCGTGTTTAGCCACGTTTAGTTTACAGGTGTTAATTTATGACTATTTAAAAAAAAAAAAAACACTTCTAAACGCAAGCGTAAATGCAGCAAAATTGAACGTGGGTTACTATCTGTCAAGTTACATTGTTCAGAAGAGGTTGTAAAATGTCCCGTGTACATTAAAGCGGTTCTGGACTCATCCATAGAAGTATGTCTTTATGGCTTCTCTAGATTGTAAGATGACAGAATTGATTGTTCAATTCTGCATCTTTTAAGCTTACCTTTCCTGATGTCTTCATCTGTTTTCTTCTCCCTGCGGGGGTGGGCGGGCTCTCAGCGGGGATCGGCGTCATTTCCCCTTCGTTTCACTGTGTCTCCTGGGATCTCGTGTAATCAATCCCAGGAGACATTGCGGGGGTTCCGACGCAAAATCTTGCGTGATTTGCATGGTTGCCATGGTAACCGTCCCGATTACGCCGCTCGTAGCTGTGAAGCTACAGCGCATGCGTGCAAACCGGCAATGCATGCTGGGAGGGGAAAAAGAAGGGAACCAGGAAGAGTTTGCTTGTGGGTTTCAAATGCCCACAAGCAAAATGACATCGCTCACGAGAGGTTTTTATATCTAATCATTCTACATAAAAACGGATGTAGGAACGCTGCAGCACCTAAACAAGTAAGTTTCTTTTAAGATGCATACTTTACACATAGATGGACCAAAAAAATTAATTTGATTTTGTCAGTGCAGAACCGCTTTAAGCCTAAGGGAGGTTTATAACACCTGTAAAGTTTATTTTGCCATTTGTGTCCCATTGGGAAGATTTCCTTTCACTTCCTGTCCTATCACCAAAACAGGCGAGAGAAAATCCCACTAAAATTAGGGAATTCCTGGTTGTCACCCAGGTCACCAGAACTAGTGTCCCCATCAGACGATATCTCCACTATTCCTGTTTTGAGGACAACCCAAAATTTGGGATTTTCTTTTACTAATGGTAAACAGGACAAAAACACAGGGTGAATCTCCCTAATGGTGGTGCAGAAAGCAATAAAAACTGTCAGGGAGTCTAACCCTTCTCCACTCAAAACATATTGTAGCATATACAACTGCGACACAAGTCATCTTGGAATTGAATATCATTCAAAATTACCTTTCCTTTTTAATCTGGAGTGATGTCAATTTATGTAAAATGCAATGCAATGTCACAACTCGGAAGCATTCTGTATACAGATTTAACACAGAGGGGAATTTTTTTTTCTCAACAAAAGTGGAGTTACCCTTTACGTTTTAAAAAAGGTTTTATTTTTTTTAGCTCAATTCAGCGGAGACACATTATTTTCATTAAACAGTACTTTGCAGTCTCTAGAAGTTTGAATGGCCAAGCCAACATTGTGTCAGCAGCAATCCTTCACTTATCGGAAGGAACTTTTCTCTGTTGATAAATGAGCGCCAAGTTAGCTGCCGGATTCGCTGAGGCTGTTTCTCTCTGCATTTTCTGCATTTTCACTCTCCAGTCTTCCTTCAAGGCTTCCTCCCCCCCCAGCTGAGGCTTCCGACGACCAACCTAGGCCTTCCAGGCAGCCACATGTGGAGGAGCCCAGCTTGAGTCAGGTATAGCATTCTTCAAAATATTTCTGGTTGTCAAATTAATGATGTTAAATATATGTTAGTTTTGATAACTAATTTCTGATTTCCCAAAGTGTTTTACATATCAGTAGACATTAGTGGCCACAAATGATTGGGACAAGAATTAAAAATGCTTGGGTCAGAATGATAGTCTTTTCTATTTATTAACATTCAATTTGCAGTCATGAGCTGAAAATTGTGTGTGATTAATGAACAAAAAACTAAAACTATGTCCCTTTTTCAGACACAGGAAAGTCTGAGTCAGGAGGAGGTCGTGGAAAGTGGCAGCCAGGAGGTGGCCGGGCCCAGTAGCCTGCCCGAATCCTGAAGTAGGCAGCAATTGGCCTATTTCTGAATGCTACTGCGGCCCTCAGACCCCCCCCCCCCCCCAGTGTTAAAGAGAACTATGCCTACATGACAGCCTGCAAAGTGCTGGAAATGGAGGAGGGCCAACGCCTCTTATGTGAGGAAGTGATCTTGCAAGCCCTAAATAAGGGGTTGAGGGGCGAACTCACAAGCCAAAGCAACATTTGAGAGTTGAACCATGGTCCTCCTCTTCCTCCTCCAGGTCCTCCTCCTCCACCCCCTGCCACACCTCCAACACCAGAGCCACAGCCTGGAAGGAAGCGGGTAAGGAAAATCAGAGAGTGATTGCCTGGGTTCAGTTTGGTCTGACAAAAGATGCAGGCTGTTGTATGACCACAGCCTGGGGACAGATATGTCATCTGCTGCTGTTCCTGATCTCTTGTAGTCCTGGACCGGATTGTGCTTACTATTATATGGACTCCTCAGGCCACCAATTTTGACTGTAAAATTATTGATGTCTGCCCTGGGGTACAAAGATTTTGCAAATCTCAGCAGTTTCTCCAGCGTTGCCTTCCTCTTTATTTTGTTATGACCCAGAAAAAATGGATATTTATTTTTCAGAAATACTTGCCTATGTGTTTTACTTCAAAAAGGACAGTTTGTTTGTGAGTAGGCAGGTACATTTCAAAAATACAATGTCAAATTAACAAGGGACACCGACCAACTTTCTTGAGGTAAAAAAATACAAGATAATAATGGTGTTGTGGTAACTTGACACACAAAACGAGAAATAATATTATGGAGATAACTAGAAAAATAAAAAAATGCAGATCTTGATACAAAAAAAAATAATTAAAAAAAACAAAAAAAAAAGTATTATGGAGATCTGACGGAAAAAAAAATTATATTATTCATGAGATCACAAGAAATTATAAAGAAATAAGTTTGTGAGAATTCTGTGTGAATATGAGCAGCAAAACAACTTCATTCTTCTAGCCTTCATGAAGAAGAGAATGCGCTGCATTAAAAGATTTGCAGCGTGACGAATGTGCTATGTCCATTACGAACGCTAGTTTTACCAGACCAAGCGCTTCCGTCTCGTAAATTTATTCTGAGCATGTGTGGCACTTTGTGCGTCGAAACACACGATCGGAATTTACGTGAACGGATTTTGTTGTCAGAAAATTTGAGAACCAGATCTCAAATTTTGTGCGACGGAAATTCCGATGGAAACGGTCCAATGGAGCCTATACATGGTCGGAATTTCCGACAACAAGTTCTGATTTTTTTTTTGTATTATGTTATAAACCTTTCTTATTCTTTGATTTTTTACTTGGAATGTTTTATTATTCCTGGGTGTGTTACATGGACACTAATTATTGCTATTCGAATGTGGGTTTTTCACTATTTTTGTGTATCATACATAATTGTTTTTTTTTTTTTGTTTGTTTTTTTGGTGTACGTAAGCATAAGCACACGGGTGCATCTTAAAAAATTTGAATATCATCAAAAAAGGTAATTTATTTCAGTAATTCAATTCAAAAAGTGAAACTCATATATTATATAGATTCATTACACAGAGTGATATATTTCAAGCATTTTTTTCTTTTAATTTTGATGATTATGGCTTACAACTAGTGAAAACCTAAAATTCTGTATTTCAGAAAATTTTAATATTGTGAAAAAGTTCAATATTGTAGACTATAATAATGAAAAGTTGAGTGGAAGGAAAAAGTGTGTTAGAAAAGGTGCACATGGTATAACCGCAGCCTTGAGAGGATTGTGAAGCAAAGGCCATTCAAGAATTTGGGGGAGATTCAAAAGGAGTAGACTACGGCTGGTGTCAGTGCTTCAAGAAAAACCACACACAGGTATCCAGGACATGGGCTACAACTGTCGCATTCCTTTTTGTCAAGCCACTCCTGAACCAGAGACAATGTCAGAAGCGTCTTACCTGGGCTAAGGAGAAAAGGGACTGGACTGTTGCTCAGTGGTCCAAAGTCATATTTTTGTATGAAAGTAAATTTTGCATTTCATTTGGAAATCAAGGTCCCAGAATCTGGAGGAAGAGTGGAGAGGCACAGAATCCAAGTTGCAGGAGGTCCAGTGTGAAGTTTCCAAAGTCAGTTATGATTTGGGGAGCCATGTTATCTGCTGGTGTTGGTACACTGTGTTTTATCAAGTCCAAAGTCAGCGCAGCCCTCTACCAGGAAATTCTAGAGCACTTCATGCTTCCCTCTGTTTACATGCTTTATGGAGATGCTGATTTCATTTTCCAGCAGGACTTGGCACCTGCCCACACTGCCAAAAGTAACAATACCAGGTTTAATGATTATGGTATCACTGTGCTTGATTGGCCAGCAAACTCGCCTGACCTAAACCCCATAGAGAATCTGTGCGGTATTGTCAAGAAGAAGATGAGAGACATCAGACCCAACAATGCAGATGCTATCAAAGCAACTTGGGCTTCCATAACCCCTCAGCAGTGCCATAGGCTGATCGCCTCCATGCGACGCCACATTGACGATGCAATTCATGCAAAAGGAGCCCCGACCAAGTATTGAGTGCATTTTATATACTGTACATGGACATACTTTTCAGTAAGCCAACATTTCTGGGTTTTCATTAGCCGTAAGCCATAATAATCTAAATTAAAGAAAGAAATGCTTGAAAAATATAATTCTGTGTGTAATAAATCTATATAATATATGAGTTTCACTTTTTTTATTGAATTACTAAAATAAATAAATTTTTTGATGATATTCACATTTTTTGAGATGCACATGTATTCTTTTGGTTTCTATGATATGGTTTTAGAATGATGATAGCACTGTACGATATAGGAGGGAACCTTTTACTTCATAATTTGTTTTATGTTATTTTAAAATGCCTAATGGCAGTAATGTCCTTGCATATAATACTGTACATCCTTTTTCTGAGCCCCTTCACAATTGGCGTGGATAAGGTAAATTGAGGTAAATAGCTCAGTACAAAGAAGTTATCAGACAGTAATATGGGAGACAATCAAATGTTTAGCAACTGAAGTATTTCGTGGCAAGGCACTGCATTTTTTACTCATAGGTACTGATTTGCTTTTGGCCCCAAATCAGAACAGCATTATCAGACAAACTGTCAGAAGAGACCAAAAAGCATTCAATGCGCTTAGATTTGGTTCCAGTTATCCTGCAGTGGTTGCAGTCTTGATTAAATGAATCTATAGCAAGTATCAACTGGCTCACCAAGAAACTGGGCTTTATGTAAGCATGTCACTTACCTCTAATATATATTCTAAACATATAATGCATAAGCAGAGGTGAAAACCATGTCAGGGGCCAGGCAATAACTAGATCCAGCAATACTGACAATTGAACTGAACCAAGTAAAATTTTCCTTCAAAAATCCTTTGCTCCACCGCCCCCCCCCCCCCTTCCCCCTTTTTGAGTTTCTTATTGGTCTGTTAATGTAAAAAGATGCCTAATTGACTAATTGGGAGACCAAGGCTCAAGGAGAGAATTGGCCAAGCCTGGTTTTTACAAGCAAAATTGACATTTGCTTAAATTGTAGGTGTAGACAATTTTTTTTTCTTATTGGGGAAGAACCCTTGTAGGGTTTTAACTCCTATCTGGGGCTCCCAGATTTCTGTCCCAGTGACAAAACTTTCATCAAAGAGAAAGTGAGAGAAAATTTTCAAATAATGACACAGACGGCAAAAATGGCAGGGTCTAAAGCTATTCCCTTATCCAAAAATGCATTTCTGCCTGTGTTGCTGTCTGAGATTTTCTTTCACTTCCTGTCTGGTAAAGTTAGTGTTACTGGAATGGAAACTGATGAGATATCTCTCAAATAGGGATGGGTCAACAGCTTAGCCCGAGCATAAGTTGGGGCCGAACTTTTGTTGTTCGGACGTTTGGAGAACATCGTAACAAACGAGTCATTCGACCATTTGTTCACCCCCCCCACCCCCCAACAGGCCACAATGCATTGCAGCGCTGAACAGTGCATTGTAAGCACTGATTGGCTGAAGCAGTGAAAGCTTCAGCCAATCAGGACACAGAGCACTGTCAGAGTCACGATTGGACATGGCTCATTCCCGTGATTTCAGTGTGGAGAGAGATAGAACAGGGCTCTGTTCAGTGCTATTAGTTAGTTAGTGTGCTATACTGTGCTATTTTGCTTCAATTGTCAGTGTAAAATATTAATTTAGTGTCAGTTTAGGGATAGTGTGAGTGTAGTGAGGAGGACTATCATTCAGCTTTGCATAGTGTGCAGCTAGAGTAGGGACAGCTCATATAGTTTCACTGTACTGTAGCGAGACCGTGTCATTCATACGTACATTAGTGTAGAGTAGGGACAGCTCAGATAGTTTCAGTGTAGTGCAGTGAGACTGTTTCAGTAATCTTTACATTAGTGTATAGCTAGAGTAGGGACAGTTCAGATAGCGTCAGTGTAGTGACCGTCTATTTGATTGCGTTACTGCCAGTTTACGCCATATAGTTTTGTGACAGCTCAGATAGTTTCAGTGTAGTGCAGTGAGACTGTTTCAGTAATCTTTACATTAGTGTATAGCTAGAGTAGGGACAGTTCAGATAGCGTCAGTGTAGTGACCGTCTATTTGATTGCGTTACTGCCAGTTTACGCCATATAGTTTTGTGTGTGCGTTACTGCCAGTATAACGCCATATCGTTTTGTGCGTTACTGCAAGTTTAACGGCATTTACTTCTGTGTGCGTTACTGCCAGTTTAACGCCATATAATTCTGTGTGCGTTAGTGCCAGTTTAACGTCATAGAGTTTTGTGTGCGTTAATGCCAGTTTAACGTCATATAGTTTTGTGTGCATTGCATTGCTGCCAGTTTAACGCCATATAGTTTTGTGCGTTACTGCCAGTTTAACGCCATATAGTTCTGTGTGCATTACTGCCAGTTTAATGCTATATAGTTATGTGTGCATTACTGCCAATTTAACGCCATATAGTTCTGTGCGTCACTGTACGTTTGGCCCATTATATTATACTGTATTCATGGAGTGTGTCTGTGTAGTGTGAGTACTCAAATTAAAGAGCACATCTATGTACAGGTGTCCACAGGCAAAGTTGGACGTGGTGGTCAGTCCTCAAGCAGGGCAACATTTCCTGTTTAGTGAGTTTGCCCGTGCTATCCAGCCACAGCATGCAGAGGAGGTGGTGGACTGGCTTACTAAACCCTCCTCATCCTCTGTCACGCAAGCAGAAACAAGTGTGCAGTCCCTGCAGTTGCCAGAGTGGATAAACCTGCCTTCTTGTCCACATTTATTCCTGCCATAGCCCCAACATCAATCATGGAGGAGTTGTCTCCAGTGGTAATGATGATGAGGAAGATGGAGGAGATGGAGGTGATGATGATGAGGTCACTGATGCAACTTGGGTGCCAGATAGAGCAGAGGAGGAAACTGAAGGTGAGGCGGCACAACCCCAAGAATGCCAACATAAAGAAAGAGTGGAGAGCAGCCATCCTATTCCATCACATTCTGCAGCTGTTATCTCCCAGCCCACTCCCCAAAGCTCAGCTGTCTGGGCCTTTTTCAGCACATCTGAAGCAGATCGCACTGTTATCTGCAAACTGTGTCTCAGGCACATCAAACGTTGTAAAAACATCAGCCATTTGGGTACCACATGCTTCACAAGGCATTTAATGTCCAACCACTCAGCCCATTGGCAAGAGACACCTAAAAGCCACACAAAAGGGGCAAAAATCTGTTCCTCCGCCTCCTCCTCCTTACCCACTTCAGTCTGCCCCTGCTAAACCGAGTCATTACCTCTCAGCAGCCTCCACTGACAGGGATGATGGTATAGCACAAGGTGTCCCAGGTCTTAGCAGCACACCACTAGCTGTAGACTGTAGCCGGAAAATCTGCTACAGCGGAAAAAAAAAAAAATACAGTCCCTGCCACCCACATGCCCAGCGTCTAAATGCAAGCTTGTCAAAGCTGTTGGCTCTCCAACTTCTGCCTTTCAGTCTGGTGGATTCTGCCCCCTTCTGTGAATTCGCACAATGTGCTGTACCACAATGGCAGGTTCCCAGTCACTACTACTTTTCATGTAAGGCCGTTCCATTTCTCTACCATCATGGGGAAGGGAATGTTCTGGCATCGTTGGGCAAGGCAGTCAGCTGTAAAATCACCTTCATACTGACACGTGGTCCAACAAGCATGGCCAGGGACGATATACAGTGGTGTGAAAAAGTGTTTGCCCCCTTCCTCATTTCCTGTTCCTTTGCATGTTTGTCACACTTAAGTGTTTCGGAACATCAAACCAATTTAAACAATAGTCAAGGACAACACAAGTAAACACAAAATGCAATTTGTAAATGAAGGTGTTTATTATTTAAGGTGAAAAAAAATCCAAACTATCATGGCCCTGTGTGAAAAAGTGATTGCCCCCTAAACCTAATAACTGGTTGGGCCACCCTTAGCAGCAACAACTGCAACCAAGCATTTGCGATAACGTGCAATGAGGCTTTTACAGCGTCCTGGAGGAATTTTGGCCCACTCATCTTTGCAGAATTGTCCTAATTCAGTTACATTAGAGGGTTTTCGAGCATGAACCGCCTTTTTAAGGTCATACCACAACATCTCAATAGGATTCAGGTCTGGACTTTGGCTAGGCCACTCCAAAGTCTTCATTTTGTTTTTCTTCAGCCATTCGGTGGTGGACTTGCTGGTGTGTTTAGGATCATTGTCCTGCTGCAGAACCCAAGTTCGTTTCAGCTTGAGTACACGAACAGATGGTCGGACATTCTCCTTCAGGATCTCTTGGTAGACAGCAGAATTCATAGTTCCTTTTATCACGGCAAGTCTTCCAGGTCCTGAAGCAGCAAAACAGCCCCAGACCATCACACTACCACCACCATATTTTACTGTTGGTATAATGTTCTTTTTCTGAAATGCAGTGTTCCTTCTACGCCAGATATACTTGGACACACACCTTCCAAAGAGTTCCACTTTTGTCTCATCGGTCCACAGAATGTTGTCCCAAAAGTCTTGGGGATCATCAAGATGTGTTGTGGAGAAATTGAGACGAGCTTTGATGTTCTTTTTGCTTAGCAGTGGTTTTCTCCTTGGAACTCTGCCATGCAGGCCATTTTTGCCCAGTCTTTTCCTGATGGTGGAGGCATGAACGCTGACCTTAACTGAGGCAAGTGAGGCCTGCAGTTCCTTGGACGTTGTTGTGGGGTCTTTTGTGACCTCTTGGATGAGTCGTCGCTGCGCTCTTGGGGTAATTTTGGGCAGCCGGCCACTCCTGGGAAGGTTCACCACTGTTTCATGTCTTCGCCATTTGTGGATAATGGCTCTCACTGTGGTTCGCTGGATTCCCAAAGCTTTGGAAATGGCTTTATAACCCTTTCCAGACTGATAGATCTCAATTACTTTCTTTCTCAATTGTTCCTGAATTTCTTTGGGTCTCGGCATGATGTGTAGCTTTTAAGGATCTTCTGGTGGACCTTACTGTGTCAAGCAGCTCCTATTTAAGTGATGCCTTGATTGTGAACAGGTGTGGCAATAATCAGGCCTGGGTGTGGCTAGAGAAATTGAACTCAGGTGTGGACAACCACAGTTATAGTATGTTTTAACAAGGGGGGCAATCACTTTTTCACACAGGGCCATGATGGTTTGGATTTTTTTTCACCTTTAATAATAAACACCTTCATTTACAAATTGCATTTTGTGTTTACTTGTGTTGTCCTTGACTATTGTTTAAATTGGTTTGATGTTCCGAAACACTTAAGTGTGACAAACATGCAAAGGAACAGGAAATGAGGAAGGGGGCAAACACTTTTTCACACCACTGTATTTAGTTCACAGCACAATGAGTAACGCTGCTTGCAACTCGAAAGGATGCAGGACAGAGCTCAGTGCTGCAGCTTGTTGTGCCCCCATGTCTCCATACAGCTGGTGGTGATGATGCCAGATCTGTGAGCTCTACCCCCTCCTCCTCCTTCTCTGCTACCTCCATGCCCTCCTCTGAAGAATTGTCCTATGAACATCAGGTACCCCCTAAGCGTTCAAAGGGCTATTTCATGAGTCAGGTTAAAAGGTGCCATGCAGTGCTTCAGCTGGTGTGTTTAGGGGACAGGAACCACACCAGAGCAGAGATTCTTGCAGCTCTGCAGGGACAGGCCCAGAGGTGGTTCACACCATGCCACGAGGTGTGATTGGCTCACCAATTTTCACAGAAGTCTGCCTATGATACAAGTCAGATTTCAGGCATCCCTGCAACAAAAATTAAATTTTTGGTGAGATATATCCAATAGGAACACATCTAAATGGATGCAGGCCCAGCAGCTTTCTTCATTAGTGCCCTGCAGCTACCACAGCTGAATGGTAATTATGAAACCACTCCCAGAGTGAACACCACTCAGAACAGAGGCACAGACAAACACACAGGGATTTCTTCTGAATAACAAAAGGTAGGAATCTGCAACAAAGGTTGTTATAATCCTTGCAATGTACATAGATCACCCAGGGGGGAATGTTTTTTTCTCAACAAAAGTGAAGTTACGCTTTAACAGTGTAATTTCATGAGAAAATTTATGAGGGCGTGTTTAGGGGCAGGGAATGGTAGGGGTTGGGTGGGGCAACTGGTGACGAGTAACCCTTAAGGCTAGTAGCTCAAATATTTTGAGCCCTAATGTACTATATATGATGATATATTTAACCACTTCCCGCCTGCCATATAGCAATATGACTTCGGGAAAGTGGTTCTGTTATCCTGACTGGACGTTATATGACGTGATCAGGATAACAAGCCGCCGTGCATCCACGGGTGCACGCAGCGGGGCATCGCTGTTGTGGTGTGTCATTCTGACACACCGCAACTCCGATCTAGGTAAAGAGTCTCTCTTTACCACATGATCAGCCGTGTCCAATCACAGCTGATCACGATGTAAACAGGAAGAGTCATGTATCGGCTTTTCCTAACTCGCTTCTGACAGGAGTAGAGGAGAGCCGATCGGCTGCTCTCCTGACAGGGGGGATCTGTGCTGATTGATTATCAGTGCAGCCCCCCCCCCCCCCAGGATGCCCACCCAGGACCAACAGGGATGCCACCAGGACCATCAGAGATGGCAACCACTGATGACCACCAGGTATGCCACCCATGGCCACCAGGGATGCTAATGTGTGCCCACATATGATGCCAATGTGTGCCCACATAAGATGCCAATCAGTGCCCATCAGCAATACCTGCCAGTGCCTTCATAGCAGTGATGCTCATCAGTGCCATCTATCAGTGTCCATCAGTGCCCACCTATCAGTGCCCATCAGTGTCACCCATAAGTAACCATCAGTGCAGCCTTCAGTACCCATCAGTGTCACCTATGAGTGCCCATCAGTGCCACCTATGAGTGCCCATCTGTGCCGCCTATGAGTGCCCCTCAGTGCTGCATATCAGTGCCACCTATCAGTGCCCATCAGTGCCAATCAGTGTCACATATCCGTGCCCATCATCAGTGCCACCTCATCAGTGCCCATCAGTACCGCCTTATCAGTGCCCATCAGTGCAGCCTCATCAGTGCCCATCAGCGAAGGAGAAAACGTACTTATTTACAAAATTTCTAACAGAAATTTTAACATTTTCAATTTTTTTTGTTTAGCAAAAAATAAAAACCCCAAAGGTGATCAAATACCGCCAAAAGAAAGCTCTATTTGTGGGAACAAAATTATAAAAATTTTGTTTGGGTACAGTGTAGCATGACCACGCAATTGTCATTTAAACAGCGACAGCGCTGAAAGCTGAAAATTGGCCTGGGCAGGAAGAGGGGAAAGTATCTGGTATTGAAGTGGTTAAAGTCTTTGCAATTTTTCATTGAGGAACATTATTCTCAAATTGTTTGACAAATTTTTAGGCATAGTTTTTCACAGATTGGTGAACCCCATCTTTATTTTTGAGACAGGCTGACTCTCTAAGATGCTCTTTTATACACAATCATGTAATTTACTTTTTGACAATTAACCTAATTAGTTTCAAAATGTTCTTCCAGCTCTTCCTTGTTAGTACCACTTACTTTGCCAGCTTTTTGTTACCCTGTCTTAACTTTTTTGAGATGTGTTGCTGCCATCAATTTCAAAATAAACATATTTTTTTCCTAACCAACCACTTCAGCCCCGGAAGGATTTACCCCTTTCCTGACCAGAGCGTTTTTTGCGATTTGGCACTGCGTCGCTTTAACTGACAATTGCGCAGTCGTGCGACGTGGCTCCCAAACAAAATTGACGTATTTTTTTCCCCACAAATAGAGCTTTCTTTTGGTGGTATTTGATCACCTCTGTGGTTTTTATTTTTTGCGCTATAAACAAAAAAAAAACGTCAATTTTGAAAAAAAAACACATTATTTTTTACTTTTTGCTATAATAAATATACCCCAAAAATATATAAAAAAATATTTTTTTTCCTCAGTTTAGGCCGATATGTATTCTTCTACATATATATATATTTTTTTAAATCGCAATAAGCGTTTATTGATTGGTTTGCGCAAAAGTTATAGCGTCTACAAAATAGGGGATAGTTTTATGGCATTTTTTTATTAATAATTTTTTTTTTTACTAGTAATGGCGGTGATCAGTGATTTTTATCGTGACTGCGACATTATGGCGGACACATCAGACAATTTTGATACATTTTTGGGACCATTGGCATTAATACAGCGATCGATGCTATAAAATTGCATTGATTACTGTAAAAATGTCACTGGCAGTGAAGGGGTTAACCACTAGGGGACGGGGAGGGGTTAGGTGTGTCATAGGGGCGTGTTTCTAACTGTCTGGGGGCGTGGCTGTGTGTGACACCACACTGATCACTGCTCCCAATGACAGGGAGCAGACGATCAGTGTGCTGTCACTAGGCAGAACGGGGAGATGCTATTTACTTCGGCATCTCCCCGTTCTTCAGCTCCGTGACACGATCGCGGGTATCCCTGCGGCAATTGAGTCTGCAGGGCCCGCGGACACGGTCACGGAGCTCGGGCAGGCGCGCGCCACCGGTGGCCCGCGCGCGGGCACGGCGGGAAATTTAAAGTAACGTACGGGTACGTTACTTTGCCCAGCCGCGCCATTCTGCCAACGTATATGTGCCGACATCGGTCGGCATGTGGTTAAATTGGTACATTTTCTCAGTTTAAATATTTGATATGTTTTCTATTTTCTATTGTGAGTAAAATATGGGTTTATGAGATTTGAAAATCATTGTATTCTGTAGATTTTACATAGCGTCCCAACCTTTTTTGGAAATTTAGGTTTTATTTTTACGTGCAAATACGCAAGAACGCTACACTCCTTTGTTTAAAAAACAGCTAGAAGAATTTTTACACACATGTACAGATACGCATGAATATGGTAAAATATGTGCATGGGCTATACAGTCCATCTTTGCAAACCCCATTTATGCTAGGAATATCTGATGTTCATGGCCTGGCTAGCAGATGCCCCTAAATCACAGGTGTCAAACACAAGGCCCGCGGGCCGAATCCGGCCCTCCAGCCCATTTCATGTGGCCCTCACACCTCTCTTGCAGCTGCAGGAGAGCTCCAGCCCTCCTCTGGTCCTCCTCCAGACCCCTACTTTTTGATTTCAAGCAATGCATCCAGCTTCTTCCCAGCAGCAACATAAGGAAAGGGGGTGCACTGTGATGTTAGGGAGAGTAGGGGACTCAACTTCTGATGGTGGGTGGCTCTTGACATCTAATAAAAGAGGAAGGGATGCGCTGGATATTTAATCGTACAGATACAACCGGCCCTTTTGAGAACAATCATAATGCTGATGCGACCCACAATGAAATTGAGTTTGACACCCCTGCCCTAGATAAACTAACTAGAAGTTGGCATACTGATCAATGCTAGTAGGAATTCACCATGAATATGTTCCATTTTGCAACCCCACAAGCCTTTCTTGCGACATTGGTGGCCTAATAATAATAAAAATAATCCATAGACATTTTTTATTTTGTGCATGAGCACTCACCTTATATACATTGTGTGCTGAGGGAAAAAGGGGGACCATTAGTATGGCTATTGCTTAGTAGAAAGGGTTAGGAAGGTTAGAAGCCTAATGCCCTGTACACACGGTCGGAAATTCCGACCACAAAATCCGTCAGATTTTTTCCGATGGATTTTGTCCGACACTGGTGTTGCATACACACGGTCGGACAAAGTTGTCGGAAAATCCGATCATTCTGAGCGTGGTGACGTTCGTTGCGTACGACGGGACTACGTAGAGGCTAGTAGCCAATATCTTTGGTCTTGTAATGTGATCTGAGCATGCGTGGCACTTTGTCTGTCGGAATTCGCTACACACGATCGGAAAAAGTCCGATAGGACTTTGTTGTCGGAAAATTTGAGAGCCCACACACGGTTCGGAATTTCCGACAACATGGTCCGATGGGACATTTTCCGTCAGAAAATTTGCTACTTGGCACAAAAGCTTACAACAATCTACTGCAACTTTGAGGCAGATTAACGAAGCATCACCATCTAGTTCAACCAATAAAAGGGGGGGGGGGGGGCATTTTACAATCCTATATAAATAATCCTATACCCTCAGTTGATCCAGAGGAAGGCAATAAAAAAACAGTAAAGCATGATACAATTTTCTCCAGCAGGGGAAAAAGTTTTGTCCTGATCCCCCAAGAAGCAATCGAATATTCTCTGGATCAACTTTACCTATAAATGTTAGTATCCAGTTATATTATGTACATTTAGGAAAGCATCCAGGACTTTTTTTTAAAAAGCATTCTACTGAGCTGGACAGAACCAGCTCTATTCCACATTTTTACAGCTCTTAGGCCCCTTTCACACTGGGGCGTTTTTCATGCGGTGCAGCGCTAAAAATAGCGCCTGTTCACCGCATGAAAAAATCCTGCCCCTTTAACTCCAGTGTGAAAGCCGGCGGGCTTTCACACTGGAGCGGTGCGCTAGCAGGACGGCAAAAAAAGTCCTGCTAGCAGCATCTTTGGAGCGGGATAGGAGCGGTGTGTTCACCGCTCCTATACCGCTCCTTCCCATTGATTACAATGGGAGACCGCGGTAAAACCGCGGCAATACCGCGGTTACCGCGGCAATACCGCGGCTACGGCGGCGCTCTGCGAGGGGTGTTTAACCCTTTTTCGGCCGCTCGCGGGGGGTAAAACCGCACCGCGAGCGGCCGAAAACCGCGGTGAAAACGACGGTAAAGCAGCGCTAAATATAGCGCTGCTTTACCGTCACCGCGGCTCACCGCCCCAGTGTGAAAGGGGCCTTACTGTGAAGAAACCTTTCTGTATTTGGAGATGAAACCTCTTTTCCTCCAGACATAAAGAGTGCCCCCTTGTCCTCTGTGATGACGTTAACCGCTTCAGCCCCGGAAGATTTGGCTGCTCAATGACCAGGTTGTTTTTTGCAATTCGGCACTGCGTTGCTTTAACTGACAATTTTGCAGTCGTGCGACGCTATACCCAAACAAGATTGACATCCTTTTTTTCCTACAAATAGAGCTTTCTTTTGGTGGTATTTGATCGGTTTTTATTTTTTGCGCTATAAACAAAAGAATACAATTTTGAAAAAAACGCAATGGGGTTGATTTACTAAAGGTAAATCCACTTTGCACTACAAGTGCACTTGGAAGTGCAGTCGCTGTAGATCTGAGGGGAAGATCTGAAATGAGGGGAAGCTCTGCTTATTTTATCATCCAATCATGTATGTTATTTTCCTTGCTTGTCCCCCTCAGATCTACAGCGACTGCAATTCCAAGTGCACTGAAAGTGCACTTGTAGTGCAAAGTTGATTTGCCTTTAGTAAATAACCCCCATATCTTTTACTTTTTGCTATAATAAATATTCCACATTTTTTAACAAAAAAAAAAACGATTTTTTTTCCTCAGTTTAGGCCTATATGTAGGAACAATATTTGACCTGAGGCTGATAATTAAAGCTAGGAGAGCTGTGACCAGCTGCTGTGGGTAGCTGCACTTTGCACATTGTCATTGCTTTATTAAATGAGCCTGTCCGTGTTCTTTTACAGCACAGGTTCTGGAATTCTGCATAAAATTCTTTTCCATAATAAAAATGTCTACACAACCGGAAATGTCTGTTCACTCAAGAGCTTTACTGGAAAGCCAATGACCAGCCTATACCTCAAAAGACTCTTATCTCGCCACCGTCATTCATACTCTAACAATTAGCATCTCCCATTCAGCTCCTGTTTCTGCACAGCCACACCTACTCACGTCTACACACATTACCGATCTGCCTGGCAACAGTCATATCACAAGCGAGCACACACATAGACACATACGTAGATCCATGTATACACAGAGATAACCTGCATGCACACAGCATGCATCACACACAATAATTATGTTGGGTAGCGAGGAAGGCAAGGGAATTGAGCAGGGATGAATGAGAGGAAAGGCAGTCATAGAGAGAGCCTTGGGACATCTGTGTGTAGCTTCTCCTCGCTCTCCTCCTCCTCCTTCCTCCCACTCCTCCCACTCACACCTGCTATGGTGCAGCTTTCCGCTTGCCGATTATTAGCGCAGAGCCAATCCCTAAGCCTTTGCCTTTAAAGCAATAGCACTAGGATCTGAAAATGACTTGATAATTGAGGTTACTTATGAAAAGCGGTGAATAATGTGGCCTTTTTGTCCAGGTGTCCTTGTTTTCAGGGACATGATTTTTTTTTCATGGATATATACTTGAATGCTGTTTCCTTCCTATATCAACATTAAAAACCTGCACTGTATCATTATATAGTAGATAACCGTGTCTTTTCATCAACAAAGCTGAGAAGCAGGGATCATGACAGTAATTTATTCTGCATAGGCAAAGAAGGTCAGCTGGACATGAAATGAAGAATGTATGGGCCAGCTATCGCTTAAACATGTATGCTCAGCTTGCCCAAGCATATAGGTTTATGGGAATGCAGACACCACTCAAAAGTAGCTTTTTTCAGAGGAATAAATGATGACGAGACAAAGTAACTTATCTAAATGACCTTCAACCAAGCTGGACAGATTGGGCTTCCATCATCACATATACCAGGGGTCTTCAAACTATGGCCCTCCAGTTGTTCAAGAACTACAATTCCCATCATGCCTAGTCATGTCTGTGAATGTCAGAGTTTTACAATGCCTCATGGCATGTGTAGTTCCGCAACAGCTGGAGGGCCGTAGTTTGAGGATCCCTGACATATACACTCACCGGCCACTTTATTAGGTACACCTTGCTAGTTCCGGGTTGGACCCCTTTTTGCCTTCAGAACTGCCTTAATTCTTCATGGCATAGATTCAACAAGGTGTTGGAAACATTCCTCAGAGACTTTGGTCCATATTGACATGATAGCATCGTGCAGTTGCTGCAGATTTGTCGGCTGTATATTCATCCTGTTTCATCACATCCCAAAGGTGCTCTATTGGATTGAGATCTGGTGACTGTGGAGGCCATTGCAGAACAGTGAACTCATTGTCATATTCAAGAAACCAGTTTGAGATGATTTGAGCTTTGTGACATGGTGCATTATCCTGCTGGAAGTAGCCATCAGAAGATGGGTACACTGTAGTCATAAAGGGATGGTCAGCAACAATACTCAGGTAGTCCGTGGCATTTAAACAATGCTCAATTGGTACTAAGGGGCCCAAAGTGTGCCAAGAAAATTTCCTTCACACCATTACACCACCACCACCACCAGCCTGAACCGTTAATATAAGGCAGGATGGATCCATGCTTTGATGTTGTTTATGCCAAATTCTAACCCTCCATCTGAATGTTGCAGCTTAAATTGAGACTCGAGGCAATGTTATTCCAATCTACTATTGTTCAATTTTGGTGAGCCTGTGTGAATTGTAGCCTCAGTTTCCTGTTCTTAGCTGACAGGAGTGGCACCCGATGTGGTCTTCTGCTGCTGTAGCCTGCTATCTGCTTCATGGTTCGATGTGTTATGCATTCAGAGATGGTATTCTGCATACCTTGGTTGTAATGAGTAACTGTTTGAGTTTTGAGTAACTTGATTTGAGTTGTAATTTGAGTAAGTGTTGCCTTTCTATTATCTCAAATTATGTCTGCTCGTTCTCTTCTGACCTCTGACATCAGCAAGGCATTTTCGTTCCACACAACTGCTGGGATTTTGATGTTGGCTTTTCCAAAACATACAAGAAATCATTACAACAAAAATATCAATTTTGGATAGAATGACCATATAATATATGTAAAATCACAAAGTAGTATGAATATGCATAAAATTGCAAAAACACCTGTTTGCTATTTTTCCTTGTTTCTCCATGCTGATGGAAACTTGTTCTTTAGGCCCGGTTCAGACTGCTGCGGTGCGGGAGATCGCATATGATTCGCACCGCACTGCAGTTCAAATCATATGCGATCTCTTTGCGATGCAAATTCAGCCATACAGATAGTATGGCTGAATTCGCATTGCATTCGGCCCAAACTCACACAGGACCCTTTTTTTTCGGTCCGTTGCAGAATCGGATCGCATGGTGTTCTCACCATGCGATCCGATTCCTGTCCGAGTTTGCAGATCGCACTGCGATATGCGAGCTGATATGGGGGTCAATCAAAAGGAAGAACTCCGGACAGCCGCACACCTGGAAAATAAAATCCAAAGGGTTTATTTAAAAGCAAAAAAACACTACAATCCAAACACGGCAAAAAGGGGGGTACAGAGTTCTTCCTTTTGATTTCCAATCATTGTGCTATTAGCCAGCACCTGGGGCTCCCACACAGGAGCATTCGCTTGGTAAGGAGAGTCTTAGAGCGGTGGTTGTTTGTTTCTCATCTGATATGGGGGTGTCATTAACATTTCACTGACACTCCCAGCAGCTCGCATAGGGCAGTGTTAACTGCCGGCGGGAGACATGCGGTGCGGGAACCCGCTGTAGATTCGCAGCGTTCCCGCACCGCAGCAGTCTGAACCGGGCCTTAAAAGGAATCTGTACCATGAAATATACATCACAGCAGAGAACTTAATTGGGAAATCCTGGGCTCCAATGAGGAACCCACCATTAAGGGCTCTTTCACACGGGGCGGATCAGTGTAGATCCGCCCCGTGGATATCCGCTTGCTCAGCGGGGATCGCCAGAGCGATCTCCGCTGTGCAGGAAGATGACAGGTCTGTCTCTGCATACTGTGCAGGGACGGACCTGTCACAGCGCCGCTCTCCCCTATGGTAGATCGGGTGACGACGGACCGTAGAGTCCGTCGTCATCCGATCCGCTCTGCAGACGGATGGAAAAATAGGGTTTTCCTCCGTCTGCAAAAATGGACCATAGCGGGCACGGACGAGATCGGGTGTCAGTGGATGTTCATCCGCTGACACCCGCTATCCCATAGGGATACATGTATGTCCGTTTTTCATCCGAAAACGGATGGATGAAAAACGGACATACGGACCGTCCATGTGAAAGAGCCCTTAGGGTTATGTCAACCGTAACATCATTGTCTTAATTAGTACCTGGTTTGGGGGCTAGCTGCACACTCTGCATTGGCTGGGATGAGCTGGTTAGTGTCCTTTGGACCATTTAACTAGTTCATTAAGCAAACCAGTGCAAACCTCTAGTCTGAACTACTGATCTTCATATCTGTTTTAGTTCCATAAGGAACTGAACGTGGCAGCCAACCAACTAGCATTTTCAGAAGGAGAGTTCAGTAATGTAAGTGTCCATATTTTCGCAGCAGGGGTTTTATTTAAAAGCTTGCTTTTATTATAAGATATGAGCAAAAACAGGAAAAAGGAAAAAGGACTTTAAAGGTTGCCACTAGAGTCCCGAAATAGGAAAGAAAAATGATCTCAAATTATAATAAAAATATATTTAATTTATTATAATTATTTAATTTAATTTAATTTAATTATTATTAATTTATTATAATCACATTAAAAACATATGATATAAGAAAAAACATGAACATATCTGGAAAAAAAATATCTGACACTGTGATCTCGTATGTGTGGCCTTCAGCCAGAAGGGACCTTCTAGGACTACTTTGTAATCTCCTTCTAGGCCATCCATGTGATTTTCATATATCAGCATTATATCTGTTCTTATACACGGGACAGTGTTTTTTCCAGATATGTTCACATTTTTTATTATATCATGTGTTTTTGATGTGATTATAGAAAATTAAATATATTTTTATTATATTTTGAGACCATTTTTCTTTTCTATTTCGGGGCTCTAGTGGTAAACTTTAAAGTATCTTTTCCTCTTTTTTTTCTTTTTCCTGTCTTTGCTCAATTACTATTGGATGTGGTGCACGCTCTGCAATATTTGTCTCAGATTTCCTCTGCATTATTATAAGATATGGCCATAGCAGGAATTCTTGAATGCAGATAATAAACACACATTTTTAAAAAAAACTGGACTTGACATCTGTGCTGATCCTGTGCATTGCACAGGCATAATACATGTCTGAATGAATTCACATATATGTCTTGTCAGGAAGCTAGGCAAGGCAAGGATGAGACCCATTTGTACAGCGGAATCATCCAATGGGTCAGCAAATCAATGTTGCAGAGGTCAGCACATTTTCCTGTCTTATGTCATCCTGCTAAGCTTCAAGAAAATAAAGATGATTTTCAAAGATAGAAATAAGAAAGCTGATGCAAATAGCAGTATGGATGATGTAATGGCCTTCAAGGTAGATGGTAACTTCTGCTAAAGAGGAACTCATGAGGACAGAAATATGGAAGCTGCCACTACTTACCTGGCTGATAACTTCATCCTGATTTTACAACTTAGTGGGTCATCTTGCAAGCCTATACCAGGTCAGTGACACTGGGTAGTGAGGGCACTGGGTAGTGAGGCCAGGATCAGAATTACAGCCCCAAACCCCTAAAATAAGTCAACAAAAGCATTTAAAATGTTTTGGCTTATTAGGTCCCCTTTAAAGAGTGTTTGCTAAAATAAATATGGGCAAATTTGCACATGCACATGGCTCCTGAGGATTTTCCTATCTAGCTACATCCACCAAAAGCCAGCAAGAACCTTATAGAAATCAAATCCACCCTGTTATCCTCCTACTTCAGGATCTAATTATCAATGTTTTCACCCAAGATTCACACAATTTTCACCCATGATTCACAATTATTTCACTTTTGGGTGATAGATGTCGGAATCTCCCCTCCCCCCCCCCTAGTACAAAAGGCTAATACGCCCCCCCCACCCCCCCCTCCGCGCCCCCTCCCCTCCACTCCCCCTCTACGCCACTCCCCCCCCCGCCTCCTCCTCCCTGCCCAGCCCGCCTCGCACCCTCCCCCCCTCCCTCCCGCCCCCCCCCGCCGCCGCAGCCCCACGCCCCTCCAATCCCCCCTCCGCCCCTCCTCCCCCCGCCAGCCCCCAGCCATCCGCGGCTCCTCGCTCCACCTCCTCCTCGCACTCTCCCCTCTCCCTCCCACTCCCGCCCCCCCCCACGCTCTACTACCCGCCTCACCGCCTTTGCCCCCGCAACCTCCCCCCCCGCCCCTCCTCCTCCCGCCGCCGCCCCCCTCTCCCTCCGTCCTCCTCCCCCGCCCGCCCCCTCTCCCCCCACTCTCACCACGCTCCCCCTTCCCCCCCCCCCTCACCGCCCGCCTACCCGCCCCGCCTCCGACCTCACTACGCCCCCCCCCCTCCTCCGACCCTCCCCACTCCTCACCCCCTCCTACTCCCTCCCCCCCCCTTTCTGGCTTTTGTACCCATGGAAGTGCTCACATGCAACTGCCGGTAATATTGGAAGAGAAATACTCCCAACTTTTCATCATACTTGTGCATGCAAAATATTTTCTAAATTCAATGCAAATGCGCACAGTCAAGCAACGTTTTTTTTTTTTTTTTTCACTTTTTCTTTTAGTGAATCAGGCTTATTATATTCCCATACAAAAAAAAGAGACGGTACCAGAAAGAAGGCACAGTCAATAGTATCACATCTATCCTCAGGGGTGTAGTAACCAAACAAAATTAAAAAAAACAACTGAATTATGAAAGTACAAAAAGTTTATTTATCACAGACTCTAATGCCCCGTACACACGGTCCGATTATCGTACGAAAAAAGTCGCTTTCGGACAGATCGTTCGATAATCGGATCGTTAGTACGCAGCTTTCGACAGCCGATCATGATAGTCCTTCCAACCAAATCCGAAGGGACAAACAGGAAAACTTTGGTTGGACGACAGCCCATCGTACGACAATCGTGTAATCAGTACAGTATTCGTCCGCTAAAAATCTTTCGACAAGCACCACGCATGATCGGAAACACGAAAATAACCCGGAAGGAGACGGGAGAATGTAAACAATGATTTTACCGCGAAAATGCTCCTTTATACGAACAGAAACTCGCCTGTAGCCAATCGTAATATTCCCCAAGAATCAATCAACAAATGATAATATTGTAGTTCAGTAGCAATCATTATTTTCCTTTAACCACCTGCTTACTGAACACTTTAAACCCCCTTCCTTTCCAGACCAATCTTCAGCTTTCAACCTAGTTGCAATTTGAATGACAATTGCGCGTTCCTAATTCACTGTAGCCAAAATAAATTTTTATCATCTTTTCCCCCCAAATAGAGCTATCTTTTGGTGGAATTTGATCACCTCTGTTCTAATTATTATTTATTTAAAAAAAATTAAAAAGACCGAATTTAAAATACTAAAAATTCTAAAAATATAAAATGGGTAATTCCTGACCATCATTGATGTACGCTGATGAGGTGGCAGTGACGGGCACCGATAGGTGGCAGTGATGGTCATTGATGGGTGGCAGTGATGGTCACTTATGGTTTACACTGATAGCCAGCACTTTTAGGTGGCACTGATTGGCAGCACTGGTGGGCATTGCTAGGTGGCACTGGTGGTCATTGCAAGGCGGCGCTTGTGGTTATTGAAAGTGTGACCATTGTCCTTTTAAGATCATAAATCATTCATTGCACTGTACTAATTGTTCCCCTAAAAATAAAATATAATAAAGTTTACAGAATGTTTTCAAAACAGATCAACTTTATTAAAACGTGTCTGATAAAACTGAACAAAATAAATATCAGTGCTTCTACATGTTCACAATATTGTATACATTTATAATATATAATAAACCTTCTTATAACACAAAATATTAGTATTATGTCAGAACTATGCTACTAAAAACAATTTTTACAACATAAATGCAACATAATGTTGATAACATCCCAAAAAAACTATTTAAAATATCATCTGAAACTACAGTTGCGTATAATGAAAGTCTTGTGACCAAGGTGGATGTTGACGTTCAGGCTGCATGTATTGCCATTGGGCACCAGGACGATTTGAGCCATGAGCAACGTGTTGTGTTGATGGAGATGAATCAGACTCCGTAATAATTGTTTTGCTTGTTAACTCGCCTCTAACACCTTTATTCAGCATCTCAAGCATTAACATTTCTGCAATTTGCCGTTGTTCCCCCGACATGCTTCTCATCTTGTCTGCTGTAATAATGCCCAAAGCATCAAATACGTCAGTTTTCTTTTGGAGAGCAGCACTTGCCTTCGTCAGAAACGATGTAGTGGCATCCTCAAGTCTCCTCCTCTTCTGAGGCCTAGTCACTGGTGTGCTCAAAGTGGACATACTGGTGATGGAAGTTGTCACTGGTGTGTTCGGAGTGGACACATTCAAGTCGTCTTGGGATTCATTTGCCTGTGTTGTTGTCTAGTCAAATAAAGGGAAATTATAGTATTACAAATAAATTACATGATGTAAGAAAACATTTGAAAAGCCAAATATTTGTTAATACCTGTGTCTGTGGTATGTCCTCTGAATCCTCAAACTGCATGACAGGAGACATTTGATCCAAATCCGCAGAAGTGGATAGTAGAGTACTGGAGGTAGAAGGAAGAGTACATATGGATGATCTTGCATCAACTTGTTCCGTCAGAAACCTCAGGCTTTCAAAGTACCATAGTCTGGGAACATATATATCATCAGCTCCTGCTCCAGATCTTTGTGAATCATGAATTTTATTGAGTTCCCTTTTGAAAACAGTCCTGAGGTTTGCAATTTTATTGCGAACATAGTTCAGGTCGGCAGAACTACAAATAGGTTTGCACAGTTCAACTAGTTTATTGAGGGCCTCCTGCCTTTTATTGCGGTTGGAGTACTCCTTTGATTTCACCTTCCACAAGCATGGCATCTGCTTGTACAAATCAATGAACTGTGCCAAGAATTCTGGGCTTGTAAACCTGTCCACCATCTTGCCTGCATAATAAAATGTAAATATTATAATTAATTCCTATCTTGTACATCAGACCTACATATACATTATGCTATCACCTCACAATGCTATCACCTCACAATGCTATCACCTCACAATGCTATCACCCCACAATGCTATCACCTCACAATGCTATCACCCCACAATGCTATCACCTCACAATGCTATCACCCCACAATGCTATCACCCCACAATGCTATCACCCCACAATGCTATCACCCCACAATGCTATCACCTCACAATGCTATCACCCCACAATGCTATCACCCCACAATGCTATCACCCCACTATATGCAATAATCCATGGCAATAAACTAGGCCTTGTATGTACCCAAAACTTGAATAAAAAAGTAACATTTTGCAATACAGAAACAAGGATTACAAAAAAACTAAAATAAACATACCTACGTTCGTGTGTAAATAGCGTTCGCGCGTGGGGTATAAATCGTGATCTTGGCCTTGTTTCGTGTCAACGAACGTAGGAACGTTCAAACCGTACGTTACGCACTGGTCATGTGCACGTTGCCCCGCCCCTGTTTGATGTGTAAACGTGCAATACTCCCGACGCCTGCGACGCAACCACGAGTTCTCACCGGCAGCATGGAGAAAACGAAGGATGTGGAGGGCAGAAAAGCACATGCTGCAAGAACTGGTTACAAGACAAAAGCAACTCCAATGTCAAGAAGTGAGATGGTGGACATGGTCTATATTCTTGAGAAGAATGATTATGATGGCAAACTGGAGAACTATGAAAAGCCCAACAGAAGAAAGGACATGATCTTGGATAAAGTCATTACATTGCTAAAAAACAAACATGATGTACAAAGATCCAAGGATCAGTTAAGGAAGCGATGGTCTGACCTAAAGCATCGTGAAAAAGAACAACTTGAAAGAATCCATCAAATGATTAAAAAAAGTGAGTATGTACATATGTGTGTGTGTGTGTTTGTGTGTATGTATGTATGTATGTATCTGTGTATATATATATATATATATATATATATAATATAAAGCCTTGTGCAGATGTTTTGTGTGGGTTATGAAAATATCTAATAACCATAAACTAAATATATTGTATGTGATGTGATCCTTTTATTGCAGGGCAAAAGAAAAAAATCAGATCACAAAAAGTACGTCACAGGCGCATGAAAAAACGACTGGAAGAAGTCCCCGCAGATCAGAAAATAGCACATGGTGACATATCAAGAGCTCATGAGCAAAGCATAATTAATGAAGGTATGTTTTCTAAAAGTTGAATATTAATGCAAACAGCTTAGTTTCAAATGTACATAGTTTGATTTTAAATTAGTCACCTCCTCCAAATAAAATACATGTCATGATATGCTAGTATGTGATAGACCACCGCTAGCGGACAAAAAGGGCGCTTTGCCGGTGGTATAGCCGCGCTGCCCCATTGATTTCAATGGGTAGGAGCAGTGAAAACACCGCTCAAAAGATGCTTCTAGCAGGACTGTTTTTGTCGTGGTCTAGATGCATCATATTCATTAAGGTTAAAAAAAATAACTATTAGTCAGTGGCCCCCCCAGAGCCCCCTGTTTTACTTACCTGAGGCCAGAAGCTCTGTCTGAGCTGTCTCGCATTGATTTCGTCCAGCTTTTCTAGGCTCTTCATTGGATGATTGCTAGCAGCACAGACATTGACTCCCGCTGCTGTCAATCACATCCTATTACGCGCCCACCAGGAAGCGGGGCCAAGTCATAAAATTGATGGTTATAGCCAACAATTTTATGGCACTGGAGCTCACACGTAAGCCAACCCCATTTTTGCAGAGTGTTTCTCAGAGGGGGTTAGTGGGAGGGAGCCTTGGGACACCAGAAGAGGACTATCGCGGCCACACAGTGCAAAAAGAACTGCATATTGGTGATAAGTATATGTTTTTATTTTTACATATAAAATAATATGCGAACCAGTACAACCCCTTTAATATTATAGGCCGCTTAATAGCATAAGCTTCATAGACTTCTTAAAATATAAGTCATAAACCCATTGTTATTTAATTTTTAATTCTATTTTATTTATGTAAATATATTTTTATCAGTATATCTAACATCAATATGACATCATATGTCCGGTACTATTTATGTGTAAAATAGTTTTTTTATCACATCTCCATTTCCTACTCTGTCATTGAAAGCATTATAGTGGGCTATGTTCACGCTCACAGCTTGTAACAGCAATCCAGCAGCTAGATGGATTTGCTTTTACAATACATGCTGCATCTATTTTTTTTTTTTTACAGGGTACAGAAACAGAAACATATATATAATTTTTTTTTTTTTACTTGATAGAGCAAGAAAGCAATATAATAGAAATAGATCAAGAAGATATTGAGGAAGTCATGTTGGAGACTGCAGAAGATAGAACATGTGAACAACCATATGTCCTAGACGAAGATAGTGGTGTGATAACTCTTGAGGATTTGTCCGATCGTCTGGAATCTCCAAAAGGTTTGTATGATGTTGTTGTTTTAATTTGTGTTATTCAGTGTTCACATGTTTTATGTCCCACATTGGTATAATACGATTTAATATTTCAGGGAATACAGTATAATATTGCTGTTAATTAATTGAGAATAATTTATGTTTATTTTATTATTTAAAAGGTAATATAAGCAACCTACAGAATTCTGCACAGGACAACAATAGTGATCATTGTGACCCTGAACTACCTGATCTTGTAGAACATAATTCGAATATCAATATTGATACAGCAGTAGAACGGGAAAGCATTGTGGATTTTGTCTCAGCCTCACGTGAGTAGCATGCATGCATATGTGCACACATATTACTGCATTACTTGATGAATAATATGTGCAATGTATTTTTCTACAGACTCAACTTTGGATTCTACAACATTGGCCATGATGTCCAATGACCTGCTGCACTGTTGTGCAGAGGTGCAAAGGATTAAAGATGCTGCGTCCTCCATACTGCCCCAGATGCAGTACCTCATTGATGTGATCGCTAAAGTGCAAACACATCGTTTCTAAGCACTTTCTTTTTAAGTTAAAATTATTTTTATACCTTTTTGATACAGGTTTGTTACTGTTTTTGTCCATATATGTAGAATGTTGTCATACTTTTCTGGACAATGTTTTAAACTTTCTAGGGTAACCATTCTGTCCATTTTTTTTTTTTTTTTTTGTACGTAGGCCCCTTTCACACTGACCGTTCAGGTCAGTGTCAGATTGGACAGGCTGGAGTGAATGGAGTGACAGATGTCAGCGGTGACCTGTCCGCTGACATTCAACCCTGTGCAATCCACAAAAAGCAGACGGATGGCCCTATGTCCGCATCTGTCACCATCAAAACGGGTGAGATCTGATGAAAACGGACATGCTGTCTGTTTTCATCCGCTCTCTCAAAAGATACCTGCATTGTTCGACAAGCCTCTGTCCACTCAGTGAGCAGAGAGGGACCTCTCATTCGCAGGCTCAGCGTAGATCAACAGATAGATCTCCCAATGAGCTTGCGGACAGGGAGGCGCACTTCGTGTAAGTGCATCCTCCTCGTGTGCATGGGGCTTTTTAATCAAAAATAAGTGAATGGCATAGATGCAGATAAAAAAATTGCAATCACGATCTCTTAAATTGGATGGCTGCCATTTTTTGGTTACACTATTTTTTTGTACATAAGATTAAACATTACTATAGTTTATTTAGGAAGGGGACTCCATTTTCTTCTCCTTGAATAAAGAAGTAAACAAATTCAAATATCATGATCCACAGGTTCCATTGTTTATATTTTGCACTATTCTTAACACTTTCCCAGGAAACTTTCTGTACCTATTTTTAGGAACAGGTGACTCGGTTTTCAACCACTTCTGCCTAGGTTCACACCATACAGAATTATGTGTAAGCGAGATCTCTCTAGCAGGCATTTCACATTGCCTTCTGTACTTGTCGGTTCTCACACTTGATATGCGAGAACATTGTGAATAAGGTGCCAATTCCGGCCTCGCCCACAGCAGTTCACACTGCCATATGCGAATTGCTGGGGAGTGTCATTATATGTTAATGGCACCCCCATTACAGCTCGCATACCGCACTGTGAACTGATAGTTAGGACATAGATTGGATTACATATATGATAACACATATGCGATCCAATTTTGGTCCGGACAGAATAATGAGTCCTTTGCGTTTTTGCCCCGAATGTGGTGCGATATCAGCAATACTATCTGTATGGCTGAAATTGCACGGCACAGACATTGCATGTAATGTGAACAGCAGTGGCGCTGCAAATTACATGCAATGTCTATCATCGCAATAGTGTGAACCGGCATAGTTTGTGATTATAGATGCTACGCTGCTGGGAGAAACTGTGTATCCAAGTGTGAACCCAGCCTGAAAGAAACATAAATGGCACACATACCAAAATAAGCCAATTATGTATAAAGCGTGAATGACATTGTTTGTTTCTTTTTCTTTGCACTATTAAAAATTTTGAACGAATAGAAAACAAGAGAAGTTTTAATATTGCTGCTGCTTAAGTAAAAAATTATATTTCTTTGCATATGTTATGCCAATAATTGCACTTTAATGTTATTGTCTGCTTTATAATAAAGCAAAGATTGTTTGTAAAATTAAGTGTGTTTCTTGACTACAGTGAATAATTCTCGTAAACCTATATATAATTTTTTTATTTAATCCTTTATAAAATGGCGCATGTAATCAAGTGTAATGATAACAGAATAGTTGAATGGTTGAAATATTTAGAACACAAAGAACTAGCTAAACACAGTAACATATAACAGATAGGATTACATAGGAAAAGTGGCCAAGTGGGGATTTCAGTTGTCATCCTGCCAGGGAACTGACCCTCTTCCTACAAAATAATCCATGTAAGCCAGTCGGCATTGCCGGGCATTTTGTGTGGGAAGCCTGGGATGTCCACTATTCAGGGGAGTGAGTTGATCACGAATGTCTCCATGAAGGCTACTAGGTGGCATTGCCGATGAATGTTCTGACTCTCTTTCAAATGGCAAAGATGTCATGTATCCATGTGAATTTCTCCGTAAATAGTTGTGAAGGACACAACAGCACAGAACAAGGGAGTCTATCTTGTATAATGCCAGGTTTATGGTGGTAAGAAAGATTCTAAATCTATTGGCAAGGATACCAAAGGCATTTTCAACCACCCTGCGTGCCCGTGACAACCTATAATTAAATATTCTCTGGTCTCTTGTTAGATTCCTCATGGGGAATGGTTTGAGAATATGTTCATTAAGTGCAAATGCATCATCGGCAATGAACACAAAGTTCATGCCTTCCACACTTTCATCACGGGATGGTAGGTTGAGTGTCCCTTCCTTAAGCCGCTTGTAGAACTCCGTTTGGTCAATGATGCTTCCATCGGAGTTCCGACCATTTTTGCCAATATCAAGGTAAAGAAACTCATAGTTGGCGTCAACTATTGCTAACATAACAATACTAAAAAAGCCCTTATAATTGTAGAAGTAAGAGCCTGAATTTGCAGGTGGTAAAATACGGACATGTTTGCCATCGATGGCTCCACCACAATTAGGAAAGTTCCAATGTTGTTGGAAATCATTGGCAACCTCCTTCCACTGCTGTGCATTGGTGGGAAACTGAAAGAAAAGACAACAACCTGTTAACAAAAGTAAAATATTAAGATGGAACGCTACAGTATTAGCAAATATTTTTTAAATTAGTAGTAAGGTTTTCTACTTTGATCCCATGCATTACGCTACATAATATTTTGTGCTGAAGTAGCCACCAAAAGGTTGAGGAGGAGTAGCCAGGAGCCCCTCTGGAACAAATCAGACAAGGAGGCTCAGGGCCAATATGTTCCAAAACCATGCACATAGCGTATGACATGTTGGTTATTATATAACACTTTAACCACTTCAATACCGGCGTATTGTAATATGGTGCCCGCAGATGGGATGTCCGATCCTGGGCGGGCGTCATATGACGTACTCTCATTCACGGCCGTCTAGGGGGCATGTGCGTGCTGCCGGCGGTGTTTGTGCCTGCGGTGTTGCTCGGGGCTCAGTGCGCGGGCCTGGCAGCTGCAATGTCCGCCGGGCACCTGCGATTGCCCGGGAACACAGCAGGACCCTGAACAGTGTTAACACACAGATCCACGTCCTGTCAGAGGAGAGGAGACTGATGGTGTGTTCTCAGTACAGAGGAACACCGATCGGTCTCCTCCTCTTCTTCTGGGTGTCCCCTCCCTCTTTAACCACTTGCCGACCGGCGCACGACGATATACGTCGACAGAATGGCACGTACAGGCAGGAGGGCGTATATATACGTCCCTCCTTTAGCCTGTCCGTGCCAACGGGAGCGCGCCGCTCGGGACCCCCGTGAGTCCGGCCGCGGTCCCTGCGGACTCGATCGCCGCGGGGGACTACCGCGATCGTCTCACGGAGCAGCTGAACGGGGAGATGCCGAGATAAACAGCATCTCCCTGTTCTGCCTAGCAACTAGTGACGCCGATCTCTGCTCCCTGTGATTGGAGCAGAGATCAGCATTCACTAGCTGACAGCCACGCCCCCCCACAGTAAAAAACACACCCCTAGGCCTACTTAACCCCTACACTGCCACCTTGTGGTTAACCCCTAAACTGCCAGTGTCATTTATACAGAAATCAATGCATTTAAATGCATTAATTGCTGTAAAAATGACAATGGTCCCAAAAATGTGTCAAAAATGTCCGATGTGTCCGCCATAATGTCGCAGTCACAAAAAAAATCGCAGATCTCCGCCATTAATAATAAAAAAAAATCATTAATAAAAATGCTATAAAAATATCCCCTATCTTGTAAACGCTATAACTTCTGCGCAAACCGATCAATAATCGCTTATTGCGATTTTTTTTAACAAAAATATGTAGAAGAATACGTATCGGCCTAAACTGAGGAAAAAAAATGTTTTTTTATATATTTTTTGGGGATATTTATTATAGCAAAAAATTAAAAATAATGCATTTTAATAATAATAATAATAATAATAATAATAATAACAATAATGTACCTTAATATATTCTTCCTTTAATGCCACTATAATAGCCTTGCAGGTTTCGGGGATGATTTGTCCAAGTGCTTGGGGAGAAATGCCGGTTGAAAATTTCAGGTCTTGAAGACTTCGCCCTGTCGCCAAGTAACGGAGTGTGGTTATTAGCCGTTGTTCAGGGCTAATAGATTCTCGCATTAGTGTATCCTTTTTGATGATCAATGGTGTGACAGCTTGCAGCAGATTTTGGAAAATCTCATCATTCATCCTTAGAAAATTTCTATAATCATCTGGATTGTTCTCTTGCAACTCTTTGAGAAGAGACATATGGGAGTATTTCTGACGGTCCTGTAGCCATTGCTTGGACCAAGTCCTCCTTTTTTTTTTCAATTTCATAACATTATGGACAGCTAATATCCCCAACATGGCAATTGGAAGTGCTGGGTCCTGCATTAGCATTACTTCTGTCCGTCCGTTCGTTCAGTCAGAGAACGAGCGTGTGTAGTTCCGGAGAGCACTACACTACACTACACTACAAACGGAGAGGTATGGCAGACACAGGGGTCACACGTATTTACACGTATATGACATCATTTCCGATACGTAGCTACGCACGCCGGAAGTTTTTTTCGGAATCGTACGACGGAAATCGTAACTACATTTAAGCACTTTTTGCACTGTTGTATTCGATATTGGTGTTTAATCAACACAAATCGTACGATCTGTCGTACGATAATCGGACCGTGTGTACGGGGCATAAGTGTAAAGGTATGTGACTACATGAATATTCCAACAATGGGTAGCCTGGAGTAAAGTGATTCACCATAAGGAAATAGATGTAGGGGCTTAAAAGCTCCAGGAGTATGAGCATAGCACCCTAATATGGCTATATATAAGCCATGAAAAATAACGCAAGGCAAACACATTATCTTCCCACCTGAAATCTGTTTGTCTATGGCCAGTCTTATGCGGCGTACACACGATCGGACTTTTCGGCCGGATTGTCCGGCGGACTAAGTCCACCGGACATTCCGCCGGACTTTCCGGCGGACAATCCGGCTGAGTTTTGGTCAAAGTCCGCGGGACTTTTGAAATGAACGGACTTGCCCACACACGGAGGAAAGTCCGTTCATTTAGAACGTGACTCCAGGTAGACGGGACGAAGGAGGTGAAGGAGGTGAATGCCGCCGCCTCGATCGGCGACATTGACACCTCGCTAGCCCCGTCCACTGGATTTAAAGGGGAATCCCTATGCCGAAAAAACGGTGTGGGGGTCCCCCCAAATCCATCTCAGACCCTTATCCGAGCACGCGGCCCGGCCAGTCAGGAAAGGGGGTGGGGACGAGCGAGCGCCCCCCCCCCCTCCTGAGCCGTACCAGGCCGCGTGCCCTCAACATGGGGGGTGCCCTGAGGAAAGGGGGGCCCTGAGGCCCCCCCACCCCACAGCACCTTGTCCCCATGTTGATGAGGACAAGGGCCTCTTCCCGACAACCCTGGCAGTTGGTTGTCGGGGTCTGCGGGCGGGGGGCTTATCGACATCCGGGAGCCCCCTTTAATAAGGGGGCCCCCAGATCCCGGCCCCCCACCCTATGTGAATGAGTATGGGGTACGATGTACCCATACCCATTCCCCAAGAGAAAAAAAGTGTAAATTAAAAAAAACACCAACATTTTTTTAAAATACTTTATTGCACAGCTCTGGGGGTCTTCTTCCATTTTGGGGGGTCTTCTCGCCGGACTCCTCCGCTATCTTCTGCTCTTTTACTAGCTCTTTCACTAGCGGAGGAGCCCGGCTTTCTTCTTCGTCGCCGCCGCCGCCTGGGGGTCTTGTTCCGTCTTCGGGGGTCTCTTCTGTTCTTCTTGCCGGGCCTCCGCTTTCTTCTTCCAGCTCTTTTACGAGCGGTGGCCCGGGCTTGTGTTGCTTTTGCTGTCACCTTCTGCTTCTTCTTCTTCTGCTCCTTCTTCTTCTTTCTTCATCCGATGTTGACACAACGCTCTCTCTGGTCGTAATGACAGAGACACGCTGTGCTGTGACTTATATAGGGACAAGGGGCGGGGCCACCAGCTCATGTCACATGGTGACCCCGCCCCCATATGATGTAACAGTCCCAGCATCCTCCGGGACTGTGACATCATAAGGGGGCGGAGTCACCATGTGACACAAGCAGGTCACCCGCCCCTTGTCCCTATATAAGTCACAGCACAGCGTGTCTCTGTCATTACGACCAGAGAGAGCGTTGTGTCAACATCGGATGAAGAAAGAAGAAGAAGCAGAAGAAGAAGAAGCAGAAGGCGAGCGACGGCGACGGCAACACAAGCCCGGGCCACCGCTCGTAAAAGAGCTGGAAGAAGAAAGCGGAGGCCTGGCAAGAAGAACAGAAGAGACCCCCGAAGACCCCAGAAGTTGGAACAAGACCCCCAGACGGCGGCGTCGACGAAGAAGAAAGCCGGGCTCCTCCGCTAGTGAAAGAGCTAGTAAAAGAACAGAAGATAGCGGAGGAGTCCGGCGAGAAGACCCCCCAAGACTGAAGAAGACCCCCGGAGCTGTGCAATAAAGTATTTAAAAAAATTGTGTAGTTTATTTTTTTACACTTTTTTTTCCCTTAGGTGAATGGGTAGGGGTACATCGTACCCCATACTCATTCACATAGGGTGGGGGGCCGGGATCTGGGGGCCCCCTTATTAAAGGGGGCTCCCGGATTCCGATAAGCCCCCCGCCCGCAGACCCCGACAACCAATGGCCATTGTTGTCGGTAAGAGGCCCTTGTCCTCATCAACATGGGGACAAGATGCTTTGGGGTGGTGGGGGCCGCAGGGCCCCCCTTTCCCCAGGGCACCCCCCATGTTGAGGGCACGCGGCCTGGTACAGCTCAGGAGGGGGGGTGCTCGCTCATCCCCACCCCCTTTCCTGACCGGCTGGGCTGCGTGCTTGGATAAGGGTCTGAGATGGATTTGGGGGGGAACCCCATGCCGTTTTTTCGGCGTAGGGATTCCCCTTTAATTCCATACCAGGTAGACGGGGCTAGCGGCGGCATTCATTTCCTTCGCTAGTCCCGTCTACCTGGAGTCACGTTCTAAATGAACGGACTTTCCTCCGTGTGTGCGTGTCTCCTCCCGCGGACTAGCACACAGATGGCGGGATTGTCAAAACTTAAAACTAGGTCCGCTGGACTTTTGGGAGGAAAAAGTCAGCCGGAGCCCCACACATGGTCGGAATGTCCGGTGGACTCTAGTCCAGCAGACAATCCCGCCGGAAAGTCCGATCGTGTGTCCGATCGGCCTTAGGGATCATTTCTGACCAACAGTCAGTATTTCAATAATTACTCTATTTCAAAATCTTTTTTTTTACTTAATGTAGTGATAGGTTCATGACAATCCTCCATCACTAAAGCCCCATACACACGGTCGGATTTTCGCATGGATTCTGTCCGATCGGACAATGTTGTCGAAAAATCCGACCGTGTGTATGCACCATCGGACAGTGTACGTCGGATTGTCCGACGGACAAAGTCCTATCTCCTGCTGGATAGATTTTTGGACAACAAGGTCCGATCACACCAAATCCGATCGTGTGTATGGTAGTCCGACGGACAAAGTGCTACGCATGCTCAGATCACATTACAAGACCAAAGCTATTGGCTACTAGCCTCTACGTAGTCCCGTCGTAGGCAACAAACGTCACCACGTTCAGAATGATCAGATTTTCCGACAACTTTGTCCGACCGTGTGTACGCAAAACCAACATCGGACAAAGTACGACGGACATGATCCGACGGACCTGGTCCTCGGATAATCCGCGCATGTGTATGGGGCTTAAGAGTTTACTCAAATTCTTCTATGGTGTCAGTCTCTTGCTGGCTGAACCAGTGAGACATTGCCTTATGTATTATTTATTCTCTTTGCAGTGATTGAGATTCTGCAGCATTTTGGCCAGCAAGAGTTCTGTCGTAAGACAGGAGAGATACCACCAGCAGCAGACTCACCAGTGTGACATGGGTAATAACGTGCAAGTTAAGTTGGCTAATAGACAGCTCACAATTTTGAGCATCACATGTGATTACCAGAGTGTTTTTGGACTTCACTTTGTAATAATGGGCAGCACAATGGCTTAGTGTGTAGCACTGGCGTCCCTGGTTTGAATCCCAGTCAGGACACTATCTGCAAGGAGTTTGCATGTTCCCCCTGTGCTTGTGTGGCCCCTGTCACACAGGCCGAATCCAGTTTTGCTCAGCAGTAGATCTGTCTGCTGATCCTCAGCTGAGGCGAAGTGGAGCGGCCGGATGACAGGTCCGTGTCCACTCTATTTATGAATGGACCACAGCGCACTCTGCTCTATAGACAGCCAGATGTAAACAGACCCGGCTCTCCGTTTACACCCAACTATCCTCCAATCTGATCCGGCCAATCAGAGAGGAATGGATCCCCTTACATTTTTTTTTTTGCCAGATCAGATTGGACCTGGAGGTAGCTGGGTGTAAATGGACACAAGTACATTTACATCTGACTGCCCATAGAAGAGAATAATGGGTCCTATCGGACCCGGCTGAAAAACAGACAGCCATACCCAATAGGACCTCTCATGTGAAAGGGGCTTGTGGGTCTCCTCCCACACTCCAAAGACATGCTGGGTGGTTAATTGGAACCTGTCTAAATTGGTCCTAGTATGTATGCAGGTGAGATAGGGACCTTAGATTGTAAGCTTTCGAGGGCAGGAGCTGATGTGAATGTACAATATGTTGATTGCCTGTGATTTATAAATATTCTTGCCTTTGTTGGAGGTGCTTGTTACTTGCACATGGAGGGGGTCTATAGCTTGCTTTCTTCTGTGAAGTAGAGGGAATCAACAGACGTAAGAGGTGAGGGTCAAAACCTGTCCTCCAGGCCATGGAAATATTCCTGCAAGGGTAGGCAAAAAGCATACCACCCATTTTTCTTGGGGAGATACCTGCTTGTTTATGACCAGCTTAAAGCACATCTCCAGTTTTTTAAAAAAAGGTTGACTTAAGTTCTTTCTTATTCACTGACCAAATATTCATTAGGTGAAGTCAGAACCTCTTGATGTGCATATTTGTTTTACGTTCATGGCTCAGAGAGCATTATTGACACCAGTGGCTCTGTATGACAGCCAGGAATCAAGCATTGAAATAAGGTTAGCAATGGAAGCCCAGATATTACTCTCAGCAGAGATTTACTCTAATGCTGCGTTCACACGGTCGGAATTTCCGATGGAAACAGTCCGAGCTTTTCATCAGATTTTCCGACCGTGTGTATGCCCATCAGTCTTTTTCTGTCGGAATTTCCGACGGACTTTGGATTGAGAACCTGTTCTTAATTTTTCCGACGGAAAACCTTTCTATCGGATTTCCCGATCGTGTGTATGCAATTCCGACACGCAAAATTCCGACGCATGCTCGGAAACAATTCGACGCATGCTCAGAAGTATTAAACTTCCCTTTAATAGTGCTGTCGAACGTGTTGTATGCCGCTGTGTTATTGACCATCGGAATTTGGTGTGACCGTGTGTAGGCAAGACAGTTTGAGCGAAATTCCGTCGGAATTCCGACGGGAAAACCATCAGAGCTTTTTCCGACGAGAATTCCGACCGTGTGTACGCGGCATAAGTCCTAACATGTAAATCATTTTCAGCCAACATGACAAGACATGTATTGTTCATACAAAAGTTTAAAAACCACCTGAAGACTATACTACAGTGCTGGCTGAGAAATTATCTTCTCCTGGACTGACTTTTGAAAGTGTCCATTGTGTTCATCTGTTACGATAATAGGCACAGCATAGAGTTTGATTATCATACAATGTGCTGAAATTTGGTCTCTGCATTCCATGGCATCTCCTGCGTACCACCTTGAGCATATGCAATGCTGGAAGACAAACATATTGATATAGATATAAAAACGTATATATAAAAATGTAATGTGTGAGAACAGCCAAGTGTGCAGGAGTGTTAATATGTAAGAAATAGCATTCTCTAAATAATGTATACATTCATCCATGTAAGCTTTGCTATGCCTGTTGCATACAGATATAAGAACACTTCGATGTTGTTCCTGACTCTCTAGGAATCCTAAGGAGAGGTCTGCTACAGGCTGCTCACTGATCTCTTTGAATAAATAAAACGTAATCTTCTCCATGGTAACACGGCCTAGGAGTTTGTAAATGAACAGACATGCTTTGCAGTCACAGAACGGAAGTGTCGCCGCTGCCAACTTAGGACCTGTGCTACCCGTGACCTTGTTTATCTTTGAATTAAAGCTGTGCTGAAAGCTATAGACAGTACTGCATGCTAGCCAGCTGGATTCATAGCCACCATATTGGGGAAGGCTGATGAAATATACCTTCCATTCTAGTTCAGCAATCCAGAATACAACAGATCAGTTCCTTCCTAGTCTGTGAAGGCAAAGCGAGGTCTTAAAGGAACTAGAGTTTAGAAGCACTTAAAGGGGTTGTAAACCTTTGTGTTTTTTCACCTTAATGCATCCTATGCATTAAGGTAAAAAAACACCTGGCAGTGACCGTCCCCCCCAGCCTCAATGTTTTACTTACCTGAGCCCTAGAACTTGACCCGGCGGGGTTTTCGGCTCTTGATTGGATAGATTGATAGCAGCGCAGCCATTGGCTCCCACTGCTGTCAATCAAATCCAATGACCCGGGCGCCGGGGGCAGGGGCCACGAATGCTGGACTCGGGAGCGTGCCCGCAAGGTAACCCCCTCGGGAGAGCACTTCTCCTAGGGGGTTATCTGATGTGGGAAAGAGCCATGAGAGCCGCAGAGGGACCCCAGAAGACGAGGTTCGGGGCCACTCTGTGCAAAACGAGCTGTACAGTGCAGTTAAGTATGATATGTTTGTTATTTAAAAAAAAAAAAAAAATGAACCCTTACAATCACTTTAAATGTCAAGATATCACTGCAGGGATTAGTCATTGTTTATTTTATACAACTTTATACTAATTCATTAAACAGGAACTTCAGTCCTCTTCATTGTTGATTGTGGTTCCGTCCTCCCTCCACCAGCACTGCCATTATCGATAGCCCACATGCGCAGATGTGCCAAAGGGCTCCGTCTGGCCTTCAGGACCTGGTAGAGCCCTGTGGTATATCTACGCACACGTTAAGCTGCACTCATGTATGCACAGGAAATTACGTCCTCCTGGACCTCCTTCACTGTATTATCCTTGCATGCTTGCGCATGCAGAGGCATAACAAGAACCTTCAGTACCCCGGTGCAAGAAACCATGAATGGCCCCCCTAACCCCCAGCCAATGGGGCCCTTCCCTCCAAACTCGGCAGAGGAGCGCCAGGTCCTCGTCGCAAGTGCGACATTTGCAACTCTCATAGTTCTGCCACTGGACTGTCAGTAGTTTTTTATTTTTGTTATTTTAGGTTTATTAATTATTATTAATTTTACAATATTATTTTTTATAATTATAATTTTTTATAATTTTTCAATCTCCATCTTTGCAGCTTCAGCTGTACAGAATGAATGGACCGGAATATCTCTGTAGCAAGTAGGGATGGGCGAACGGTTCGGCCCGAGCATAAGTTCGGGCCAAACTTTCGCTGTTCGGATGTTCGATGAACAGCCAAACAAATAGGTCGTTCGACCATTTGTTCGGTCCCCTGAGCCGACCACAATGCATTGCGGCGCTGAACAGTGCATTGCAAGCCCTGATTGGCTGAAGCAGTGAAAGCTTCAGCCAATCAGGGCACAGAGCACCGTCAGAGTCATGATTGGACACTGTCATCATGACTTTATCCAATCATGGCTCATTCCCGCCCCACAGAATAAAAGTATTCTTTCAATGGCAGCCATTTTCAGTGTAATTTGGGCATGGAGAGAGATAGAACAGGGCTCTGTTCAGTGCTATTAGTTAGTTGGTATGCTATACTGTGCTATTTTGCTTCAATTGTCAGTGTAGAATATTTGTTTAGTGTCAGTCTAGGGATAGTGTGAGTGTAGTGAGGAGGACCATCATTCAGCTTTGCATAGTGTGCAGCTATAGTAGGGACAGCTCAGATAGTTTCACTGTAGTGTAGTGAGACCGTGTCATTCATACATACATTAGTGTAGAGCAGGGACAGCTCAGATAGTTTCAGTGTAGTGTAGTGAGACCGTGTCAGTAATCTTGACATTAGTGTATAGCTAGGTGTAGTGACGGTTGAACACTGTCTGTTTGATTGCGTTACTGCCAGTTTAACGCCATAGCGTTTTGTGTGCGTTACTGCCAGTTTGACGCCATATAGTTTTGCATGCGTTACTGCCAGTTTAACACCATATAGTTCTGTGTGCGTTACAGACAGTTTAACGCCATATAGTTTTGCGTGCGTTACTGCCAGTTTAATGCTGTATAATTCTGTGTGCGTTACTGCCAGTTTGTGCGTTACTGCCAGTTTAACGCCATATAGTTTTGCATGCATTACTGCAAGTTTAACGCCATATAGTTCTGTGTGCGTTACTGCCAGGTTAACACCATATCGTTTTGTGTGCATTACTACCAGTTTAACACCATATAGTTCTGTGTGCGTTACTGCCAGTTTAATGCCATATAGTTCTGTGCATCACTGTACGTTTGGTGCATTATATTGCAATATATTATAGTGTATCCGTGGAGTGTGTCTGTATAGTGTGAGTACTCAAATTAAAGTGCACCAAACACCTCTTTACATTGATTAAAGTGCATCTACTTACAAATTTCAACTTATTCTTTACATATGCTTATAAGCACCGCCCCCTCCCTCCCAATAATGTCTGGGAGGACAACAAGGAGAGGCAGACTTTCCCTTGGCACTGTAAGGGGGCCAGCAACAAATGTGTCCACAGGCAAAGGTGGACGTGGTGGTCAGTCCTCAGGCAGGGCATCATTTCCTCTGTTTAGTGAGTTTGCCCGTGCTATCCAGCATGCTTTCAGAATGGGCATTCAGTGCTGCAGGAGGTTTTGTTACTGATCATAGAACGCTTCTGTCCACAGACTCCGAGGTCTGTTTGACTTTTATAAAAATGAATCAGTCCTGGATTACCAGCTATGAAGCCCCTGATGCCGATGTCACTGATTAAGTCTTTTTGGGAAGTGGAATCTCTGCAGGACTTGGAGGCTGCCTAGCTTTGAGGGTGTTCAATCATTTCATCTGGAGGAATGTTTTTCGTATAGGTTTCATGGGCACAATTAACACCCAAAGACCAATATTTCAGCACCTGTTTGACAGGTGCATATCTATGCATTTTTTTATAGCAAGGCCCATTCTTGCTTTCATCAAGAGTACCTTTATAGGGTTATGGTGGGAAAGTGCCACAGACACCCAAAGACCATATTTTACGCACCCGTTACTGCTATCCAAAGTCAAAGTGACACCAGAATGTATATAAAAAATCTCTAATCTTGTTCCCAGTGCACTACATTGTGGCCTTATCATACATACTGGCTCCCCAGCTGTTGCTGAGAAAAATAAAGACAGCTTGCAGGGAAAATGTCTTTTTTTTCGGCTTTATAAATGCAATTATTGCTGCAGCAGATTCTAGACATGGCACAGATCTGCCACTTTACAGGTAGACTAAGGGGACCCACCAGGCACTATATTGGAAGAAATTTTTAATTTTTATGCTTTCACTTTAAAAATCAAAATATCATTACTCATAAAAATTATGTTTTTCACAAACTTTCTTTTTATTGATACATGTCCCCCAGGGCAGGACCCAGACCCCTATACCCATTGTATGCCCAATTACTATTATTATTATTATAAGCCTTCAAAATGGGCACTTTTGATTTTTGACGCTCGGGTCCTACTGACTTTAATGGGGTTCATTATTCGGGTCCGAACTTGCGGTGTTCGAAACTTCTGGTGCGAACCGAACAGGGGTTTGTTCAGCCCATCCCTAGTTTTAAGCAGGGGAGAGCACAGGTGGGGGGGGGGGGCAGGAGAGAGGGAAGGGATTGGTTCCTCTATATGCCACTGTCCCTCCTATCCAGATGTACAGGGGGCCGCACAGGATGCATGGGGCCAGGTTACAGCTGTAACCCCTCTAGGTACACCCCTGCACGTGTGTACAAATGCGTTGAGAACTCCCAGAAACCCAGTAGAGCCCGTCAGCACATCTGTGCATGTGTGCACAATGTCATTCTCACCTAGGCAAGAAAGGAGGAAGTGTGGCCCTGCAGCACAAAAAATAACAAAACACTAAAAAAAAAATACAATTATGGTAGAAGGAGGGGGCTGGAGCGAGGTACATGCATATTGTCTTTCTGGGTGAAGGTCCGCTTTAAGGTGTATATTGCAGCCTACCTTAGATGTGGTGGCTACATTCATTCCTTTTTGGCTTTTTTCCCTTATTTTCACATGTAATGCTGCAAATATCACACTTCTTGTTATAGGGTGACTACCCTCACTCACTGGAGTGAGAAAGCCATGGTTGCTACCCCAAGCTGCTCTTTTAATCTGGACTACAAACGTGTCTTTTTTCTATGCATATAAAAGCCTTCTGTGTGCAGCAGCCCCCCTCAGCCACCCTAATACTTACCCGAACCCCATCTTGATCCAGCGATGTTACATGAGAGACTCTGTCCCTCCTGATTGGCTGGCACACAGCAGTGGGCACCATTGGCTCCCGCTGCTGTCAATCAAAGTCAGTGAACCAATAATGAGTGAGAGGGGGCAGGGCCAAGCCACTGCTCCATTGTTGAATGGACACATAGCAAGCTGCTTGCTGTGGGGGCACTTGGCAGAAGGGAGGGGCCAGAAGAGCAGGCGAGGGACCCGAGAAGAGGTGGATCTGGGCTGCTCTGTGCAAAACGATTGCACAGAGCAGGTAAGTATAATGATTGTTTTTTAACAAAAAAAAAAAACAAGACTTTGGTATCATTTTAAAAATAAAAACTGATGCAGCCACTACATCTTAAGACTGATAAGCTGCAATACATTATATGTATCCCAGATATAAAACCAACTGTGCCCAATGGCGCAATCAGATCCTCCTCCTTCCTGGGTATGGAGACGAGTGAGGGGAAGATGGCCCCCAACCGGCTCCATACCATTGCAGGGCGGAAGCGACGTCAAAACTTCACTTCCGCCCACCCCTCTTAAAGGGCCATTTTTTTGTTTTTTTTAATGACAAAATTATTATTTATTTTTTTTATTGCATTTTAGTGTAAATATGAGATCTGAGGTCTTTTTGACCCCAGATCTCATATTTAAGAGACCCTGTCATGCTTTTTTTCTATTACAAGGGATGTTTACAAAATAAATAAGAAATACAAATTTTTAAATGCGCCCCGTCCCACCGAGCTCGCGTGCCGAAGCAAACGCATACGTGAGTAGCGCCTGCATATGAAAACAGTGTTCAAACCACACATGTGAGGTATCACCGCGATCGGTAGAGTGAGAGCAATAATTCTAGCCCTAGACTAGAATCCTTTGTAACTCAAAACATGCAACTTGTAGAAATTTTTAAACGTCGCCTATGGAGATTTTTAAGGGTAAAAGTTTGTCGCCATTCCACGAACGGGCGCAATTTTGAAGCATGTTGGGTATCAATTTACTCGGCGTAACATTATCTTTCACAATGTAAAACATAAAAATTGGTCTAACTTTACTATTGTCTTATTTTTTTATTCAAAAAAGTGTATTATTTCCAAAAAAAGTTCCCTTGTAAGACCGCAAATACGGTGTAACGGAAAAGTATTGCAACGCGCCATTTTATTTTCTAGAGAGATAGGGGAAAAAATGATAATGTTTGGGGGTTCTAAGTAATTTTCTAGCACAAAAAAATGTTTTTAACTTGTAAACAACAAATCTCAGAAAGAGGCTCGGTCCTTAAGTGGTTAAAAAACTTTGCACAAGGTCCACTATTAAAACCTTTAATGGGTGATCATATCCCCAATAATCACCTTTTCTTAAAGGAAAATAAATTCACTTTGGGCAGCAAAGAGCTCTACTAAAAACGAGCCCAGAGGGGGCAGAGACATACACAGTGATATCCTGCTTCTACCCGCTGACATAGCTCCTTAGCAACTTTCCCTCATTTGAAGGGACTGTCCCTCTTTGGGCACCAAATTCCATTGTCCCTGAATGTTCCTCAAAAGGTTCTCTTTTTTGCTCTGCTGTAGAAATCTGTAGAAACAAATGTTGTTTATATTGATCTAAACTTTTTTAATGTCCTGTAAATGAATACAATAGTTATTTTTAAACATGTATATGAAGGAAATCTAACAATGCAAGAGGTCCCAGTGGGAGTAAGTAATCATTTTTGCCACCTATGCACTAACATTAAAGCCTAAGTTTAGTTATTTTCTATCAGGGGGTATCCCTCTGATAAAGCCACGCCTGGTGGCGTAACACGTACAGGGCAGATCTGGTGAAGTAAGATGTCTTCCCTGGACAGTAGGGAAAGTAAAGTATGAATCGAAGAAAAGACTGGACGGCCGCACTCTGTTGACACCTTTATTGAAGACGGTTCAAAGACTGGTACAAAGACATCAGAGGCAAAGAATCAATGAATCAATCAATGAAAAGCTGACATGTTTCACACCACTATGGGGTGCTAAGTCATAGCTGGGAACGTAAAGTACTGAGCAGCAGACATGTGCGATTAGTTTCGTAATAATCGAAAATTCATACGAATTTCTGTAAATTCGTACATTCGGGAGGATCCGAAATACGAATTGCTATGCTTCCGAATTTTGTATGAAATTTTGTTTACGGATTTCGGATCCAAATTCCGTTACAACAGAAACGTGACTGGTGTTTTGTTGACCAATCAGAGGTTTTCTTCTGCTGCTGAGTGAGGGTTGGGAAAATGACCTTTTTTAATATGGGAGTGGGAGACTGGTACTGGTAGTCGATGGGAGATTCAGAATCGGACAAAATAAGAATGTCCGTTAATTACGATTATTCGCTATGATGAAGTTATAAACCCAGGACGTCAGCACAGCACAGGGATGGTGTGAGCCCCTCAATGAGCACAGCACAGGGATGGTGGGAGCCCCTCATAATGATAAATTCATCATAACGAACGTTCGTAATTGTTACAAAAAGTTAACGAACCTAACGAAAATTCGTATTTTGTTTAAATCCAAATTGAATTTTGGACACGAATTACGAAATACGAATTAACGGCTAATACGAAACGGAACGGAACGAAACAAATTTATTGACGGCGCACATGTCTACTGAGCAGAATCCAGCACTTAACGGGACAGTCAAAGTATTAAGGAAATGCTTATAGTGAATGACAAATTATCCACAAGCTGCAGCCTCTTTCTATGATAGCACCTGTGATGGTCTGAACAATAATACATGCAAGCAATCTGTGCTGCACCAGTTTCTGTGCACTTTTTTTTGTGAGTGCATTTTTTTTTTGTACTTAATAAATTAGTGTTTTGTTTTCTTTTTATGGAAAGCACTATGGTTGTTTGTATGCTTTATTTCTGAGCATTATCTCTGGATCTGTGGGGAGCACAAATTCAGTCTGATTGGATCGAGAGGAGAGCCTTACCATTTTGGACATCTGATTACATCCCTTAAAGGGACATGACCATATGACTTATTGATGATAGGTAAACAAGTGAGGTGAGCTGCTAAGGGTGGTGGTGTGTGCAGCACATAATGTAGTGTGTCAACTTCATAGAAGAAATAACGATTGAGAAGCCGAGGATAATTAATAAGTGACACTACACATGGACTTTTATTCTTTGTTTTTTCTTCTTTATTTATTTTATTATTTACTTTATTTTGGAGTTTCACAGTACACTGCTAATTATAAAGCAGCGCTGAATCATTTTGGTTCTCATTATTGATTAGGGACTGTGTGGTACACTTGCAGATTTTAGAAGCAGTATGGTTTTATATATATATATATATATATATATATATATATATATTTTTTTTTTTTTTGTTAATACTTGGTTATATGTTTTTTGTGATAACAAAGGTGTGCTGCTTTTACACTGGGGCGTTGGGGGCGTCGTCGCTATTTTCTAGTGCACCAAACCCACAGGCAGTGGCGGCTGGTGAAGCGTTAGACCCCTCCCACTTGGTGAAAATGGGCGCGGTTTCAGCGAAATAGTGAGCGTGGCTTAAATGGTGTGGCTCTAAGGGGGTGTGGTTAGCATCTGAGATGAACGAGGGATGGAGGGAGAGGGAGGGACAGCAGGCCCAGATCCTACACAACAATAGAAATATGTGTATTCTAGAAAGTTTAACAATCAGCAGATAAAGATTCTCCAAACACCTGGTGTTAGCACTTCAATCATTCCGACACCATGGTTGTTATGGTGTCAGGATGATTAAAGCGCATTATTTCTATTATTACATTGTAATATAAAATTAAATCATTCAACTCACCATAATGCAGAATCAGTGGAAGCCCCGAGTGTGTCACCTGCCACTTCGCCTACATTCGCCTACCAACAAATGCCATCAGGTGTCCCCAGCGGAGTCCGTCCTTACATCAGGTGCCCCCAGCGGAGTCCGTCCTTACATCAGGTGCCCCCAGCGGAGTCCGTCCTTACATCAGGTGCCCCCAGCGGAGTCCGTCCTTACATCAGGTGACCTCAGCGGAATCTGTCCTTATATCAGGTGCCCCCAGTGGAGTCCCTCCTTACATCAGGTGCCCCCAGCAGAGATTCTCCTTACATCAGGTGCCCCCAGCAGAGTCCCTCCTTACATCAGGTGCCCCCAGCAGAGTCCCTCCTTACATCAGGTGCCCCCAGCAGAGTCCCTCCTTACATCAGGTGCCCCCAGCAGAGTCCCTCCTTACATCAGGTGCCCCCAGCAGAGTCCCTCATTACATCAGGTGCCCCCAGGGGAGTCCCTTCTTACATCAGTGTCCCCAGGGGAGTCCCTCCTTGCATCTGTGTCCCCATCAGCGGAGTCCCTCCTTAAATCAGTGTCCCCATCATCGGAGCCCCTCCTTATATCAGTTTTCCCATCAGCGGAGTCCCTCCTTACATCAGTATCATTAGCGGAGCCCATCCTTACATCTGTGCCCCCATCAGTGTAGTTCCTCCTTACATCTGCGTCCCCACCAGAGCCCCTCCTTACATCTGTGTCCCCAGCAGAGCCCCTCCTTACATCTGTGTCTCCAGCGGAGCCCCTGCTTACATCTGTGTCCCCAGCGGAGCCCCTCCTTACATCTTTGTCCCCAGCAGCAGAGCCCCTCCTTACATGTGGTGTCCCGATCAGTCCTCCTTACATGTGTGTCCCCATCAGTCCTCCTTACATGTGTGTCCCCATCAGTCCTCCTTACATGTGTGTCCCCAGTGCTGTCCTCCTTACATTTGTGTCCCCAGCGCTGTCCTCCTTACATTTTTGTCCCCAGCGCTGTCCTCCTTACATGTGTGTCCCCAGCGCTGTCCTCCTTACATGTGTGTCCCCAGCGCTGTCCTCCTTCATATAGAGTCTGTCTCTCTTTTCAGCTACTTCCTGTCTTTCTCCGTGTGTTCAGTGGAGAGGGGAGCGGCCTCACCTCTCCACTGAACACAAGGGGATTGGGCGGCGGCCATCTTTTTGTAGCCCGCTGGGTGCAGGAAGTGACTTTGTTCTCAAACTGTCCAGATCAATTTTCTGCTTTCGGCGCTGTCGCATTTTCAATGACAATTGCGTGGTCATACAACACTGTACCCAAATTAAATTTTTATCATTTTTTTTCCCACAAATAGAGCTTTATTTCGGTGGTATTTGATCACCTCTGCAATTTTTATTTTTTGTTAAAAAATAAGGAAAAATACCAAATAAAAAAAAATAATTATATATTTTTATATTTTGTTATACAATTTTGCAAACAGGTAATTTTTCTCCTTCATTGATGTATGCTGATGAGGCTGCACTGCTGGGCACCGATGGGCTGCACTGATGGGCACCCATAAGGCGGCACTGGTGGGCACTGGTGTGCACTGAGAGGTGACACTGAGAGGTGGCACTGAGGGTTTGCACTGAAGGGCATTGATAGGTGGCACTGGTGGGCACTGAGAAATGGCACTAATAGGTGGGACTGATAGCTGGCAGTGATAGGCACTGATGGGTGGCAGTGATGGGCACTGATGGGTGGCAATAATGGGCCCTGATCGGCACTGGTAGGTTACACCGATAGGCAGCACTGCTAGGTGGCACTGATGAGGCACTGATTGTGATTGATCGAGCTTTTGTTTACACATGTGATCAGCTGTCATTGGCAATATTAACTGACAATTGCACGGTCGTGCAACGTTGTACCCAAACAAAATGTTTTTCTTTTTTTTCCCCCCATAAATAGAGCTTTCTTTTGGTTGTATTTGATCACCTCTGCGGTTTTTATTTGTTGTGCTATAAACAAAAAAAGAGCGACAATATAAAAAAAAAAGTTTTACTTTCTGCTATAATACACATCCCCCCAAAAAAAATTCATTGGCTGACAGCTGATCACGTGGTAAGGGGCCGGGATCGGGATCTGTGATCACCCGAGTCTCGGTGACTCGGTGATCACAGCACGCGCGCGCCCTGCAGGGGGCATGCGGGGAGCGTGCAAAAGGCAATTCAGGTCCGCGCTGTAGCCATAATTAGACTATAGCGCAGACGGCAAGTGGTTAAATACATTTTTTTTTTGTGACTGCCTGGGGGGGGGGGGGGGGGGGGGCGGAGCCCAGGCACCCCCTATGGACGAGCTGCCACTGCCCACAGGTAATAACAGAAGTCAATTGCTCAGTGCAAGTAACCCACAGGTGGATCAGTTTAACAGCAGTCCAGTAACCACTGCAGAACAGATATGCCCATATATACTTTGTGATTTTAGTAATAAACTTACCTTTAAGGACAATATTCCATTCCAGTATTGGCAGCTACTGAGCGCACTTAGCACTTTATACTATATTATATTATAAATTATATTTTGTTTAGTATTTTGATATATTATGTGATTATCATTGTCTATATCAGGCACTTTATTTTAAAGCACCTTTATCCGCTAGCGCAGTTTTTTCTACTTTGTGATCCATTTTTAAGGTCTATATCTTTGCAAACAGCAGCAGCTGACCTAATAATTTTTTTCACTTCAAACGATTATTGTTTAATATTTGTCACTTTCAATACTTTCCTTAGCGCGAGTTTTAGTTTGTTTTTTTCCTTTTTTTTTCCAAATCAGGGACAGTTGGGGGCTATGTAACTGGGAGGGGGAATACACCGTTCGCTGTGTCATGGATCTTCTGGGGACCCTCTGGGAACAATAAATAGAGGGCGTCCTCATAATACATCTCCCAAATAAATCCGCCAGTGTACCTTAACATTTCCAAAACACAGCCCCAGACCAATCCATCAGTGTCCATTAATGGGGATGCCATTTATATAATTTATTTTATGTAACAAATTTGTAATCTGGCTTATGTCTAGTTTTGTTTAATTTAATAATAACCAGTTTAATAATTACAAAAACTAAAAAACTAAACTGAGGCTTTAAGGCATACCCCCTTCCAATGTGTAAGCATTCTTTGTATGCCAATGTGTGTTTCTTGTATCAGTTCCAGCATCACAGCTGAAAGGAAGAGGCCAATATGTTCTGCTCATCAAGTCACATATAATCCTGTCTGGTGAGGCTCTTCACTTTTGTTGTGAAAAAAAAATTCCCCTCTGGGTGATCTATGTACATTGCAAGGATTATAACAACCTTTGTTGAAGGTTCACTGTTTGTTCTTCTGTGCCTCTGTGCGCAGTGGGTCTAATGGGAGTGGTTTAATAATTATCAGTCAGCTGTGGCAGCTGCAGAGCACTAATGAGGAAATCTGCTGGGCCTGCATCCCTTTGGACATGTTCCTATTGGGAGTATCTCACCAAAAATGACATTTTTGTTGCAGGGGATGCCTGAAATCTGACTTTTGGGAAAATTGGTGAGCCAATCACACAAGCAGGAAATGATGTGTCTGGGGGGTGGTCAGTACACATTCTGTGTACAGGACAACTCCAGGTAGCCATATTGCATTGCATTTTCAGAAAATTTCAGAACTGCAGATTGAAAAGAAAAGGTAATTTTTAATAACATTCAATTACAATATGACTTGTGTCGCAATTATATACGCTATATTATTTTTTCTTTATTTGTTATTTTTTTCCCCACGGAAGTAGAGTTACCCTTTAACCACTTTAACCCCCAGAAGGATTTACCCCCTTAATGACCAGGCCATTTTTTGTGATACAGCACTGCGTTGCCTTAACTGACAATTGCACGGTCGTGCAACGTTGTACCCAAACAAAATAGCTTTCTCCCCCCCCCCCCCCCCCCACAAATAGAGCTTTCTTTTGGTTGTATTTGATCACCTCTGCAGTTTTTATTTTTTGCGCTATAAACAAAAAAAGAGCGACAATATAAAAAAAAGTTTTACTTTCTGCTATAATACACATCCCAAAAAAAAATAATTACATCCATAGCTCGCAGCCCCCACAGTTTCTCAGTTTGGCTAACTTACAGCTTGTGGCAATGGATATTAAAAATACTTTGTCAGCACCGATCTCAGATCTTAAAAAAGATCTGAGAGCGGTGGCTTCTCGACTGGAGCATGTGGAGTCTGCGGCCCAGACTCATGCTGAGGCTATCCAGCAGGTACAGAGAGCTACTAGCGTCCATGCCCAGCCCTTAATCGATATGAAATCGCCATCTTGAGGACCTTGACAACAGAGGCAGTAGGCACAATTTGCACTTCAGAGGGATTCCAGAGTCGGTGAAAGGTCCCCAGCTACAGCCAGCGGTATGGTAAATTTTCAACACCTTACTGGGCAGACCAATAGACTCACCCGTAGAGATGGAAAGGTGTCACAGGGCACTCAGGCCTAGGGGGCACAGATCCCCCCAGGGACACTGTTTTTTGCTTAGTCAGCTTTACGCACAGGCACATTGCATACCGGTGGAAATTCCCCTTCTGTCTAATAGCCACAGTGAGAACCTTGCAACCTTCCTGCGAACACCAGCAGACCTTTAGGCCTTTTGTGACAATTTTGAAAAAAAACACAATATTTTTTACATTTTGCTATAATAAATATCCCCAAATAACAAAAAAAATAGCAATAAGCGTATTGATTGATTTGCGCAAAAGTTTACAAAGTAGGGGATTGATTTATGTCATTTTTATTATTATAATTTTTTTACTAGTAATGGTGGTGATCTGCGATTTTTAATGGGACTGTGACATTGCGGCAGACAGATCGGATACTGTTGACACTTTTTTGGGACCATTGACATTTATAGAAATAATACACACATCTTTTAGGCCCATTTTAACCCAATACACTCCAAAGGTAATATTATATTAAGACCTTTGATCAAGCAGTATACAAGAAGCTCACACAGATTTGCGATGCTCCCAATAAAAAAGGTATCCACAGTCTGACAACAGCGGAACGTCAGGCACTCAAACAATTAATATACAATAAAGATATAATAATAAAACAAGCAGACAAAGGAGGCAGCTTAGTGGTCCAGAATAGGTTAGAGTACATTAAGGAAGCCCATCGGCTTCTGGCAGATACTAATACATATTTAAAACTCTCTTTGGACCCTTTGCCAGGGTATCTAATTGAACTAAAAGCTCTGGTTGATGGAGCCTGGAAGGAAGGGGTGCTGAATTTCATCGAAAGTGGGTTTTTGCTTAACCCCTTGCCAACCGGGCCATAGCCAAAAGACGGCTACAGCACGGTCGGCTTATTCTGGGAGGGCGTCCATGGACTCCCTCCCCTCTCTGTAACGATCTGTACATTGCGAAGGGAGAGAGGGGGAGAGATAGTTTTTAGCAGTGCTGTGGGCTGGATCTGTAGTGCCCACAGCGCTGCTCTGTGCCCATACTGTGCAATACTCTGCAATAATGTGCAATACTCTGCAATACTCTGCACTAATGTTCAATAATTAATTAATAATGATATATTTTTTTATATATATATTGTGGTTTCATATATGTATGTATGTATATATATTTTTTCATATCCTTCAATTAAATCTTTGGGATATATATATAGATAGATAGATATAGATATATATATATATATATATATATATATATATATATATATATATATATATATATATATATAGATAATCCCTTCCACTATACAATCTTTTATATGTTATATTAGACACATTACTATTACATGCATAATTTTGTGTATAGTCATGGGTAAAGTTTTTGTTTATCATGTCACCAATGTTTTTGCATAGGAACTGTTGTTTATGATTGTTTTTGTTTGTTTTCTTTTCATATTATTATTATTCATGATTTATAAAGCACCAACAGTTTGCGCAGCGTATTACAACATGAGGGCAGACAGTACACTTACAGTACAAATCAATACAGGAGGGGTCAGATATATGACAATCGTTTTTATTGCTCCACAACAGTTGGTCACAGCAATAGATCGTTGCAAATTTATGTCTTTTTATGAATTGTACCACTAATATGGAGCTTTTTATAGCCTACACCTTTAAGACTGAGCAATGAGGAGGAGACTATTATCCTCAGGCTTGAGATTGGTTCCCTCTCCCTATATTTAGCTTCTGTTGCCGTGACTTTGACAAAGCGCGTGCGCGCGAAACATGTACGTCACGGCTAAAGAACAGTGGACGCTTACACAGCTGACTTCGGGATATCTCCCCCCCCCCCTTCATCTCCGGCACAGCATTGACATCACAGAAGGCGCACAGGCACGCTGAGAGAGGTTCGACTCTGTTTGGCTTGGACATTCCCTCTGGGGCCGTTTCCATTACACAGGTTGCCTTTCCATCCATCCTGCTGACCACCATCCAGCCGCGACATCCACCTGGAGCTGGCAGGTTTTGCCAGCAGCCAGTACGCTGCCCCCCCCCCCGAACTGAATTTTCTCCCCTCCATTTCCTTGGATAGGGATTGATATTTAAACCATCTCCAAGCAAGCCTCCCGGATGATTGTTTCCCCCTATATCCACTTTGAGGTCACAGTTAACGTTCACCACCATTTATTTTTAATTTTGACTGTTCAACCATCTTTTAACTTTCTGGAATAAATAGAATTGTTTTATGCATACAGCACTACGTTGGAATTCATTTGATCATTCTTTCAGAGCGCTGCATTCTGTGTGTTAGCTCTATATCAGGGAACTGCCCTAATGTTTGATTCTTCACATAACTGCAGCCCCCGCCTGGTCCCGGGTGTTAATGAGCGCGCTCCATGCAAGCAGGGTTGCCGCCTCATCCTTTTAAAACCAAACACATATTAATTACACAGGTTCTGTGGCTAATTAAGGTAGTAATTAAACTGACCTAGTGCCTTATCTGCATTAAATTAGCCTCAGAAGATGAGTAATTAATTGGTTCAGTTTTAAGGGATGAGGTAGCAACCCTACGCGCAAGTGTTACCCCACATGCATGGGCGCAGTAGGCCCCGCCCAACGAGCTGTTTGTGCTTCAATAAAGTTTTACTGAAGTAATGATTCTCAGCTACACTCTGTTGCTATAGAGTCTATGCTATTCTGCCACATGTTTCCCTGACTGAGTCATAGAGAAATTGCTGTGAAGAATCCATGGTTTGTATTATTCAGTAGCGTATACATGCTCGTTGCCATTCTGACCCTGTTTTACATTATTGATTCTAACTTTGCACCGGTTTAATAAACTGCAAGTTGCAGTTAATCTCAGTTCATTCGGCCAATTACCCATCTTGTTCAATTTCTGAATATCTGTATTATTTTTCCCCATTTCCTTCCCTTTCAACATTCCTGCTGCCTTGTTTTCATTTCTCTTTTTCTATCCTTTGTCTCTACCTCTTTCCCCCGTCTCCCTCCCTCATTCTCTCTTATTTCCCTCTGCTGTAGCTTCAAAGCTGTGACTCACGGACGTTAATAGTCGTTTCTCTGCAGGGGCTGAAATCATTTCTGTATTATTAGTCACCGCCGCTCGTCTCTCTGAGGAGGAAAGCCTGCAGCCACCGTGATAGTGCAGCAAGCCTGTCACACATCTTATACAAGCCAAACATGAGTGTGCGGCGACCAACTGCGCTGCAGCCCTGAGCCCAGACTACCCAGTAACAGACAGAACAGGCCCTCCTGGATCGCCAAATCGATGTGCTGCATTCTAATTGTATCTTCAGCTATCTCTCATTTTTGCTGAAGCCCGGAAGTAACACTTAAAATAAGAAGAAATTAAAATGAAATACCGTGAAGAATATTAATGTCCATATAAAATCACAAAAGTAGTTTTGGGTGGAATAATCATCTGTATGGTTCCCTGAAGCAAGATAAAAGAGTGAGTGGGTGAGTGGATGGCAGAGATGAGCAAATCGATTTGTGATCTACTGAATTGCAGGCAGATCAACACATTAAAGTGTTGAAGAGATTTGTCTGACCATAATTTACTGGAGTATGTGTGCGCCTTAGTGGCAACCTCAAATGAAGAGGAGCTGTACTAAAATGTTAAAGTGGTTGTAAAGCCATACATATAACCACTGAAGTGACAGACCTCAAGTAATACGCACTCCTACAGAATTTACACCTGTTTATCTGTAGCCCTCTCTTCTCTACAGCCTTCTAAAACACGCAGATCAAAGGATTTTTCTCAGCTCCAGGAGGAAGGGGGCAGGAATCTGATGTCACATACTGAATAGAATAGTGTGGAGAGCATAGAGTAATCTGAGACCTGTGTGGAGAGAAGGGATACACCCCCTCTACACACTCTTATAGGCAAGCATGTACAGCTGAAGCTGTCAATCACTTGCTGCGTGCTGAAGGGGGGGCATCGCCCAACATTGTCTGGTATTGACATACCAAGTTAGAGATGACTCATAAAGATAGAAGAGGAAGGAGAGGCAGCAGGGAGAAATGACACTTGATGTTTTGGATTGAGGCAAATACACACTATAGAGGGATATGCTATGTTCATGTTTCATTTAAGAGATTTACAATCAATTTAATGTAAAGCTAATGTTAACAATAGAATGGAATTGAGAAAGTAAGCATAATGGAAGGGCTGAAATAATTTTCTTTCCCAGAGAAAACACTGCTCTAGTTTCCCTTCAGTGATGCTCACAAAATCAATGCCTGGGACTTTGATTCAGCAATGTCTGGAGAATAGGAAGGCTATAAATTGAGGGTTCAGATTAGCTGATCCCGGCTTGTAGCAGGCATCATGTGACCAGAGGTCTAGGCTTTTGGTCATGTGATCAACACCCTGTGGGAGGGAATCTGAAAAAGCATTTTTTTCCAGAGAAGGTACATATGTCATCCTTTCTGATGCTCTTCATCTGTCTGTCCTATCTGTCTTAACCACTTGCCGATCAGCTCACACCGATATACATCGGCAAAGTGACATGGGTGCGCAAAACGACGTACTCATACGTCTCTCTGTCATCGGCAGCTAGCGGGCGGTGCGGGAGCATGCCCGAGGGTCCTCGATGTCTGCCGGGGGCACGAAGAGGCAGAATAGAGAGATGCCTATGTAAACAAGGCATTTCCCTGTTCTGCCTAGCAACATGACAGGGATCTACTGCTCCCAGTGATCAGGAGCAGTGATCTCTGTCATGTTCTAGTGAGCCCATCCCCCCTACAGTTAGAACACACTGAGGGAAAACACTTAACCCCTAGTGTTTAACCCCTTCCCTGCCAGGGACATTTACACAGTAATCAGTGCATTTTTATAGCATATCGCTGTATAAATGCCAATGGTCCCAAAATAGTGTCAAAAGTGTACGATCTGTCCGCCGCAATGTTGCAGTCACAATAAAAATCTCAGATCACTGCCAGTACTAATAAAAAAAAAATAATAATAAAAATGCCATAAATCTATCCCCTATTTTGTAGACGCGATAACTTTTGCACAAACCAATCAATATACGCTTATTGAGATTTTTTTTACCAAAAATATGTAGAAGAATACATATTGGCCTAAACTGAGGAAGAAATTCGTTTTTTTATATATTTTTTGGGATATTTATTATAGCAAAAAGTTAAAAAAGAAAGCTCTATTTGTAGGAAAAAAAGGATGTTGGTACAATGTCGCACGACCGTGCAATTGTCAGTTAAAGCGACGCAGTGCCGAATCGCAAAAAAGTCAGGGTCAGGAAGGGGATAAAGCCTTCTGGGGCTGAAGTGGTTAACTGGTTCCTGCTGGGCCTATTGTAGAATGATGGCTGGGTGGGACCGCTCTTGTTCTGGGAGAATTTCATATGACTTCTTCTCCTCACAAACAGATCCTGTGTGAGGAGAGGAGAGTCACCAAACAGTTAGTTACCGATCAAACTGTTTTATTACTGTATGCACAACACCTCACAATAAAAAGCACCTGCCACATTGCCTATATGCCCATCAGCAGTGTACCTGTCACCCATCAGCAGTGTACCCGTCACTCATCAGTGCCCATCAGTGCACCTGTCGCACATCAGCAGTGTACCTGTAGACCAGGGGTGCCCAACCTTTTGAGGAGCGAGGGCCACTTTAGTAACTTGGTAACCGGTTGCGGGCCACAATGAGCAGAGCAACAGATGACTGGTCTGTGTACACTCTGCATATGCACAGCAGACACGGACACAGCCTGCTCTACTTTATGGGCCTTCCGATCCATTTCGCCCAGACAGAAGGGGATGGATCATCTTCTGTTTTTATAAGTGGATCGGATTACAGATAGACGGGTGTAAACGGACACAAGTACGTTTGCATCTGCCGCTCTATAGAGGTGAATGGAAGGTCCGACTGGGTCCACCTTAAAAACAGCGAGACAGACCCGATCGGATCGATCATGTGATAGGGGCCTAAGGCTGCATTCACACTGATGCACTGCAATTTAACTGCACTTCAATTGTCCTCAATCTTCAGTTCTTCATCAGGATTCCTGCAGGTATCACTGGCTGCTGAAATCCCCCAGGTGGGTATGGCTGGTAGCTGCTGCTGACTGTCCTCCAGGACTGGTACTGCTGACTGGTACTGCTGGTGGGTACTGCTGGTTGGTACTGCTGGCGGGTACTGCTGGTTGGTACTGCTGGCGGGTACTGTTGGTGGGTATTATTGGTGGGTATTGCTGGCTGGTTCCCAACCCACCATCCCAGAGCATCAGTGTGACAGGAGATGGCATTAGAGGAAGCATGTATCTGCAGGAGTGAGCAGAGCCGATGCTTCCTGTATCGATCCTGTCACAGGCGGATTACATTTGGTATCACTCCACCTGTGACAGGAGCCAGCGCTATACAGGAAGCATTGGATCTGTGTCCTGTCCACCATCCACAAAAACTGTGGAAATTCCCAGAAGACAAAAGTCTGTGTGCATCCAATATTATAATATCTACATGGGGGGGGGGGGGTAGATTTCAACGATCAGATGCTACAGCCCTATTTAGAAACAAGAAGGCCCTGTTTCTGGTACAAAAAAGTTGCAATTTACCTTTTTCATTTGGCCATTTATAATGGATATGTCACCTACCACAAATCCATGGGGAGACCCACCACCTTTCTCCAATTTAGAGAAGAAATCGTTGCTTCCCTTATCCACCAGCAAGGATCCCCCCCCCAACAAAACATTTGCTCTAATTCTGTGAGCAGACTTCATGAGCGCCATTTACCTTGAAAACATTCCACCAACAGAAGCAGGCCAAAGACGCCAAAAAAGATGTTGGGTATGCAGCAGAGGGGGAGTTAGAAGAGACACCAGTTTTCATTGTCCCCAATGTCCCTCCCAAATTTTTAGGTAGACAAGAACTATGGAAGAGACACATCACTGATGGAGTATCCCAAATATATGATGTAGCACCCTGGTGTTTAGGCAGGGTTGCTAACAAATTTAGTTTGCCAGGTGGTAATTATCCTGGTGAATTGAGGCCCCCGGGACCTTGCTATATTTGACGCCCAACGTGGGGCAAAGGTGTTATTCCTGCAGCAGTCGCCCCTAGAAACCGGCTACAGCTGCATTGGAATTTTGTCTGGCTCTATGGGAAGGTGGCAAGTAACATCTTTACTGCGTATAGACTGTGTTAGGCCGGCTTCACACTGGGGCGGTGCGGGCGGCGACGGTAAAGCAGCGCTATATTTAGCGCTGCCTTACCATCGTTTTACCCGCGGTATGCGGCCGCTATCGGGGTGGTTTTAACCCCCGCTAGCAACCGAAAAAGGGTTAAAAACCTCTGCAAAGCGCGGCTGCAGCGGCGCTTTGCCGGCGGTATCCCCGCGGTGTCCCATTGATTTCAATGGGTAGGAGCGGTATAGGAGCGGTGAATACACCGCTCCTTCACCGCTCCAAAGATGCAGCTAGCAGGACTTTTTTTACTGTCCTGCTAGCGCACCTCTCCAGTGTGAAAGCCCTCAGGGCTTTCACACTGGAGACACAGCAACAGCTGTTTCGGGTCGGTTTGCAGGTGCTATTTTTAGCGCAATAGCGCCTGCAAACCGCCCCAGTGTGAAAGCAGCCTTATTGTGCATTCGAACAATGTGGAATCTCCTGTGTTTGATAACTTGTCAGAAGTTATCATGCTGATAACAGAGGAATGGTGCAGCAGAAAGACACAGGACTTAGTGCTTTGGAGAGAGATACATAAACACTACAAATATATGTGCCAAGGTCAAATTTCATTAATGGGGTTTACATCCACTTTAAGGCTTTTAAAGGGTCACCAAATAAAATCTTTAGGGATCGTAGTTTTTCACCATTTCATGGGCTTATGCAACTTTGAGTCTTAACATGTTTGGTATCTATTTACTTGATGCAACCCCTTATATTATAAACTTGGGTATTATATTATGTTTGTGTGCACTAAGGGAGTTCACTCTGCATGGGACCCAGAAGCAAGCCGGGATCACCGGAGTAGCAGTGTCTGCTTCAGTGATTTCCAGTTTTCACGGGTATAGGCGAGGTATGGTATTCACAAAGTTACGTTGGCCCAGTGTAACTATGCACAAAATACCCATACCTGAAATTCTTATTTAACATAAATCAACTAGGACCCTTTCACACTGTCAGTTTTCTAGGCGGACCTGAATGGACGCTGACAGATGTCAGCGGTGACATGTCCGCTGACATCCAATCCGCTAAATCCAGACGGATGGAAATCCTATTTTCCATCCGTCTGGCGGATTGGATTGTATGAAAACGGACAGGCGGTCCGTTTTCATCCGGTCCCTGTACAGGAGAGCGGAGCTCTGACAGGTCCGTCTATCCACAGTGAGCAGAGATGGACCTGTTATCCTCCGGCTCTGCGGGGATCAACGCATCAATCCCCCGCTGAGCAAGCGGAGTCCGTACACAGACAGCCCCGTGTGAAAGGGGCCTAAGTTTGTTTATGAATTTCTACAGATATAGCATTATATTTTGTGTTGAACTGGTGTTTGCACAAGACTGGTGAATGGCTAAAACCCTTCCCCTTTCCTCTTCCTCTGGTGACAACTGCAATTGGAGATTTACTGTACCTCTGTTATGGAGAAAATAGTCACCAGAACAAATAAAGAGGATGAATCTCCCCTGCAGGAATACAGACAGTAGTAAAAAAAAAATTGAAAATATGCAAAATTATTTTTGCTTTCGAAAAACTACTGACCTTTCTGTAAAAACTTGTACTTTTTGGTGTCCTCACATATATTTCTGTGGGGAAATGACAATATTTTTGCATCGGGGTGTTAAATCTATTATGTCATCACTAAAGCCCCATACACACAGTCGGAAAATCCGACTACCAAATCCATCGGATTTGGTCCGACGGATTTAGTCCGACACTGGTGTTGCATACACACGGTCGGACAAAGTTGTAGGAAAATCCGATCATTCTGAACGTGGTGACGTTTGTTGCCTACGACGGGACTACGTAGAGGCTAGTAGCCAATAGCTTTGGTCTTGTAATGTGATCTGAGCATGCGTGGCACTTTGTCCATCGGAATTCGCTACACACGATCGGAATTGGTGTGATCGGACTTTGTTGTCGGAATATTTATAAAGCAGGAGATAGAACTTTGTCCGTCGGACAATCCGATGGAAACTGTCCGATGGTGCCTACACACGGTCGGAATTTCCGACAACATTGTCCGATAGGACAGAATCCATCGGAAAATCCGACCGTGTGTATGGGGCTTTAGTCTGTGTGAACAAGGAAAGAAAACTCTATTATCAACTAGCTCTGTTAGTTGATAATAGTTTTAGATTTTATCAGCCCTTCATAATAGCACATCACAATGCTTTTATTTGTACTGGAGTTTTCTTTACCCATCTCAGGTTTATAAGTCTAAATGGCATATTTGATAATCTGTGTGTTCTGACCTCATCTTTTCAGCATTTTCCACCATCAATGTACAATCTATTACATGTTGTCTAGTTTACCAATATGTTGTTGTATCTACATTGTAACTAATTGGTTGCCCCAAGAGCTTTAAAACTGAGTTATTATTTATATCCAAAGAATTCACATTCAGCAGATGATAAAATACATGGATAATTAAAAGCTGCCTGTATGTGCTTTGGGTATCAAACATCTTAGTCCAGCTACCCAAACAAGCAATGCTGTGACAGCAAATGGCATCCAATATCTATTCTAAAATGTAAGTAATGCTAGAAGCTCAATGATGCATACCGGTAAAGTTACGGCGCACTGTTTTATGGTCTTTTCTGTTTAAAGACCTAGTGCTGCCCCCATGTGGTAATACCAGTGCAGTTTGCAAAAACAAATATTTGTTACTTGCAAAATTAGCCACATAGTCCTTTGCATGGAATAGTGCAGTCAGGGCTACTTTAAAAAAGGTACAAAAGGGACTTTCACCCTAACCCCACCAACAGATATGTTATTAATGAGAAATGATAATTTCAAAGTTCCTATTTAAGCACCTTTATAGACAGATAACCCTGTATAGGCATGTATCTTCTAACACAACTGTAACAGAAGTCTAGCGTATACTACCTGTGGTTTATGCAGGATGACCAAAAAGCCGAAGCGACTAGACATTTATTATGCTATAGCAGGGTGAGAATTTCTCAAGGTGCCCCTCAAAAGGCACCTCACAGTAGTATTTTTCAGATGGGTCCTATAAAATTCTTGCACCACTCTCCTCTCTTGGTGTGGCGACTATATGTGTTTTCCTTCACCATGGACCTCACTAGGCCTCCAGCTTATTACCATTCTACTAGTGTCTTTTAAACGTGGCATGAGCAGGATATTTCCATAGGTTATCAACACTATTAATGTCTCACCCATGCAAACAGCAGATCACGCATCCTTCTCGCTCTCTGGATTTTCCTTTGGGAAATGCCTGATTCCCAACATAAAGGCCTCCAAGTTGACCAATTACCCTCAGGTTCTTTGGCCCCAGCTGCTTCTACAGTGGTCCCAACCAACTCTGGACTCTTGATCTCTCTGTGTAGAAAAAAGATAAGTGCAGCACAAAAAAATATATATATAAAAAGTTCATATACAAAATAAATTTGTGAAACGATGTGGATGAGAACACCCAGTGACTGTTGAAATCTTGATTGGTATCACAGTGACAGATCCTCCACCATACGAAAAGGGTACTCTTACCAGATGTGTAGGACCATACAATGGACAAAAACGCATGGACCCACTAGGGGGTGAAGATGAGACGCCAATCCGACCAGAGAGTAGCCTGGGGATGTATGATGATCAGGGCACCAGAACTTTCTTAGCAGGGTGAAGATGCAACTCCAATCAGGATATTCCACCAAGAAAATGTTCATGCAGACACAATATCAAAAAGAAAAAAAGGGGGGGGCGATCTCAATGTAGACTGTTAGGATCGTATTTATTTATAAAAAATTTAAAACTGGATGACCAGTATTGACAATGGGAAACTGAGCATACAATGAGGCGTGCAAGCCCCAGAGATTAGCAGCACAATATTACACAGCAGCAAAATATTTAAAAAACAGCGGTATGGTGCCGCTGTGTACAAAGCGATGGAGCATGGGTGACTGGCATGTACAATAGCTCCTCCCCCATACGCATGTTACGTCCAATGGACTTTGTCAGCGGTGGGTTCCCACCCACCACTGACGAACGTGCAATATCTTTTTGATATTGTGTCTGCATGAACATTTTCTTGATGGAATATCCTGATTGGAGTTGCATCTTCACCCTGCTAAGAAAGTTCTGGCGGAGGATCTGTCACTGTGATACTAATCAAGATTTCAACAGTCACTGGGTGTTCTCATCCACATCGTTTCACAAATTTATTTTGTATATTAACTTTTAATATATATATTTTTTTGCGCTGCACTTATCTTTTTTCTATACATTATTACCAAGGCTTTATGATTTACCTTATGGTGTTCAGCTTGCAAATCGTTTTTGTTTCTTTTTGTGGTGTGCGCTGATTGCTTTATCTATTTTAATCTCTCTGTGGCCTTAGTTAGTTGTCTTACCCTCTTAAATTGATTGAAATACTTTCAGAACAGGTACCTTCAGACCTTCATTTATGGTGCATACAGAGTCTTTACTGGAATTTCACGCTGTTCTGCATCAAATGAACAGCAGCAACTCTTCATTTAAAACTTCAAGTAGTAGTTTCACATCATTACTGAACTTTCCACAGTAACATTTTTTTAAAACCATTTATGTCACACAGAGGACCATTGACTCTTCCTTCTCACCTCACCCCAATAGAGGAGATATGTGGTGACCTGCTTCTCTTGACTGCGAAAAATCCACCAAACACAGAGAAGGGCAAGCAACACAGGAGCTTTTAAGGATTATTAACATTATCCTATAAAAGGAGCCCCTTTAAAAATAGACTAGGAACATCTAAAAATATAGTCCTCTGTCTTTTAGCTGTAGAAATGTCAGCAGGAGTTAAATCCTGGAGTTTGGGTTTAAACAAGCAAATTTATGTGTCCCATGCATACACTGTATCTCTCCCCACCTTCCACTGTGATATTAGCAACAGAGACATTGGCTGCCTGCCCCACACTTTACTCCTCTTCCTCCTTGTATACATCCTCAAAGAAAGCTACAGCCAGTGTCACCATACTCAAGGCGGTATTAAACCCAAAAACAAAAAATTAACATCTTGTAGGTTACCAATCCTTAAATGTGGCTGCTGCATTCATTTCATTTTTTCAGATTTTTTCCACTCGGTAATCCGGTCAGTAACACACTTCCTATCATAACCACCTGATTACTTTGCACTTAAACCCCCCTCGTGACCTGACCAATTTTCAGCTTTCGGCGCTGACGCACTTGGAATGACAATTGCGCGGTCATACAACACTGTACCCACAAATAGAGCTTTCTTTTGGTGGTATTTAATCACAGCTGGGATTTTTATTTTTTGCTAAACAAATAAAAAAAGATGGAAAATTAAAAAAATAAAATAAAATCATGTTTAATAGTTTGTTATAAAATTTAGCAAACAGGTAATTTTTCTGCTTCATTGATATGCGCTGATGAGGCGGCACTGGTGGGCACTGATAGGCGGCACTGGTGGGCACTGATAGGCGGCACTGGTGGGCACTGATAGGCGGCACTGGTGGGCACTGATAGGCTGCACTGGTGGGGACAGATAAGTCGGTACTGATGGGCACAGCAAAGATGGCACTGATGGGCACGGATGGGTGGCACAGATGGGTGGCACGGATGGGCACTGATGGATGGCACTGATAGATGGCACTGATGGGCACTGATAGATGGCACTGATAGGTGGCACTGATAGATGGCACTAATGGGCACTGATAGGTGGCACTGATGGGCACTGATAGGTGGCACTGGGCACTGGTAGGGGACACTGATGAGCACTGGTAGGGGACACTGATGAGCACTGGTAGGTGACACTGATGTGCAGCACTGGCACTGTGGGCACTGACAGATGGCACTGTGGGCACTGACAGATGGCACTGGGGGCACTGACAGATGGCACTGGGGGCACTTTTATTTGCAAATGTGGGCACCCTGGGCATATTGCAGTGAGAGGGACTGATGTCCCTCTCACTGCCACCGGTGATCGGCTTTTTTTTTTCTCCTCGCGCTTTCAGCGCGAGCAGGAAAAAAAGCCGATTACCGGCTCGGTTAATATCACATCATCAGCTGTCATTGGCTGACAGCTGATCACGTGGTAAGGGGTCGGGATCGACCCCTTACTCGGATCTGTGATCCAGCGAGTCTCACAGACTCGCGGATCACAGAGCGCGCCGCGCGCGCCCTTCAGGGGGCGCGCAGGCAGCTCGTTGCCGGGACGACGTCAAAAGACGTCGTCCCGGCACATCAGATCCGCGCTGTAGCCGTCATTTGGCTATAGCGCGGGTCTATAGTGGTTAAGCTGGCTCCACACTAGTTGGAGGAACAACAGAGACACATTTGGACAGCAGCATTGTCAATCTCAGCAAACGGTCCTGTTAGATGCATCAGCAGATTTAGATGGACATGACTAACAAATTAACAACTTGCTTACTGGGCACTTAAACCCCCCTCCTATCTAGACCAATTTTCAGCTTTTGGTGCTCTCACACTTTGAATGACAATTACTCAGTCATGCAACACTGTACCCAAATGAATTTTTTGTCCTTTTTTTCCCACAAATAGAGCTTTCTTTTGGTGGTATTTGATCACCTCTGGGTTTTTTATTTTTTGCGCTATAAATGAAAAAAGACCGAAACTTTTGAAAAAAAAAGAATTTTTCTTTGTTTCTGTGATAAAATTTAGGAAATTATTAATTTTTCTTCATAAATTTTGGCCACAATTTATACTGCCACATATCTTTAGTAAAAATAACCCAAATTAGTGGATATTATTTGGTCTTTGTGAAAGTTAGAGAGTCTACAAACCGTGGTGCAAATTATACAAAATTTATCACACCTGATGTACTGGTGACCTATCTCATTTCTTGTGACACTGATGACAGATGGCACCGATACGTGGCATTGATGACAGGTGACACTGATAACAGATGGCACGTGACACTGACAGGTGGCACTGATGACAGATGGCACTGATACGTGGCAATGATGACAGATGGCACTAATATGTGGCACTGATGACACGTGACACTGATGTGGCACTGATGACAGATGGCACGTATACATGCCACTGGGGACAGGTGGCACTGGGGACAGGTGGCACTGGGGACAAATGGCACTGGGGACAGGTGGCACTGACAGATGGCACTGGGGACAGATGGCACTGGCAGATGGCAATGGGGACAGATGGCACTGGCAGATGGCACTGGGGACAGATGGCACTGGGGACAGATAGCACTGGGGACAGATGGCAGTGGTGGCAGTGGGGGCAGATGGCACTTTATTTATTTTATTTTATTTTTTCTCTACTTACGGCCGATGCAGCCGTTCATCTCTCCCTCCTCACACGCTGTCTGTGTGAGGAGGGAGAGCGGCGCTGAGAGATGATCTCATATGTTTACATATGAGATCATCTCCCATTGGACATGCCGATCGCGATGTAAACGGCCGCTGTGATTGGCCGTTTACAGCGATCTGTGATTGGCTGTGTCCAAGGGACACGGCAACACAGAATTTCCCCGCTGCATGCTCGTGAGCGCGCACAGGGAGCGAGGAAAGGGGAGGACGTCATATGACGTCCTCCCGGGAATTGACATCCGCGCCAAAGCCGTCATTCGGCTATGGCCGGATGTCAAGTGGTTAAAGGTGAACTCCAGTTGACATTTTTTTTTTTTAAATTACATTTTATTGTGAGAATGCAATTAACAAGAACAATAGCCGCAACATTTTTCCAACAATTTAAATCAAGAAAGACAATACATATTATGTTAGTATAAGTTAAGAGAGACCTAGCAGTGCTAGGTCTAGTGGTGTACATTAAGAACATTTTGAATGGATGGCGGTCGGACCAGTAAGTAGCAAGCAAAGAGAAGAGGGGGAGTCCTCAATGTTTAGGTTAACACATGTAATTCAATTGAAGAGGGGCGTGGGAATGTCAATTGGAGGACCAGTGGCTTGGAGTCTGAGTAGATATCGTTGAGTATTTTGAAAGCAAAGTATTATAGTTTGTTGCGTTTCTACGGGCAAGATTGAATGAAAGATTCCCAAATATTGAAGAAATTTTGAACCCGTAATTCCTTATGCAGAAAGGCCTCCACTTATTCCATGTGAAAAACATAGGATAATTTAGCTATAAATAAAGAAATGGTAGAGGGTTCTGGGTAGATTCACTTATCTAAAATAGTCTTTCATGCCCCAAGGGATATGATGGTAAGCAGTTGCTTGTAGCCCCTTGAGATTTTAATGCCCCGGAAATTAACCGGGTTAACACTTTTTAAGCAGTTACAGAAAACATTTTTTTTTCCTTTTGGGATAAAATTTTTACATAAATGAACAAAAGCTGAACATTGTAAACATCCCTGTCAGTGGAAAATACTTTGTCTTAACACTCTTAAGCCCCATACACACGGTCGGATTTTCCGATGGATTCTGTCCTATCGGACAATGTTGTCGGAAATTCCGACCGTGTGTAGGCACCATCGGACATTTTCCATCGGATTGTCCGACGGACAAAGTTGTATCTCCTGCTCTAAAAAATTTCCGACAACAAAGTCCGATCACACCAATTCCGATCGTGTGTAGCGAATTCCGACAGACAAAGTGCCACGCATGCTCAGATCACATTACAAGACCAAAGCTATTGGCTACTAGCCTCTACGTAGTCCTGTCGTAGGCAACAAACGTCACCACGTTCAGAATGATCGGATTTTCCAACAACTTTGTCCGACCGTGTGTATGCAACACCAGTGTTGGACTAAATCCATCGAAAAAAATCTGATGGATTTTGTGGTCGGATTTTCCGACCGTGTGTACGGGGCATAACTGCCACTTTTGCTGGACAGCTTGATCTGTTATAACAGACCTACTGGAAGAATTGCAAGTGAAAATAAAGGTAAGAAAAGCTTAAAAAAAAAAGAAAACAAATGCAGCCACCAAATATTTAATATTTCTGTTGTTGAGGACTCTGCACTTGCCCCTAATACACTGACTCACATAGCATCAAAATTCTAAGGCAATGACTCGAATCCTGACAACCGTCTATTAGTTCTAAAACTGGTATTCTGGAAAAACATAAATTGAATATGTAGTTACAATATTATAATAGTAATTCAGCAAATAAAGGTGCACAACTAACGACAGAACAAATCATGGAATAAATGTGCATAGAATATAACTCTCTTAGACAATAAAGTTTTCAAATATTTCTCACAATAGGTTCAATTTGCATCTTATATTCCCCCACTTTCTGCCTCATTATGACCCACGGCTTACTTTATATGCACTTTCTTTTGAGATTTTGTTTTGGTACCATATTGCCAACGCAGACAATTCATCTGTACAAATGATAAACACAAAAGGGGCAGATACAGTGCCTTGAAAAAGTATTCTTACCCCTTGAAATTTTCCATATTTTGTCATATTACAACCAAAAATGTAAATGTATTTTATTGGGATTTTATGTGATAGAGATAGACCAACACAAAGGGGTTTATTTACTAAAGGCAACTCCACTTTGCACTACAAGTGCAGTCGCTGTAGATCCGAGGGAAACATGCAAGGAAAATAAAAAACAGCATTTTAGCTTACACATGATTGGATGATCAAATCAGCAGAGCTTCCCCTCATTTCAGATCTACCCCTCCGATTTACAGCGCCTGCACTTGCAGTGCATTTGGAGTGCAAAGTGGATTTGCCTTTCGTAAATAATCCCCATAGTGTCACATAATTGTGAAGTGGAAGGAAAATGATAAATGATTTTCCAAATATTTTACAAATAAATATGTGAAAAGTGAGGCGTGCATCTGGACTGAGTATACAAATAAATAATCAAACATAGTATCCGTATAAGTAAAAAAAGGGGGAATGTGCAAGTAATCTAAAGGTAAATAACCCCCCTTGTGGAAATAAGTAATACACCCCCAAGGGAAAGTGTGAAAAATGAAAAAAATGCCATGTATGTGATATGTACAGTTGTGGTGTGACCCATTATGGATGCTATTAGCCTAGGTTCACATATGTGCGATGTGGGAACTAGCGCGATTACAGCGCCGGTTCCCACATCGCTCCTCTCCAGCAGTTCACACTCACTTCTGTGAACCGCTGCAGGTGTCAGTACATTGTTAATGACACCCCCAGATCGGTTCACAGATCGCAGTGCGAACTGTGAACTCGCACATGAATCAGATCGCATAGATGTGAACACCCATGCAATCCGATTCTAGTGTGGGGAAAAAAAGTCCCTGCACTATTTTCGTGGGAATCCAATGCGAGTTCAGCCATTACAACTGTATGGCTGAACTTGCACTGCACAGACATCGCATGTGATCGGCACCGCAGTGCGAGTGGGAATCACATGCGATGTCTGAGATCGAACATATGTGAACCTAAGCTAAATCTAAATGTGTTGAAAACACCCCTTAAATATAACAACGTGCAAAAAAAAAATGGAAATACCAATAACGGTGTCACTTTCTAGGAATGCTGGAACCAGCCATAAAGTACGATGAAAAAGACAATAACCAAAGCGAATACATGCAATGCAGTAATATTAAGGTGAGAGAAAGAGCTGGGAACACACCGCTCAAAGCCACCTCTGAGGATCTGATGAGCTGCTGAAGAGATCCGGGTGCCTGCCTGGTCCACAGCCAGGGAGATCCAATGGAAACAATGAATAGCGGCACATCCAGAAGTAAAATCAAAGAATTTATTGAAAGTTCATAAAATCAAGCGAACATGACAAACATCAATCTAAAAAAGGTGCTCAGTGGACGCGTTTCACACAGATGTGCTATCAGTGATGAGTAAGCACGTCTGTGTGAAACGCGTCGACATGTTCATGTTTGTCATGTCTTTGTTTCCAGTAATATTAAGGTAAATGTGAAAATATACATATGCATATCACATACACTGGTATTGCAGGAAATGTATGGTAATGGTGGTGTCACCCTTCTGGTGGTTTCGGAACCTGCAATAAATGTGATAAATGTCCATATGTACTGTATATACTTTAAATACAGCAGTTCCTATGTGCATCAAATTTATGCTGATTAGGTACACTTCTCCTATAAGCAGGGCTGTCTTTAATATTGACTGGACCCTGGGCAAACATTTTCTTGGGCCCCCTCTTCCACGCAATTTCGCTCTCCTCAGGCTTTGAGACATACAATAAATAGCAGCTAGACTCAAAATCAGTTTACTGAATCAGATCAGGCAGCGATTGCAATTGGTTGCCAGAGGTTACAGTGTATCATTACCGCTCACTGACTGGCTGCTAGAGGTTACAGCACACATTATGGCTCACTGTTATTTTCTAGAGGTTACAGCACATGACTTTTGCATGTTGATTGGTTGTTAGAGGTTACTGCACATTATTACTGCTCACTGATTGATTGCTAGAGGTTACTGAACATCTATACCACTCACTAATTGGTTGTTAGAGGTTACTGCACATTATTACTGTTCACTGATTGGTTGCAACAGGTTAGTGCACAGCATTACTGCTCACTGATTAGTTGCTAAAGGTTACAGCACATCATATCCTCACTGCCTGCCTGCGTATTCACATGCACCAAATTCGGGGTGCTGTGGCCCCATGTTTTTTGTGAAGAAGTGTTCCGCCTCCAATTTGCTTACTTTTGCAGAACAGGCTGATGTTAGGCTTAATGACCACAGTTGTAGGCAGGACTTTTGTAGGAAGTTTACACTGAGATATAGGGACACAGCACGAGACTAAAGATTCAAGTTATAAGGGAATTTAAACTGGGATAGTTGGCAAGTTTGAGGCAGCTGCTTTGGGCCCCAGTACAATGATAGGGCCCAGGGCAGCTGCCCCTTTTGCCTTGCCTTAAAAACGGTCCTGCCTATAAGGCGCATGCAGTGACTATATATTATATGTTTCACCATGTGAATTCTTCACCAATGTGGACAGCAGCTCACCTCAATGATTGTGATCCACCAAGTATAGGTCAAATACACCAATGTATGTGATATACCTTAATATTACGTATGTATATACTTTATATTCGCTTTAGTTATGATCGTTTCATTCTACTTTATGGCTGGTTCCAGCATTTCTAGAGGGTGACACCATTATTGTTATTTTTTTGCACTTTTTTATATTTAGGGGGTGTTTGCAACACATTTAGATTAATAGCATCCATTTTGTGTATATCACATACACTGCATTTTTTTAATTTTTTACATTCCCTTGGGGATGTATTAACGATTTTCCCTTTTTTTACTTACACTGATACTATATTTGAGTAATTATTTGTATACTCAGTCCAGACACTTGTAGGGAGAGTTGCATTAGCACTTTTAGAGTAACATATATTCATTTGTTTGGAGTAGCACCGTATTGTATTTGTTTGTTCATCATGGATTACTAGTGATCTGCACTACTGTAATTGATGTCATTTTGACGCCTTGTGTACATTTGTTATATCGGCGCAATTATAAGCAGGTCTTTCCTATGGTCCTAGCGCACCTTCTGACCAAGGAAATGCTGCAACAAAGTTACAACTGCCACTACTCCTGAGCAGACAGCAGGTGGCACTGTGTAATTACTGTTAATATATATTTATTTTCAGTAATGTGCTTCTCAGGTTCCTGGTGTCTCTCTGCATAGCTTCCAATTGTCTCTCATTAGGAGTGTCTGTCTTCCTTTCTTCCTCAGTTAGCCTTCTTATTAGTCTGATTCGACATCTAAATGACTGACTATTGGTAGTTTTCATCCAACCTAAAGCTGCATTAAACCCTAAAGCCTCGTACACACGATCGGATTTTCTGATGGGAAATGTGCGATGATAGGCTGCTGGCGGAAAATCTTGTACGCTCCATTGGACAATTGTTGTCGGACAAATGTTGGATGGCAGGCTTTAACATTTCCCACGGACAAATGTCTGTTGTTGGATTTTCCGAGCATGTGTACACAAGTCTGTCAGACAAAAATACAAAGTACAAACACACATGCTCAGAAGCAAGGACAAGCCACGTGACGTGGCAAATTATGAGGTCTCGAAATGCAGCGCATATTCTCTTCTTCTTTAATGGGATAATAATGAAGCTGCTTTGCTGGTGATACTGATGGAGTTATTGCAAACAAATTTTCAAAGGCTTTTTTTCTAGTGATATCAAGAACAATATTATTCTTGTAATTTCATTTTTTTTTGGTGCAAGTTACCACAACACCATTATCCCGTAGTTTTTAAGATCAAAACTATGTTGGTGTCCCTTGTCAATTTTACATTGTATTTTTTAAAATGTAACTGCCTACTACCAATCTGTCTAAAACTAAAACACATAGCCAAGTATTATTCTCCACATTTTTTTTATTGTGCATTAAAAAAAGAAAACAAATAAAATTAGACATGCTATCTGCCAATAAATCTTAACCAAAAAGTGCATTTAATGCATCCAAAAATATAGAAAATTTACCAAATCAAATCATTATTCAACCAAAAAATAAAATAAAAGCCTCATGCATGTGTCCTGCTTCTTAATATAGAGGGCCAACAATGCTAAGAGTTGGCGAAAACAGGGGTCCGTCATCCTGAGATAATTTCGAAAATCATCTGGATTATTCTCCTGGAGCTCCTGCAGCAAAGGCATATGACATAATTGGTCATGATTAATAAAGCAACCAATTTGGTCCAAGAAATACTCCTCCTCCTGTTCCTGGACTGGACTTGGGTCAAAGCAATAACTCCAAGGCCAATAATAAATATCACGTTATATCCTTCGATTCAACAACATGGCTGGTTGATGAACGGCCAGTTCAGAAACTAACTTCAAAGCGCGAAATGAAAAGATGGACTAGCAGATTTTAATACACTAACAAATTGAAGCCAAACTCTAGCTCACACTTTATAAGCAGTTACAGCAACAGTTTTTTTTTTCCTTTTGGAAGAAAGATTTTACATGAATAAATAAAAGCTGATCATTGTAAGCACACCTGCCATGGGAAAAGGGTTTGCCTCAATCTTCTAAATGTTACATTTGCAGGAGAGCTTGTTTTGTTGAAAAACAAAAGACTTTACTGGCTGTTTACTCATCAGGTAAAAATAAAGGAAAGAAAGAGCTTTTCAAGTGCCTTTGCGTTAAAAAAAAGCGCCTAAGCTCAAGAAAAATGCTTCCCTTTAAAATCATTGAATGCTTTCACACTGGGGCGGTGCGCTTGAGGTGCTGTGAAAAAAATCGTGCTTGCAGCATCTTTGGAGCATGTTTGGGGTGCTAAAAATATAAGCGCACCAAAAGCGATCCTCCCCGTTGAGTTGAATGGGAAGCGCCTCTAAGTTCCTCAAAAACACCTCACAGCTTTTTTGAGTCACGTGTTCTTTAAAAACCATTCCGCAAACGCCTCAAAATCGCTGCAAAAGTTTTGAAGAGAACTAATGTGAAAGGGGCCTAAAAAAAGAGAACTACTACAGCCATCACATCTAAAATTTAGTAAGCTGCAATATAATAAATGTTTGCTTTTGGGTTTAATATCGCTTGACTGAGGGATAAACCACTAAACCCCATTCCTTCACCCCCAAGATTGACCAGACGACACATATTATTTTTGGAGTTGAATGGCCATAGCAGCCTTTTTATTACAACAAACTGAAATACAAATAACAACATAAACAATCGTAATGCATATAATACATTTTATACATAAACAATTAAAGTGGTTGTATACCCTAAAATTCAACTTGCACCTACAGGTAAGCCTAGATTAAGGCTTACCTGTAGGTACAAGAAATATCTCCTAAACCTGCACGGTTTAGGAGATATTTGGAAAGAACGTTTCACAACGTTGTCTACGGCGCATGCGCGCCGTAGACAACGGTGCATTTACAGGGTTAATCCCCATTCACAACTGCGGCTCACGGCAGTTGAAGTGTCCCGCGCGCATGTGCGGAGTGACGTCCTCGCCGCTCTGGCCAATCGGCGCTGTGATTGGCCGGAACGGCGATACCCGGAAGGGTATCTGTTTAGAGATGGATGCGGCCGGAGGGGGAGAAGAACACGGCGTCGGGGGCCCCGATCTAAGGTAAGTGATGCATAATGAGCTAGTGTGCTAGTCATACTAGCTCATTATGACTTTGTCTTGCAGGTAGTTAAGAAAAAAAGTTTTTCTTAAATGGGTATACAACCGCTTTAAACTAAAAAACCTCAGCCTTATCCTACCCGGTCTTTGAAGGGCTTAATTTTCTTTATTATAGCGGAAAGTAAAAAAAAAAATATATTTTTTTGTTTATAGCGCAAAAAATTTAAAACACTGAGGTGATCAAATACCACCAAAAGAAAGCTCTATATTTTTTCGGGGTACAACGTCGCACAGCGACGCAATTGTCAGTTAAAGCGACGCAGTGCCGTATGGCAAAAAATGGTCTGGTCATTAAGGGGGTAAATCCTTCCAGGGCTAAAGTAGTTAGTAGTAGTAGTAGTAGTAGTTAAATGTAAGTGTGTGTGTAAAGGCAGGTGTCCCAATATTTTTGACAATAGAGAGTGTGTGTGTATATATATATATATATATATATACACACACACACACAGGTGCATCTCATAAATTTAGAATATCATCAAAAAGTTAATTTATTTCAGTAATTCAATTCAAAAAGTTAAACTCCTATATGTTATATAGATGCGTTACACACAGAGTGATATATTTCAAACATGTCTTTCTTTTAATTTTGATGAATATGGCTTATAGCAAGTGAAAACCCAGAATTCAGTATTAATAAAAAATGTTTAATACAGAAATGTTGGCTTACTGAAAAGTACAGTATAGTATGCACTCAATACTCAATCACAGTCAGTGATGATTTGTGCACTCATGTCTTCTGTTGGTGTTGGTCCACTGTGTTTTATCAAGTCCAAAGTCAGCACAGCCCTCTCTCTACCTGTTGTAATAGAGGTTCATGAGAAGCCCATTTATGATCTGAAAAATTTCAGATCATTGGTGTTGACCGCTGCAGATCCAGGAATCAGCTGTACTCCCTTAGTCGAGTGAGCCTAAAAAGTCTGCATGACTTGGGTGGTATACGCCACTCCAAGTCAATTTGATCTGGTAAGCCTCCTCCTGGCTATGGTGATGGTTTCTTTTGTTTTCCCTTAAATGGGTCACATCTGTGGTTGGATTGTTGACGTTCAGCTATTAAACCACCAGTGTATTGCATTGAAGTTTGGACTTTAGAGTTGTTTATTTTTTTTAGGACTGTTTATTCACAGAGGTGTAGCTGTACACCGTATATACACGTGGTTATTTCACATTTGTAAATATTTGTAATAGACATAATTTATGTAACTACATTAACCACCTGATTACTTTGCACTTAAACACCCCTCCTGTCCAGACCAATTTTCAGCTTTTGGCGCTGACGCACTTGGAATGACAATTGCGCAGTCATACAACACTGTACCCAAATGACATTTTTATCATGTTTTTCCCACAAATAGAGCTTTCTTTTGGTGGTATTTAATCACAGCTGGGGTTTTTATTTTTTGCTAAACAAACAAAAAAAGATGGAAAATAAAAAATAAAAATAAAATCATGTTTAATAGTTTGTTATAAAATTTTGCAAACAGGTAATTTTTCTGCTTCATTGATATGCGCTGATGAGGCAGCACAGGTGGGCACTGATAGGCTGCATTGGTGGGCACTGATAGGCTGCACTGGTGGGCACTGATAGGCTGCACTGGAGGGGACAGATAAGTCGGTACTGATGGGGACAGCAAAGATGGCACTGATGGGCACGGATGGGCAGGGATGGGTGGCGCGGATGGGTGGCACGGATGGGTGCCACCGATGGGTGCCACCGATGGGCACTGATGGATGACACTGATGGGCACTGATAGGTGGCACTGATGGGCACTGGTAGGTGACACAGATGAGCACTGGTAGGTGACACAGATGAGCACTGGCAGGTGACACTGATGTGCAGCACTGGCACTGTGGGCACTGAGAGATGGCACTGTGGGCACTGAGAGATGGCACTGTGGGCACTGAGAGATGGCACTGTGGGCACTTTAATGGGGCAAAGGTGGGGGCACTTTAATGGGGCAAAGGTGGGCATTGTATTGGGCACATCGCTGGCACATTGCAGTGAGAGGGACTGATGTCCCTCTCACTGCCGCCGGTGATCGGCTTTTTTTTTTTTTTTTCTCCTCGCGCTGTCAGCGCGAGGAGGAAAAAAAGCCGATTACCGGCTCTGTTAGTATCACATGATCAGCTGTCATTGGCTGACAGCTGATCACGTGGTAAGGGGTCGGGATCGACCCCTTACGCGGATCTGTGATCCAGCGAGTTTCACAGACTCGCTGATCACAGAGCGTGCTGTGCACGCCCTTCAGGGGGCGCGCAGGCAGCTCGTGCCCGGGACGACGTCAATAGACGTAGCCCCGGCACAATAGATCCGCGCTGTAGCCGTCATTTGGCTATAGCGCGGGTCTATAGTGGTTAATAGCGCTGCACTTTTTCCACATTCACTATTGCTTATTATCCACAGCTGTGCTGGCTGCTATTTTTGTATTTTTTTTCACAGCGCAGTATTTATATATTTTTTCATGCTGCAGTCATTATGACAAACAGGAGACCTGGTCTGCGCTTCAATTGGCAGCAGATGGGCGGCCTGGCTGTGCGAGCTAAAATTACTAAAAGTTGGGGTAAACTAATGCGCAAAACCACATAAATTAAACTACAGATGAAAAGGAGAAGCCGCCAACATATAAAAGTATTCCCACACAGCAAAAATAAGTTACAATATAAATTATGTGGCGCTAACTGACCTAATTAATAAAAATCTCCAATAATAATTAAATAACAAATGAGCAAATCCAATCACCTGCTGGTGATACAAATAAATCTTCAAAAGCAATGATAATGTGCAAAATTTGCAAAACAGTAATAATATAATACAAAGCAAGGAAATCTTCAAAGTGCAAACAATATTCTAGATGACCAGATAAATGGCCAATAAGTGTCCTGAAAAAAATCCACTACTAAATTGCTGTAGGTGAATATATATATCCAAACAGTGATAAAGTGCAATATCCAACAGAATAAATAAATAAAGGTTCTTCAAAACCAGTTCATATGTGAAAAAAGTGACAAGTGCAAAAAAACAATCGATGTGCAAAAGGAATGATCAATGTCCACTTCATCCAATCCCCATCCGCAGTGCGTCACCAGTTCCCTCTCACCTCTATCAGCGGCCTGAACGGGCCAAGTAGGGCTCAGAACAACCAGAGATGTTGACTTCCACAAAACGATCTGGCTGTGCGATGGCAACTCGCATTAACATAGGAGTTAGCGAGGAGAGGGAGGGGGGGAAGAAATCCACTGCAGGAGCTGACAGGCGTTCTCTCGCTTGTGAGATTACTCCGCCTGAAAGAGAAGTGAGGGACAGGGCGAGACTGGTCTCAGGCTTGTGCCGGGTGCAGGAGCGCACTCGGCACATGCTGTTGTTACCTTTGTAGCGTGGCCTGTACACCAGCACTTCTACTGCACCCCCATTCCTCCAGTAAATGGTCCATGCCCAGGGCATCCGACCCTTCCGCCCCCCCCCCCCCCCCTGTACCGGCCCTGATCTGCTAACATGCCTGGACTGGCACCCAGCTCAGCCTCTCAGCGAGCTGCTGGGAGCCTGATCCGGCCGCTCCCACCCTCTCCACAGCCCAGTGTTTCGGTGAGCATCGGGGGGGGGGGCAGAGCAGAGCCAGAGACTCTCTGTCACCAGCGTGTGAAAAGTTCTGCTCTGCTAGCTGTGTGCCTGATATTACCTCCTGATTGATTAATTGCCAGATTCCATCCACACCCAACACAGTATAAAACAAGGCCTTCTTTATGGGGGAACATATGCAGGTGGTTCTTCCAAAGAAGTGGGGTTCTTTAAATAAGTGGCACTTCAGCGACTTACACAAAGCAAACATCAACAGCAGACTACTTTACAAAACACCAGATTGCAGGTGACCTCATTTCCAAATCATCTCACATTCCTCTCTGAAACATGCACTCTTTACCTCTCCTTTCCACAATTGCGGCTTCTCTCCTCAAGCTCTCTTTTCTTCACCCATCTTCTCCACCCCACTATCTGTACATATCACCCTCACTTCTCCCCTCTCCCTATTACTGCACTCATCACCTCTTTATAATTCTAAGCCCATATGCTAACAAACCCCCCAGGATGCTGAAGCATGTCCCCTCATACAAATCGTATTCTCATATTACCTCCCTTACTCGTCTGCTTCTCCTAACCTAATGTAACTGTACCCAACACACCCATCACCCCACACCCTCTGGCAGTAGTCGCAATCTATGTAATTTAGTCTCAATTCCTCTTCCCCAAATCAGCCTCCCCTTCTCCTCTGGAACCCCCGCTCTGTCTGCAACAAACTTACTGCTGTTCATGACCTCTTTGTCACTAATCTACTTGCTGTCACCGAAACCTGGCTTCATGAATCTGACACTCCTTCTCCTGCTTCCCTCTCCCATGGTGGCCTTCTCTGGACTCGCTCCCCTAGGCCTAATGGATGCAAGGGAGGTGGAGTGGGATTCCTCCTATACCCAAAGAGCACCTTCCAGGTTCTTCACTCTCCTCCCTCTCTTTTCTCTCGTCATTTGAAGCTCACTGTATATGCCTATTCTCTCCAACTTCCCTAAGAATTGCTGTGATCTACCGGCCCCCTGGACCATTATCAAATTTTCCTTGATGAGTTTTCTGCCTGGCTACCCTACTTTCTCTCTTCTGAAATTCCCACAATCCTTCTCGGTGATTTCAACATCCCTGCTAATACAAACACTCCTGCTACTTCTAAACTTCTTAGTCTATCCCCCTAATTTGACCTGAAGCAATGGGTACAAGTTTCTACTTACTCTGATGGCAACACCCTTGACCTTGTATTCTCCTACCTATGCACTCCATGCAACTTCTCCAGCAATCTTTTTCCTCTCTCTGACCACCACCTTATTAATTTCTCTCTCTCCCTGTCTTCCCCCACCCTTCCCACCAATCGCCTAACCATCACCTGTAGAAACCTTTGTTGCTTCAATCCATCTCTCCTCTATTCTACTACTGACCACCTCTATGATAAAATCTCACCCCTGTCCTGCCCCAACCAAGCCACTTCCATCTACAATACATTCCTGTCCTCCACCCTGGACAAGCTCGCTCCCCTCACTACACACAGAATCAGGCCTTGACCCCTACATCCCTGGAAAACAGATGACACCAGAATTCTCAAAAAACATAGTCATGCTCTTGAGCGTCTGTGGCACAGGACTAAGTCTCTCAAAGACTTCAACCAATACAAATCTGCCCTCTAAAAATACTATTCTTTCCTCCACACTGCCAAGCAGACCTATTTTACCACTCTTATTAACATCTTCTTATCCAGTCTCCATCAACTCTTCTCTACCTTCAACTCTCTACTTCCTCCTGCACCACCTCCACCCACTGACCCACTTACTGCCCAGTAGATTGCTAATCACTTCAAAAACAAGGTTGATACAATTTGTGATGAAATCTTCACCCTACAGTTATCTCCCCCAGTTAAGACCCCATGTCAACAGATACAATTAAAATTCCCCTTATTCAAACCTGCTACTATAAATGAAGTTGCTAAACTCCTTTCTAACACCCACCTAACCACCTGTCCCCTGCACCCTATTCCCTCTCAAATACTATGGTCACCCTCTGACTCTATCCTACACTCTCTAACCCACACCTTCAATCTCTCCTGCTTTTTTGGCATCTTCCCCAATGCTCTAAAACATGCACTGGTCACCCCCATACTGAAAAAGCTATCCTTGGACCCTACCAATCTTAACAATCTATGCCCTATCTCCCTGCTCCCCTTTTCCTCTAAGCTCCTTGAACGCCTGGTTTACAACCAACGGAGTGACCGCCCTTTCCTAAGAATAACCTTCTTGATCCCCTTCAATCTGGATTTCGCCCTCAACACTCCACAGAAACTGCTCTTTTAAAACTCACAAATGACCTACTAATCGCAAAAACCAATGGACACTATTCCGTACTCCTACTTCTGGACCTTTCAGCTGATACAGTTGACCACCTCCTCCTCCTCAAAAAACTTTATTCCCCCTGTGACTGTTCTCTTCAGTGGCTCTCATCCTACCTATCCCAATGTACCTTCAGTGTCACTTACAATTCTACTTCCTCCTCTCCTCTTCTCTTCTCTGTCGGGGGTCCCCCAAGGTTCTGTTCTAGGACCTCTCCTATTTTTAATCTACACCTCTTCCCTGGGTCAGTTGATTGCCTCCCACAGCTTTCAATATTATTTCTACGCTGATGAGACCCAAATCTATCTCTCCACCCCTCAACCTCACTCCATCAGTCTCCTCACGCATCACTAACTTACTAACAGACATATCTGTGTGGATGTCACACCACTTCCTCAAACTCCAAAACCAAGCTCATAATATTTCCTCCCCCACGTGCCTCTTCCCCTGACTTCTCTGTCAAGAGCAATGGCACAACCATCCACCCATCCCTACATGTCAGGGTGCTAGGTGTTATCCTGGACTCTGAACTCTCCTTTAGACCCCGCATTCAATCTCTTCAAAACTTGCTGCCTCAGCCTCCACAACATCTCTAAACTATGTCCCTTTCTAACCATTGAAATCACAAAGCTCCTGATTCACTCCCTGGTTACCTCTCGCCTCGACTACTGCAACTCCCTCCTCATTGGCTTACCTTTAAATAGACTATCCCCCCTTCAGTCCATCAAGAATGCTGCTGCCAGATTTAACCACTTTACAAACCGCTCAGTGTATGCTACCCCTCTCTGCCAATCCCTCCATTGGGTGCCACTTGCCCAACAAATTAAATTCAAAATACTAACAATAAGTTACAAAGCCATCCACAACTCTGCCCCCAGCTACATCACTAGCCTAGTCTCAAAATACCAACCTAATCGTCCTCTTCATTCCTCCAAAGACCTCCTGCTCTCTAGCTCCCTCCTCATCTCCTCCCCTATTTGCCTGCAGGACTTTTCCAGAGCCTCTCCCATCCTCTGGAATTCCTTACCCCAATCTGTCAGACTGTCTCCAACTCTCCCTCCTAGATTGTAAGCTCTAATGTGTAAGGCCCTCTGAATATAAATCCTGTATAATAATAAATTATATTTAGCTTCTTCTTGATATAACTATGACGTTACTTTAACAAAGGCTTGGTGGGTGCATCAACAGTCATCTCCTCTGATGGGCAATATTTAATGTCAATAACACCTTGCTCTTGATTGTCCCTCAGTAGGTGATACTTGATGTCAATGTATTTGGTCCTAAGATTGACCTTTTTTGATTGCATAAGTTGTATACTGTACATCCCTGGTTGTCTTCAAAAATGGGAATTGTTTTTTACATTTCTATCCCAATGTCCACAAAAAGTTGACGAATCCATATCGCTTCTTGACATGCGTGTGCTGCTGCACTGTACTATGCTTTAGTTGAAGATTGAGCAACAGTTGCTTGTTTTTGACTAAACCAACTTATGGTTCCTTCCCCATACTGAAAGATTAATCCACTTGTGGATTTGCGGTCTGTGCAGTGCCCGGCCCAATCAGCATCCACATATCCAACCAGTTTTGGATTGGATGTTGCTGGTAAGCATAAATTCATCTGAATTGTTACTTTGAGGTACTGCATCACTTTTTTTTACTGCATTCCAGTTACGATGGCAGGGAGCTGAAACTTTCCTGCATAGTATGCCCACTGCTGTGACGATAACTTCCATCTTCGCCTCTCTCTTTTTGGATTCCCAGATAGTAGATGATGTTCTTTGTTCTTTGATTTCAAAATTTTCTTTTTAGCTTGTGAACTATCTGATTGTAATCCCCTTCTTGTTCAAAACAAGTTACAATATCATTGACATAGATAAGGATGTATATCTATCTGTCTTCTTGATTCCTGGAGTAGACGGGTCTGCTTTACATCTTGAGAATCCTCTCTGGTATGTACTTCATTCACTTTCTAATTCCACATCCTTGCAGATTGTTTTAAGACCGTAGACACTATTATGAAGTTTACACTCAAGGATGTCTCCTTGCTCAAACCCTGGTGGTTGCTTCATGTAGAGATCTTCCCTAATTTCTCCATATAGGAAATAAGGAAAGCAGTTTTAACGTCTAGGTGTTTGACTTGTATAGCCTTCTTGGCTGCAACGCTAAGAAGTGCTCTGATGGTGGAGTGTTTTACGACGGGAGCAAATGTTTCATCTTCACTGAATTTCTGGGAGTAACCTTTGGCAACTAGTCTGGCTTTGTATTTGTGAATATTCCCTTCTGCGTCTCACTTTACTTTGAAAGTCCACTTACTTCCTATAGTTTTTTAATTCATCAATTAATTTGCCTTTGACATATTCCAGTGTCAGCTCTTGCAGGTCTGGTTTCTAAAGCGTTACTAAGAGCAGTATATGTCTCTGGAAGGTTGCAGAGGAACAGGGCAACAATATGGTTATCTTTGATGTCCTCTCCGATGGCCCATAGCTGCACTATGATCTCTAGCAGAACTTTAACGTGTTTACACATTTGCTGACCTTCTTCTAGTCTCTTTTTATATAGCTTTCTTAGTAGAAATAGCTTACGGTTTGAGGCTAGAGCACTTCATGCTTCCCTATGCTGACCAGCTTATGGAGATATTGATTTAATTTTCCAGCAGGACTTGGCACCTGCCCACACTGCCAAAAGTACCAATACTTTTCAGAAATCACGCTGAAGTAGCATGATTTCAAAGCCGCACCGGTGTGAACCAGGGCTAAATCTAGTTTGCAACTGATAATGAAGAACTGCACACACAGTACAGAAAAGTACCGTTAGATATGTTAAAATTACTCCACGGCCCTCTCCTAAACATTACAAAGCAGAGATTTTTAGTGAAAAGCACTTATAAAGGTAACCAGCAATGTTAAAATATTTATTTTTTTAGTTATGCTATGTTAACAGGAACTTTTAGCAAACATAAAGTAAGTCTTATCCTAATTTGGTTTGTAAATCTGTAAATATGCTTAAAAACAACATGTGACAGTGCCATATACACCAAAGTAAAATGGGTGAGCTAAAAAGAAAAACGGAACCCTAACAGAAAAGACCAGGTATATGCCGAGAGACTCTGAATTGCAAAACAAAAATAAAGTGCGCAACCACAAATAAACACAATGATCATATATGATTAAAAACAAGTGATATAGTGAACATCACAAATGCAATTTTTGAAAATAAAGTCTATATATATTCAGTATCAAACATCTAATAGTGAACAGTCCTTCTTATTAGAGAAGAGTTATATAAAAAACAGGGTGATAAGTAGACAGTAGTGCCAAAAAATCTTGAGATTCGTATTCCATATGCAGACTTCCAGACACAGTATAGTCCCCTTCAAACCCCTGCGCAATGAGAACCTCCACTGGTAATAAAAAATGCCTGCTTACCAGATGTACTGGACCTTTAAAAAAGCTTGTGGCTGATTACCCCGCAAGAGCCTTTAGGTTGCAATCCGACCAAGGATCTGTGGTCCTGCAGGCGATCTCTCTCACTCCCAATGTTTAGGATGTTCTACTCAAAAATAGTAAAGAAAAACTCCACATCATGTGAATCCAACGATTTATTGGTTTAAAAACATTTCTCATGCATGTAGCAATGATAAAAACACAGGCCGGTAAAAAACATGCAACGAGTGCCCGCACTTCCGGGACTTGTAAGTCACGATGATGTCAGCACGTTGTCCTCCCTACGCGTTTTGCCCTATACGTCATTGCCTTTTACACAGAAGATCAAAACCAAGCCTCATTCTGATACTCAAGGACTCAGTTAAACATCAAGCCTCATTTAAACATCAAGCTTAATTTTAATAAACATAAAGCATATAAAAGAGCGAACCTTAAACTATCAAGTTTAACTATTTAATAAATCCACCTCTAAAGCTGAACGCTGCAGAAAATTCTTACGTGGTTAGACCCGGAAGTAAGCAAAAAGTTTATAGAGGGACACTCTGCCATACTGCCCTCTACAGGAATCCCTTCACATTGCACTAGAATGCTCATCAGAATCACCCTGAGAGGTGTAATTATCGGAAATAAAAAATAAAAATGTAGTAATGATAAAAAAAGTGAGTAAAAACTCTAATGCCGTGTACACACGCTCGGAATTTCCGACAACAAATGTTCGATGGGAGCTTGTTGTTGGAAATTCCGACCGTGTGTAGGCTCCATCGGACATTTGTTTTTTGGAATTTCCGACAACAAAGATTTGAGAGCTGGATCTCAAATTTTCCGACAACAAAATCCGTTGTCGGAAATTCCGAGCGTTTGTAGACAATTCCGACGCACAAAATTCCATGCATGCTCGGAATCAAGCAGAAGAGCCACACCGGCGCTCGTTGCATATTTTTTACCGCCCGGTGTTTTTATAATTTCTACTTGTATGAGAAATGTTTTTAAACCAATAAATCGTTGGATTCACATGATGTGGAGTTTTTCTTTACTATTTTTGAGTGGAACATCCTAAACATCGGGAGTGAGAGAGATCGCCTGCAGGACCACAGATCCTTGGTCGGATTGCAACCTAAAGGCCCTGGCGGGGTAATCAGCCACAAGCGTTACTGGACTTTTTTAAGGTTCAGTACATCTGGTAAGCAGGCATTTTTATCACCGGTGGAGTTTCTCATTGCACAGGGGATTGAAGGGGACTATACTGTGTCTGGAAGTCTGCATATGGACTACAAATCTCAAATGAAAGTTTTTTTTGCACTACTGTCTACTTATCACCCTGCTTTTTATATCACTCTTCTTTAATAAGGACTGTTCACTATTAAATGTTTGATCCTGCATATGTTAGTTAAGCACCACTCTGTTTTATACCATGCTGTTTTTTGTTATAACACACATTTGAGTTTGCTGCTTTTTATCTACCCTTTACTTTTTGTTATTTGTAAGCGCGTTTTTTCTCCCACATATATATATATTCAGTGCCAAGCTTGGATGTCCTTGATTTTCACCGCTACAATTTCTTACTTCAGTAGAAAGAAAGATATAAATGGCCTCTTACCAGACAGGATGGACCACCTGCGATATCGTCCCTTGTCGGCTCAGTTTACAAAGACTTCCTTCCCCAATAATGATAGCGAAATCCTCAGGAACAATATCTAATGGTCTCCAGCTCCACCGATAAAATCACTCAGTGCTCTTCAGCAAATGTAGTAGGTATGAAATTCAAAAGAAGAGGGGAAACGTCATAGTGCAGTAGAAAAGTTTTATTTCCCAAAATCATTGCACATCAAAAATAGCGTAACATATACATATTTTAACCCCATTGCAGAAAGTGCCTAGTCAAAGACCTTTATGGGAGGATTACAGGTACTACTTTCAATGAAAGATGCAGAGATGAGTTGCAAAATGCAACATATTAAAAATAAATTTACCCCCTGTATGGCCTGCATAGGTTTCATGTATTTTAAGTCAACTGAGACATCCAAAAGCAGTCCAACTAAGGGATGGGCATCAGTAAGAAATACAGCTATAAGCCCACATAACAAAGACAATAGAACTAGGCAGCCTGCAGTTTGAAGACCTTACACCCAATGCTGCCTTCAGACAAAGACTTAACATCCGCTATGTAACTTAGGGAGCGTGTGAACAGAAGACCAGGTGGCAGCTTTGCAAATCTGGGACACAGTTGCAAGATGCCGAAAACCCCAGAAGCACTTACAGATCTAATCTAGCAGAGTGTGTCTTGAAAGGAAAGGGTAGAACCTTGTGTTTAAAGTATTCGCAAAAACAGGGTAGTTTAAGAGTCAACAGCAAACCAAAATTGGTACCTGAAATTGCTTGCACTCCCCCCCACCCCCCCCCCCCTCCCCCCAAAAAAATTAAGTACTTTTTTATGCTTTATTGGGAATAAAAAAGAAACCCAGGGGATCTGGCAGGATCACCAGGTTTTCTGCAATAAAAAACTACGTCAAATTGTACAGGCTATATTAATTGATAAACATACAAATAAGTCAGAACATGATTCATGTTTGGGGTAACAAACACTTAAAGAGGAGTTCCCCTTAAAAAAAAAAAAAATTAAAAGTCAGCAGCTACAAATACTGCAGCTGCTGACTTTTAATAATCGGACAGTTGCCTGTCCTAGGGTCCAGCGATGCGGGGGAACAAAGCCCCGCTCGTTCCCCCCTCTGGCTCGGCGGCGCCGGCATTCTTATTTAAGGCACCTGGCTGTGTTTTCACAGCCGGGCACCCACTGTGCTTGCGTGAGCAGCGCTGTGTGCCGTGATTGGCACCGCAGTCATCTGGGACCTGTCACGTTTCCCAGATGACTGACAGGAGGGAGGGGGCAGAGCTGAGCCCTTCCTGCGCTGAGGGGAAGTGATGTCACCAGCCCAGGTACTGAAGGAGGCAGACTATGAGGGACCCCCTAGCAACCGGCATTTAGAGGTGAGTTTAAAAAAAAACATTTCCAAATGCTTTTTTATTTTTTTTTTAGGAATTTTTTTTTAGTGCAACACCACTTTAAGACCATAAGCTTGTGAGATATTTCTGAGCCACCATGAAACTGAGGAGCAAGAAGGTCCTTTAAAGTAATGACAAAAAGAGTCAGTTTTTCTAATGGAATCCGTGGTTAACACTGGTATCTGTTAGGATCTTCCAGGACAGTGGGGGGAAGGATATCCCCAACTCCAGACCTGGATTCCTCAACTACCAGACCAGAGATAATCTGGTCTTTGTTGTCAGTCAAGTCAGTTTGTCTGGAGAACAAATCGATTTGTCCTGCAAATGTCAGAATACACTGATCAGTGGCTGCAGCTGATTGGCTGCAGCCGTTGATTGACAGAAAAATCTCCAACATGTCTTTTTAACAGAAATTAATTAAACAATCGAGCAGGAAAGCCCACATACTGAGCCTGCTGCACTGGCTAAATTATGATCAGTTCATAACCAGCTGTAGAGTCTCTACCACTGCTGTGACAATACCAGACAGCAACTGAGTGGAAGTGACTGAATAAGGACCAATTATTATTATAAAAGCCGCAGATGTAAAAATATTGACAATTAAATATTTTTCAGTAATATTTCAGTAATATTTTAAAGATTATATGAGATTGTAACCATTTTTAAAGGTTTAAATCTACCATATTTATCTGCGTATAACACGCACCTTTTTCCCCTTAAAATCAGGGGGAAATTGTGGGTGCGTGTTATACGCCGATCCCCGCCGATCTCCACTGATTGTGAGCAGAGCGACCGCCACCGATATACACATAGCAGTGTGTACTGGGCTAGGCTCGGCTCCGCTCGCAGTCACGCACAGTCTCGCCATTGGACCTGTGTCCCAAGCGGGACTGGGCGGAACTGCGAGAGGAGACAAGATACACAGGACATCCAGCTCTGTGTATCTCAGCGGCGCCAATTTTAAATAACCAGCCTGCAATGAGGCTGGACAAGGCTGCAAGGAGACTGATCAAGGCTGCAATGAGACTGGGCAAGGCTGCAATCAGACTGGGCAAGGCTGCAATCAGACTGGGCAAGGTTGCAGATGGACACTGATCATTCTGCAATTATGGACAAGATGGACACTGATAAGGCTGCATTGATGGACATTAAAATGTAACTTTTTTCTCTTAAACTTCCCTTCTAAAAGTTTTTTTCCTTATTATGCCGATAAATACGGTACTTTAACCCCATATAACCTAATTTTGATGGAATCTGTCATTTGTGGAGCATATATTCTCCAGAAAAGAAAATTCCAGGCCAAAATCAGACCTGGAGCGCATGTTTTATTGGTTTGTTCATGTTTTCTTATAAAAGATATTGATATATCCCAGGTAAACCGTGTATTTATTTTGAGAGTTCCTACAGTAGGAACTCTCAAAATAAATACACGGTTTACCTTGCCTTGAAAAAGTATTCATACCCCTTGAAATTTTCCACGTTTTGTCATGTTACAACCATAAATGGAAATGTATTTTATTGGGATTTTATGTTATAAACCAACACAAAGTGGCACAAAATTGTGAAATGGAAGGAAAATGATAAATTGTTTTCAAAATGTTTTACAAATAAATGTTTGAAAAGTGTGGCGTGCATTTGTATTCAGCCCCCCTTACTCTGATACCTCTAACTAAAATCGAGTGCAACTAATTGCCTTCAGAAGTTACCTAATTACTAAATAGAGTCCACCTGTGTGTAATTTAATCTCAGTATAAATACAGCTGTTCTATGAAGCTCTCAGAGGTTTGTTAGAGAATCTTAGTAAATAAACAGCATCATGAAGGCCAAGGAACACACCAGACATGTCAGGGATAAAGTTGTGGAGAAGTTTAAAGCAGGGTTAGGTTACAAAAAAATATCCCAAACTTTGAACATCTCACGGAGCACTGTTCAATCCATCATCTGAAAATGGAAGGAGTATGGCACAACTGCAAACCTACCAAGACATGGCCGTCCACCTAAACTGACAGGCCGGGCAAGGAGAGCATTAATCAGAGAAGCAGCCAATAGGCCCATGGTAATTCTGGAGGAGCTGCAGAGATCCACAGCTAAGGTGGGAGAATCTGTCCACAGGTCAAAAACCCTAAACATACAGCCAGAGCTACAATGGAATGGTTTAGATCAAAGCATATTCATGTGTTAAAATGGCCCAGTCAAAGTCAAGACCTAAATCCCAACGAGAATCTGTAGCAAGACCAATCTGACAGAGCTTGAACTATTTTGCAAAGAAGAATGGGCAAAAAGTTCTCTCTCTAGATGTACAAAGCTGATAGAAATACCCAAAAAGACTTGCAGCTATAATTGCAGTGAAAGGTGCAAAGTATTGAGGGGGGCTGAATACAAATGCAAGCCATACTTTTCAGATATTTTTTTGTAAAAACTTTAAAAAACATTTATCATTTTCCTTCCACTTCATAATTATGTGCCACTTTGTGTTGCTCTATCATATAAAATCACAATAAAGTACAATTATGTTTTTGGTTGTAACAAGACAAAATGTGGAAAATTTCAAGGGGTATGAATACTTTTTCAAGGCACCATATGTGTTATGCAACACCTATCCTAGTATTAAGGTCAGAAAGATGAGTCATCAAACAATAGATTTTCTTACTGTAGTAGGTCACTGCTTTATTTCTTCATACCAATTTACTCACAAAACTTTGTTTTTGAACATGTTATTCTTGCAAGCCATAAACAGTATTTCAACAACACTGCAGTAGAATTTTAATAATATGGTAATGTGTACTGACCACTCAGAATAAAGTTTTCTTCTGCCCTTTCTACCACCATCAAAGGGACAACAAAGACAAGTCCATGTGGACTTAAAGTGATACTAAAGTCTCGTTTTGTTTCTTTAAAAAAAAAAACAATTTATACTCACCTGCTCTGTGCAGTGGTTTTGCACAGAGCAGCCCAGATCCTTCTCTTCTCGGGTCCCTCGCCAGAGCTCCTGGCCCCTCTCTCCTGCTGAGTGCCCTCACAGCAAGCAGCTTGCTATGGGGGCACCCGAGCAGAGCCGTAGCTCTGTGTATCTATTCAAACACGGAGCTGCAGTTCAGCCCGCTCCCTCTCTCTCCTCATTGGCTAACTGACTTTGATGGCGCTACCGATGTATCTCAACCAATCAGGAGGGAGAGTTCCACATCACTGGAGTTGAGATGGGGCTCAGGTAAGTATTAGGGAGGCTTCAGCACACAGCAACCTTCTGCCTTTAGAATCACTTTAACCACTTGTTGACCAGGCCATAGCCGAATGATGGCTACAGCGCAGTCAGATAATTCTGGGAGAGCATACAATGACGTCTCCCAAGAGACGCAACCGGGGGTGTCCATGACCACCAGGTTCTGGGGACCTGGCGCATCACGGATCAGGGTAAAGGGCCAATCCCAGCGGCCCTTTACCACATGGTTGGACAGAGCAATCACTGTCAACAAACCGGCATCATGTCCGGTTCTCTCCCTCCTCACACCGCTTGTGTGAGGAGAGGAGGGTGAAGCTGCAGCGTAAGGCTGCTTGAGTGTGGAGTACAGTGAGTGCAGTGTGGAGCAGTGCCCAGGAGTGTCACATCAGTGCCAATGAGTGCCTCATCAGTGCTCAGGAGTGCCCCAGTAGTGCCAAGGACTGCCCCATCAGTGCCCATCAGAGCCTAGCAGTGCCAAGAAGTGCCCTATCCGAGCCCAGCAGTACCAAAGAGTGCCCATCAAAACCCAGCAGTGCCAAGGAGTGTCACATAAGAGCCCATCAGTGCCAAGGAGTGCCCCATCAGTGCCCAGCAGTGCCATATCATTGCCCAGGAGTGCCCCATCAGTGCCAAGGAGTGCCCAAGCAGTGCCAAGCAGTGCCACATCAGTGCCCAAGAGTTCCACATCTGTGCCCCAGCAGTGCCACAGCAATGCTATACAGTGCCACTAAAGTGCCTATTAGTGCCAATATAGTGTCCATCAGTAAGAGCTCATCAGTGGCACCTATCAGTGGATCCTCATCAGTGCCTGTCAGTGCCGTAAAAATGTGTTAAAAAAATGCGTAGAAAAATGCATTTTCATTTTATTTCCACATTTTTCAAAAACATGTGGGAAAAAAGGACATGTTCAAAAGACTCATTATGCCTCCTAGAATATACGTTGGCGTGTTTTCTTTCTTTTTTATAAAAATAAATAAGGGAGGGAGGATGAGAGAGCGAGACGGGGATGAGAGAGAGAGAGAGGATGCGCATGAGCATGTGTGGGAGTGACAGCAACGCAGCCCGGCCAAGGCAAGTGACCAAAGGCACAGAACATGGAAGGAAGACCGGGTGAAGATGGAAGCGTCGGGACCGTCAGATTGATGGCAGCACTGGAGGGCTCAGTCTGACAGGTAAGTGTACCCTAATGTGCTAATATACTGTACATACTAGTACATTATGGCATAACCTACCTCGGGGCCTCTAAAAAGTAGTAATGTTAGCAAAGTTTACTACTGCTTTAATATCACAGGAGCCTCTCATGGGGCCCCCTACTGACCCGGTGGCCATTGGGCAGTGCCCAAGTGCGTAGTTGCCAACATTTAAAAAATATGTACTGTACATCTCGCACTGGCTGCAATAGGAAAAACAAATTTTCCTATCGCAGCGAGCGCGAGAGGGAAGGCCCTTTGGTCTGGTATGGATTTTAAGGGGAAGCCCCTACGCCGAAAAAACAGCGTGGCGGTCCCCCCAAGATCGATACCAGACCCTTATCCAAGCATGCAGCCCGGCCGGCCAGGAAAGGGGGTGGGGACAAGCGAGCGCCCCCTCCTGAACCGTACCAGGCCGCGTACCCTCAACATGGGGGGTTGGTGCTTTGGGGAAGGGGGCGCTCTGCGGCCCCCTACCCCAAAGCACCTTGTCCCCATGCTGATGAGGACAAGGGCCTCTTCCCGACAACCCTGGCCGTTGGTTGTCGGGGTCTGTGGGCGGGGGGCTTATGGGAATCCGGGAGCCCCCTTTAATAAGGGGCCCCCAGATCCCGGCCCCCCACCCTATGTGAATGAGTATGGGGTATGGGGTACCCCTACCCATTCACCTGGGGAAAAAAGTGTAAATAAAAAAACACAACACAAGTTTTTAAAATACTTTATTAGACAGCTCCGGGACTTCTTCCATCTTGGGGGGTCTTCTCGCCAGACTCCTCCGCTATCTTCTTCTTAATACAATCCAGGGACAAAACCGGGGACAGACTTGGTCCAGGGACAGTGTCCTCAATCCGGGGACTGTCCCCGGAAACCGGGGATGTCTGGTCACCCTAGCTAGTAAGATAGATAGTTATGAAATAGGCCTTGAAACAATCAAAGAGAAAATGCAGAAATAGCTCCAGTGGCTCCATTTTGGGATGGCCCGAGCACAGTGTGACTAATGGGTTGGCGCTTGTTCCATAAACAAAGTATGCTACACCGCCAGGCAGACAAAGACAGGGACAGACATCTTAAAACAGGGGCTATCTATCTAGCTATCTATCTACTGTATCTATCCATCTGTCTGTCATTATAGTTTCTTTACACTCGCGTTCGTTCATTTGCACCGCTCCCTGTTGGTTTCATTCTTTTTCTTTCTGAAAAATAAAACTAGTGATTATTTAACAACTAAATGAAAACCTTATACTTATTTCGCCATCTTCCCTCTGTCTGGAAGCGTTGTTGAACACAAGGCTGTCATCCTACTAAACACTACATTTAAATGCCAGCATGAGTCACCCAGCTGTCCGCTCCTGTGTGATGGACACATCACAGTACAATGCATGCTTTTCAAACACCTTGGCTGTGGGTGTGAAGGCAGAGAAACAGTAGGAAAGGATTTAGAAAGCTAGAGGCTGCCTGATGTTTTTGCAGAAAGACAATAAAGAAGTGATCATGCAGAATGATAGGGTACTGAGGTGCCATAATATTATCCTGTGCACAGAACAAATCATTTCTCTATTTTCTATCATTTGGCCCCACATATTTGTTCTGAACCTCTTGGATTTCACTGAAGTCCCCCGATAGGCTTCTTCATGTCCGTGAGCTGAACGCCAGAGAAATTATTCAATGTGGTTTATATCCTGACTGTGAGATCGATCAACATTTGGATCCAGCGCCTTCTATCTCCATCTCTCATCCTTTTTTTTTTATTATTATTATTATTATTATAAATAAAAAATATATGCTTTTGTTTTGTCTGAACGCATCAGTTCAGTATTATCAGGTTCTGTTGCAATATCATTTAGAAGTGCCTAGAATGTTGCAAAGCCATATGTTATGTGAACACCCATGTAAGGCAATGAGCTCCCGCTGAACACAAATATAAGAGAGTGAGCTCCCACCAAAAGCCAGTGTATACTGTATGTCAGAGCTCCTACTGAACACCAAATTAGAAGAATGAACTCCTACTTAACACCAAATTAGAAGAATGAACTCCTACTGATCACCAAATTAGAAGAATGAACTCCTACTGAACACCAAATTAGAAGAATGAACTCCAACTGAACACCAATTTAGAAGAATGAACTCCTACTGAACACCAAATTAGAAGAATGAACTCCAACTGAACACCAAATTAGAAGAATGAACTCCAATTGAACACCAAATTAGAAGAATGAACTCCTACTGAACACCAAATTAGAAGAATTAACTCCTACTGAACACCAAATTAGAAAAATGAACTCCTACTGAACACCAAATTAGAAAAATGAACTCCTACTGAACACCAAATAAGAAGAATGAACTCCTACTTAACACCAAATTAGGAGAATGAACTCCCACTGAACACCAAATTAGGGGAAAATGCTAGCGTTGAACAAGAGGCAGAGTTTCCCCGAACACCAAATTATGAGAATGAGCCCCAATGAACACCGCATTAGGAGAATGAACAATCACTGAACACCAATATAAAAGGAAAATGCTCCCACTGAACACCAAATTAGGATAAAGTGCTTGCATTGAAAACCAATGTAAGAGACAAAGCTTCCACTGAACACCAAATTAGGAGAATGACCCCCCCCCCCCCCCCCCCGAACACCAAATATGAGAATGAGCCCCAATGAACAGCCCATGAGGAGAATGGCACTCACACCTCACCTGCAGCTGTGGCAACCTCCTCGTCTCCGCCCCCACCTGGTCTCAGCAGTTGGCAGCTGAGAGGAGGACAGGACTCGTCCACTAGATCCTGCGCTTCTATGTCCAGCCCTCCTCTGGTCCTCCTCCAGACCCTGCTCTTTCTGCTTCCCAGCTCCGCCCCCAGTTTCTTGCTGGCAGCAGCACAAGGTAAAGGGGGTGCACTGTGATGTAAGCGATGGTGGGGGTTGCTTGACTTCTGATGGTGGGGGAGTTCTTGACATCTGATGTAAGGGGGGTGGGGTGCTCTGGACATCTAGTCTTATAGATACAACCGGCCCTTTGTTAGCAACCATAATGCTGATCTGGCCCGCAATGAAATTGAGTTTGACATCCCTGCTCTATGTTGTAGGTTACATTGCCCTGAAAACTACTCTCTAACCTGTGCTGAATATTACATGCTGTTTATCCCTTCATAATATACCCAACTATGTACAATTATATGGTCCTGACCATTCAACTCTGTAAGGTGTGCTGTACTTTACATACTGCTTATCCAGGTGCTTGTTTGTTCAACCTTTATTTGTTGCTAAGTACAGTACTTTGTGCTGCCTCTGCCGTATATGGCAAATGCAGTTTAGTATAGTCTATGTTGGTAATTATTTTTTATTATGCTGCCACCTTGTGACTATTTTTTGTATTTCATGTTGTTTTCTGTATAAGTGAGAATGAAGTTGTGCAGCCTATGACCGTATTATCATACAATTGCCATATTCAAAATACACCACTCAAATAGTAAAAAATAAAACAATAAAACATATACATTGTCCTCTGACGAAGTCACGTGACGTAACGCGTAGGGTGTCTCAAAGCAGACAGTGGACCGGAAGTGATGCGAGCAGCAGACACTGCAGAGTATTTTACCATTTGAATGTGATTTTAACAGTTTTTTTTATATAAGCAGTATTTTAATTTAATACATTTGAGATTTTAAACTACTACACTGTGGGAGGCACTATATATGCTTTATCCTAACATGCTAATGAATGTGAGTAATGGCGTCTTAAAGGGACCAGTACCCCAGCTTGAGCAGTCTACTGGGAAGGACAAGGAGAATACTTCTAGCTAAAGGTGACCAGACCATCCATTGGGTTTTGACTTTAGGGCCAATTTAAGTTTGAATTAAGGTGAGAGTTCTGTGAGCACTGAGGTGACCAGCCGAGGTGGAAGTGCACAGTATACTTTTACTTTATCCACAGCGAATTGAAGTGTATCATAGTAGTAGAATAGTTTTAATCACATTTGGACATTTATTTATCACTAGTATATGCACTATATTGATGTGTTTTGTGGTTCACTGGACACTTATCCAATCTCTAAATATGTTTTATTGCTTTATTTATTACTATTTGAGTGGTGTATTTTGAATATGGCAATTGTATGATAATACGGTAATAGGCTGCGAAACTCCATTTACACTTATTTATCTTCACACTGTGGGAACACATTAGGTGTTGCAGCAACCGTCTAACAACCCTTCACTTTTACTATCGGTTTCTAATTGTGGCGGTGACACCTTTTCTAGGTGTCCGCTATTGTAAAATTAGCTATTTTTGGTTCTCAGAACAGTAAAAGGGTTCTGAGAGTCTGATTGGATAGGGAAGCGTTGGCATCAGTTTGGCTGGGCTGTGTTAGGGCTCTGCCTGATCATGTGTGTGGTAAGGTACACATGACAGGCTCAGAGCCAGGCCTGGTTGGAAGTTTGGGTACCGGCATTCCCCGGAGCCAATCAGTGGGTGATTTTGGCCTCGCTGAGGAGTCTGGGGAAGGGTACTTAAGATGCTGGTGTCACATGTTTGGGGTTCGTTAGGCCAGAGCTGCCTGTTTCCTGGAGCTCCGGGGCAGCCCCGCGAGGGGTCCCAGTCGGGGGAGTGTGTGCCGCCCTGCAACATGTTTGGTTTGATAGGCCCCACAGACCCGCTTGGTCTGGGGCAAGGATCCATCTGTTCCCGAGTCTCGGAACCGGCTGGTCTGAGGCACAGTAACTGAGGGAGGATTCAAGGCGTCCGGGTGCGCTCTCAACTTGGATGACTTGGATGGAGGACTCTTCGGAGGAGGGCCAACAAGCTGGCATCCTGAGAAGTGCCTGGTTGCTGGGTTGTCAAGGACACTAAAGAATCCATGCTTCCCTAATACTGTCAAGGAGACGGATAACGTTTCAGGTACTGAGGAAAGGTTCCTGTTTCTAAGTAACGCTTTGAGTCAAGGATAAAGACTGTGCAAATTTCGTTATTCAAGTGCTGACTGCCATAATCTCTGGCTAGAGATTTGTTCAGCCTGGAAGCGCCCAGCTGCGAGTGGCTACTCTCTGGGTTGGCAAATAGAGATTTTCATATACTTAGCAGTTCAAGGTGCCTGAGTTTTCTTCATCCTTGCCCTCTGTTCCCACATGAGACTGTGTCTGTGTCAGCCGGTAGCGCAGGGGTCACATTCTGTTTTTATTTGTTTTCTGTATTCCCTTTCCCTTCTTGTGAGGTCATTTCCTTTTCCTTTGTGTGGGCTCCTGTAATCTTTCCTCCCTTATAATACACACATTGGAGCTAGGAAAGCCAATACTTCTTTTTGACTGCCTTAAACCTAAAACCAATATATTTTACTTTCTGCTATAAAACATACCCATTAAAAAAATGTAAAAAATCTAATTTCTTCGTCACTTTAGGCCAATATGTATTCTCCTACATATTTTTTAGTAAAATCCCAATAAGCATATATTGATTGGTTTGCGAAAAAGTTATAGCGTCTACAAACTATGGGATATATTTTTGGAATTTTTATTTATTTTTTACTAGAAATGACCGTGATCAGTGCCTCGAACGATCGGCGGGTCTCGCTGATTGGCTCCTGCTGTGTGCAATCACAGTGGGAGCGGGTCACTGGTGGCAGCGTGCGTGCCCCAGATCCAGAAGTGCAGAATCACTTACCTGTACATGATTCTGCACAGAGCGGCCGCCCTGCCGCAGTAAATGTCCGTTGAGGCGGTCCACATCTGGCTAGACAAGGCAGACATTTCCTCTTCTATCGCTGAAACAAAGCAGGTACACCATGCTCCTGACCACAGAGTTATACAGGCAGCAAATTCTACAGATTTTTCAAGCAAAGTGTAAAACTTAAGAGCACCATAAAATCAACTCAGAAGCTCAGAGGAATCTTTGAAATGACTAGAGATAAGTTCTCCAGCAATCTGTCAGACCCATGGGATAGAACTGCACACTGCATGTCACTTGTTTCACATTCTAACAACGATGCAGTAGAACTGCTTAAGGGCTACAAACATAGAGAACTGTTTAGCAGAACTAAGGCCCCTTTCACACTGGGGCGGGAGCCGCGGTGATGGTAAAGCAGCGCTATATTTAGCGCTGCTTTACCGTCGTTTCAGCCGCGGGATTCGGCCGCTAGCGGTGCAGTTTTAACCCCCGCTAGCGGCCGAAAAAGGGTTAAAATCCCCCACAAAGCACCGCCGTAGCGGCGCTTTGCGGCGGTATTGCTGCGATATTACCGCGGTGTCCCATTGGAATCAATGGGTAGGAGCGGTATAGGAGCAGTGAATACACCGCTCCTATACCGCTCCAAAGATGCTGCTAGCAGGACTTTTTTTACCGTCCTGCTAGCGCACCGCTCCAGTGTGAAAGCCCGCCGGCTTTCACACTGGAGTGAATGGGGCCCTTTTTTTCAGGCGGTGTACAGGCGCTATTTTTAGCGCTGTACCGCCTGAAAACCGCACCAGTGGGTACTTCAATGTGAGACAAACCTCTAGCCAGAGGTTATGGCAACTGACAATATGATCTGGAAACTTGATAAAAGTCTCTAACACAAGATGAATTTGCAACTGAAGGTGAATAGGAACCTTTCCCACAGTACCCACAGTACCTGGAACTTTCTCTGTCTCCTTAGCAGTACTGTGGAAGTGTGGATTCTTTAGTGTCCATGCAACTCAGCAACTCAGCAACCAGGCTCCTCTTGAGATGCCAGCTTGTTGGATTCCTCCGAAGAGTCCTCCCCCGGTCACCTATGCGAGCTGTAGTGCCCCTCCAGTAATAAGAGCACACCGGGACGCCTTGAATCCTCGTTCAGTTACTGGGCCTCGGGCTAACCGGGTCCGAGACTCGGGGACAGACGGATCCTTGCCCCAGACCATGTGGGTCTGTCGGGCTAGTCAAACTGACCATGTTGCGGGACGACAAATGTTCCCAGGCCCAGGGCCCCTTTGCGGGGCTACCAGGAAAACAGGACTGCGGCCGAACCCCAGAACACGTGACTTCAGCACCTTAAGTACCCTTCCCCAGACTCCACAGCGGGGCCAGGCGCACCCACCGATTGGCTCCGGGGAAGACTGATACCCAAGACGTCCAACCAGGCCTGGTTCTAGGCCTGTCATGTGTACCTCACTGCACCTATGACCAGGCAGAACCTTAGCACAGCCCAGCCAAACTGATGCCAGAGTTAACCTGTACAATTAACCCTCAGAACCCCATTACTGTTCTGAGGAAAAAACAAAATTTTCACATATAGCGTACACTTGTGAAAGTGTCCCCGCTACACAACGCAAGGGCAGCTATCGAAACGAATGGACTTTGGTCCGATCGTGTGTGGGCAAGTCCGTTCAGTAGGAACTCCGTCGGAACTCCGTCGGGAAGACCGTCAGAGTTTATTCTGACAGAAAGTCCGGTCGTGTGTACGCTGCATTAGGGGATGTGTCCCCTTGTGTTGTTACTGCCTGCATCTCATCGGCTGTTTTCAGCCGTCCACTTCTGGGTTGCCATTTTCTTTGCACTTCTGGGCATCATTTCCTCCTGTCTGGCCAACGCACTCCCTTGGCGATGCCGGCCACACCCACCGACCAGGACGGCTCTGCTATGTCAGCGGGTTCAGAGCCCCCTTCCCTCTGGGGCTGTGTGGGGTGACAGTCCATTCCCGGGAGATCACAGTTTTGGTGCCATGCCCACCTGTGGCTTATTATGGGATTGGATTCCCTCCCCCTTCTCCAGCAGTGAAGGTTGCAGCGGCTATTTGGGCTTTCCCTATACAGATAACCCCATTCCTGCAGTAACCAGTGTGGTTTTCTGCATGCGGGTCATACCAGGCAGGAAGGATTCATTGAGCAAGTATGGATGTTTACTTTTTTGACTCTGAAGATACCTTCAATGTTGGGGAGGAAGGGGCATGATCACATTTCTGCCCCCATCCCCACACTTTATTACTATCTTTACTCACTACCTACATGTATATATACCTGTGTTCCATTTAAGAAACTCCTGGAGTATATCATCTTTCAACTGACATCCGCTACCGCTCTGAACCCCTTTTCCCTGGGTATGGACTTCCTAGCTGCATTTGGCCATTAATGCTACCCTGGAGGGATTACTGAATACTTTTTGCTACCTCTGAAGCTGGGGATTTTTTCTCATTGCTCGTGAGGTAACTCCACATAAGATATGTGCATTTATGCACATTTCAGTTATTATCTTTTTTTCAATACATCCCTATATATATGTGTGTATATTCTTATACATATATCCCATTTCTTTTCCCCTTGTGTTTCACATTAGGTGATCTCTTTTGTATATCCCGTGGGCCTTGCTTGAGCCGGTGGGGATTTTTTGCACTTTCCTTATCTACTCCATTGGATTCTGCTTTATTGTTTTTATTCTGGTTGGCTGTGCCCTGTGTATCCACTCTCAGACACTGTGAGTAATTTCTGTGTTACTCTTACCTTTCCACCCTTGTCCTCATTCACTTTGTATATACTGCAGATAGTCTGCGATGATGTTCTTATGTTTTTTTTATTTTTTAGAAGATATTTACCAAGATTGTTTAAACCTACCCTGAAGAAGGAACATATAGGACTCCGAAACATGTTGGTGTTCGGTTTATACATAAATCCGACCATTGTATATTGATTTGTGCCATTTTGTGCCTTGCAGCTATTTACCATTCAATTCTATGCATCATTGTTGTATGTAACATATTTTTTATGAATACTTTTTAACTTTTGATACTAATAAACATTTTTGAATTTATATTTTGTCCAGCCAATGTCTGTACACTTCTTGAGCCTTAAAAGTCCCACCTGTTTATAGGAGAGTTTTCTTTCCACCTACATAAAGTGTGCAGGGTAGAGGGGTGCGCTACGTACTTAGTGCAGGGTTAAGGGGTGCGCTACGTACTGAGTGCAGGGTTGAGAGGTGCACTACATAAAGAGTGCAGGGTAGAAGGGTGCGCTACATACTGTGTGCAGGGTTGAGGGGTGCGCTACATAAAGAGTGCAGGGTAGAGGGGTGTGCTATGTACTGAGTGCAGGGTTGAGGGGTGCGCTACCTACTGAGTGCAAGGTTGAGGGGTGAACTACATAAAGTATGCAGGGTAGAGGGGTGCACTACATACTAAGTGCAGAGTTGAGGGTTGTGCTACATACTGAGTGCAGGGTTGAAGGGTGCACTACATAAATAGTGCAGGGTAGAAGGGTGCGCTACATACTGAGTGCAGGGTCGAGGGGTGCGCTACATACTGAGTGCAGGGTTGAGTGATGTGCTACATAAAGAGTGTAGGGTAGAGGGATATGCTGTGTACAGAGTGCGGGTTGAGGGGTGTGCTATGTACTGAGTGCAGAGCAAGGGGGACTGACCCATCAGTGATTTGTTTGCCCCGCCCGAGGGCCCGGAGCCATTAGGGGCCCGTGCCCGGCCCAACAAGAGGCCCCTTGAAGCGGCTGTAATAATACCGCTAACGGTGCGCTGCTCCCCCCTGTGTTCTCTCCACCCCCACAGTGTCCCCCTGTGTGCTTCCCTCCTCCCCAGTGTCCCCCTGTGCCCTCTCCCTCCCCAAGTGTCCCCCTGTGCCCTCTCCCCCTCCCAAGGTCTCCCTGTGTGCTCCCCCCCAGTGTCCCCCTGTGTGCCCTCTCCCTCCCCAGTGTCCCCCTGTGTGCCCTCTCCCTCCCCCAGTGTCCCTCTGTGTGCCCTCTCCCTCCCCCAGTGTCCCCCTGTGCGCTCCCCCCCTCCACAGTGTCCCCCTGTGTGCTCCCCCCCAGCGTCTCCCTGTGTGCTCCCCCCAATATCCCCCTTTGCAGGTGTGGCTTGGGACGCAGGGGGCCCCATGATCTTCTATTGCCCGGGGGCCCCATCAGTTGTCAGTCTGCCCCTGGTGTAGAGTTGAGGGCTGCGCTACGTAGTGAGTGCAGGGTTGTGGGGTGCACTACGTACTGAGTGCAGGGTTGAGGGGTGCACTACGTACTGTGTGCAGGATTGAGGGGTGCACTACAAAAAGTGTGCAGGGTAGAGGGGTGCACTACGTACTAAGTGCAGGGTTGAGGGGTGCTCTATGTACTGAGAGCAGGGTTGAGGGGTGTGCTACATAAATAGTGCAGGGTAGAGGGGTGTACTACGTACTGAGTGCAGAGCTGAGGGGTGTGCAACGTACTGAGTGCAGGGTTGGGGGTGCGCTAAATAAAGTGTGCAGGGTAGAGGGTGCGCTACCTACTGAGTGCAGGCTTGAGGGGTACACTACAAAAAGTGTGCAGGGTAGAGGCATGCACTACGTACTAAGTGCAGGGTTAAGGGGCGCGCTATGTACTGAGAGCAGGGTTGAGGGGTGCGCTAAATAAAGTGTGCAGGGTAGAGGGTGCGCTACCTACTGAGTGCAGGGTAGAGGGGTGTGCTATGTACTGAGAGCAGGGTTGAGGGGTGTGCTACATAAAGAGTGCAGGGTAGAGGGGTGTACTACGTACTGAGTGCAGAGCTGAGGGGTGCGCTACATAAAGAGTGCAGAGTAGAGGGGTGTGCAACGTACTGAGTGCCGAGTTGGGGGTGCGCTAAATAAAGAGTGCAGGGTAGAGGGTGCGCTACCTACTGAGTGCAGGGTTGAGGGGTGCGCTACATACTGAGAGCAGGGTTGAGGGGTGTGCTATAAAAAGTGTGCAGGGTAGAGGGGTGCGCTACGTACCGAGAGCAGGGTTGAGGGGTGTGCAACATAAAGAGTGCAGGGTAGAGGGGTGCACTATGTACTGAGTGCAGAGTTGAGCAGTGTGCTACAAAATGAGTGTAGGGTAGAGGGGTGTGCTATGTTATGAGTACAGGGTTGAGGGGTGCGCTGCGTACTGAGTGCAGGTTTGAGGGGTGCACTACATAAAGCGTAGAGGGTACAAAGTTCTACAAAGTACAAACAACACGCCATTTTCCAAAAGATATTAAAACAGATGAATCAGAACACCAATTGGCACCAACTTGTAAATACAAAAAGGTGTATAAAATATGTACAAAAATCGGGTCCAATTGGTTGTGTCCTATAAAGGAACGAACCACTACCTCCATCATATTGGTAAGGGAATAAGACAAAAATACTATAAGACCCTAAAAGGAAAACCAAAGAAAACTTGTTACTATTTACCAAGAAATTTATATATAATTAATTCTAAAAATTCAAAAAAATATAAAAATATCTATGGTATCTGGATAGGCTAGATATCACATAAGGTAAAAAGATAAATTTTATGATACTAAAACAAATATATATATATATCTGTTATTTTATATGACACCTATATGTCAATGTATATAACACATATACACTAACATAATGGAGAGAGAACATGTAAATATGCATACATACTTGTATATCTAAAATGTTAGAATGCAAATTTAAAGAAAACATATCTATAAAGGACCTAAATGTTAGCACCAATGTATCAACAAATTACATTCTTCTTACTGGTCCTAACTTAACCAACATTACCATAACCATAATATTTATGTAGCGCCGGGCTCCTGATGATTTTTTGTAGATTTAATGTTCCTAAAACCACAGTTGGGTTTTAGGGTTAATTGTTCTAAATTTTGGTCTCAGTACCAGTTTGGCTGGATTGCAGTGTGTTCTGCTTGGCCATAGGTGTCGGTGTAACCTCTGGCAAGCATGGGAACGCAGTCTGGTTGGACGCATTGGGTGCCAATCTTTCAATCTTTCTCGGAACCAACCAGTGAGTGGATTGTCTCGCTGTGCATTCTGGGAGAGTGTACTTAAGGTACTGAGGTCACGTGCTTCTGGGTTCCGGTCCAGAAGATCGCTTCATCCTTTTGGTCCTGGTCCTCCTGACCAGCCCTCAGGGGCCCTAATGGCCTGGGGTGCGGATCCATCCATTTCCGAGTCTCGGGGCTGGCTAGCAGTAACTGGAAGGAGTATTTCAAGGTGGTCTGGTGCCGTCCCAGTTTTGGAGAGGCCCAGCAACTGAGAATACGACCAGGGGAGGACTCTTTAGAAGAGGATCACGCACAAGGATGGCTGCTCGGCAAGAGCCTGGAAGCTAAGTTAGAAGGACACCAGGTGAATCCACACTCGTACGGTATCGCCGGACCGGCTGCAAGATACTACTGTATGAGGGTTCTCTAAGTTCATTTATCCTTCAGTTACAACCAAGTCTGTGGCAGAGACTTTTCACTTACAAGTTTTACAACCAAGTCTGTGGCAGAGACTTTGCTTTATCTGAATCACCTGTCGGCTGCTAAATCTATTGAGAGGGGATTTATCCGATAGCTGTAGTATCCAGTTGTGAATGGCAATTCCCTGGAGTTTATATTGAGAGACATTCAGTTCCAAGCAGTTCCGAGAGTACCTTCCTACCCGTACCCTCTATTCCTTCATTGAGAGACTGTGTTTTGTCTGACGTTTTGCGAATAAAAATCCCTAAAGTGGATCCAGTGTCAGTTTCTGCAGTTCTTTGGGCCATCTACCTCGGGAAACCCCTAGACGCATACGAGGTCAAGAAGGTAACGGTAAGCCCAAAAATAACCAGCAGCTCTTTTGGGGGTCAGTGCTACACTTATGACGTTCACAAAAGAGTCGGTAGCTATTACAGCTGTACAGCTGTGTCATTACTTTATTGTATGAGAAGACCATAGGAACTTTCTCAGGATTCTGTGGCACCGGCACAATGACATAAACAAGGAAGTCATCGAATACCACACAAAGGTAACAGTCCCTCACCTGCTGTTGCAACTTACTGCCTACAGAGAACAGCTGTTGATGGTGAATGCAAGTATGGAGCAGATACTCCAGGTTTCATTGAGAGAGAAGCATGGAAGCATTTCAGCCTGGTGATCATACCACAGTGTTTTACACATTTTTAAGTAGATTATGTTTTTAATAAAGTACTATATCTTTGGAAACTGTGCAATGAGCAATATATTCTTCTCTCTTTATATGCCTTGCTGATGTATAATGCCTGGTGTTTATCTGTCGGTATATCCTGGAGGTCCTGTTGATGGTCCATTAGACCTGTTGGTTTCCAGAAGGGCGATACATCTTCATGCCCACAGTGGGGGAGTTGAGCCCCCTGATGCTCAGATAGACCTTTGTTTGGGTTCTATATGTCCGGTAAGCATCCATCCTTTGCATGGTAGTGGAGCACTGTTTATCACTTTTGAAGTATGCATATCTAGCACAATTTTCATCACAAGCATTGGAAATGGGACTATTCTTTTAATTGTCATATATTATTTTTCATGCCATGTACACAGATTGTGGCTTATATATATGGTGAGGGAAAAAAGTATTTGATCCCCTGCTGATTTTGTACATTTGCCCACTGACAAAGAAATTATCAGTCTATAATTTTAATGGTAGCTTTATTTTAACAGTGAGAGACAGAATAACAACAAAATAATCAAGAAAAACACATTTTTTTTTTAACAAATTAAGAAAAACACATTTAAAAAGTTATAAATTGATTAGCATTTTAATGAGTGAAATAAGTATTTGATCCCTAATCAATCAGCAAGATTTCTGACTCCCAGGTGTCTTCTATACAGGTAACGAGCTGAGACTAACGAGCACTCTCGGGGCGATCGGACTCCCGCTTCCGCCGATGCGACCGGATGTGACGGTCGGACGCGGCGTTCGGATGTGAGCGGCGGGAGTTCCGAGATCAGCCTGAGTCTCCTACAGAATCCTGAGTAGTCTCCGCTACCAAGACCCTAACCCGCGAAAACGAACGCATGGTGCGATGAGTAATAGTAAGCTGTCGGCGGCCGACCACCTTAAAGAATTTGCACGAACGGACAAACAGGATGACGGACGTAGCCCTCCACAGACACGGAGTGGCGGACCATCAGCGCTGGAGACCCAGAAGCTTAGTATGCCCCAGCTGCACTCCGGGAAAGCGGTGAAAAAACAGGAGAAGCTTTCTAAACTGACCCTGGAACAGATGAACTCCCAGTTAATGGAGGCCATCCAATCGAGCAATGCAGCCTTAACAGGTAAAATGGATAAGATTATAAATGACATAGGACTGATCAGGCATGATATGCAGTGTCCATTACAAAAAAAGAGAGGGAGCAATAGGGAATTGAATGAACCAGTGCCACTGAGGGCACCTGGAAGTCTCCTCAGATCTGGCTTGTCCAGTGTGGACTATGTCACTCTGGTCTAGTTAATATTGACAAATAAACAAAAAAACCTGAGGTGTTCCTATCAAGGCTGGCAGGAACCAGGAGACCAAATGAGTGGCAAAAACATACACGAAGTGAGGGCTTGAATAAAAAACAGTGTTACTTTATTGTAAATACAAAAAAGAAGAAAGGTGAGAAGATCAGTGTAATCACGAATGATCCCAAATGTGGATCAATGTAATATATGTGACATTTGCAGTTATATCATCATATAACTCTTCCAGTCACCTGATGAGTATATGATACAACAACAATAAAAAAGAAAATGAAAAGACACATAAACACTAAACAAAAAATAAACAACATAAAACAAAGCGTCCGGACGCCGGCAATCTGTGTGTGGAGAGCCTGTATGTGTATTACATATATATATATATATAATGGCTATAATTACCTATGGATCAGGAAATCCACACAGAGATTAAATGGAAGCTCGAGCTCAAAATTGGGGGTAGGGAGAAGGGGAAGAGGAATGGGGATGGAGGAGTGTAGGGAGGGAACACAGGAAAAATGCTGGAAGGTGGAAAATGCAGAGATGTACTGTGAAAAGTCAATCTCTAGTTTAGATGGTAATGATGAACACTTCTTGCTGAGTAGTAAAAATAGTGCATATCTTCCACCACATTGAAAAAAAGGAGGAGAGAAAGGGATTTAATTCTCTTCAAAGTGTATAAATTTCCAATGGGAGAACATCAGCGAACAGATATAGTGGGCATTTGATGGAGACAAACGGTCAGACGATTGTGTCTGGAAATGGAAGTATACCCGTGGGAATGTGTAGATACTTCAATCCGGTATACAAGGGTTTTCAGGTGCAAGGACAGACCAGCATCAATGTTTGAGTGGATTGGTTTCAATTACTCATTAATGTCCCGGGATAGAGTATAGTAGATATCTGCTACGGGTAAACAGCCTAATGGGGTACCGCTAAATTGAATCACCCAGGGGTTGTTTGGGCTGCAGTCAGCTCTCAAAAACACACACAGGTAATGTCCCGTCAGAGAAGAATGTGTACATCTGTCCCATGAAGTGAATTGCGGTACCTGATACTGTCCCGGTGACCGGATGTATATCGATATATACCGATGGATACAATTGGCTCCAAAGCGTATGGCCCCACGAAGTATGCTGTGCTGTCTCTGATGTCTCAGGTGTCTCGGCGTCTCCTGTGTTGGATCAGCTTTCAGTTAGTTCCTCGCCGTTTCTTCCGTCTCTTCTCCCAGCCTGGGCTGGCTTCCGGGAGGTGTGCCGGCGTCTCAGGGCGCGGTGACGTCAACGCGTTTCGCAAGTACAATTGCGTAGCTTCGTCTGGACGTATTGGTGGAGCCTGCGTCGTCCCTTTTTATAGCGCAAGGCTACGCAGGACTCCCACCAGATTCGATCTTTCTTAAAGGGACAGAGTGTTTAGCGATGTATGTCCATACATGGTTTCCAAAGTGGAACCATTCGTGAGTGAAGAAAAATGACTTTTATATATATTGATACATAAGGGTTGGATGGCCGTGGAAAGGGGGGGGGGGGGGGGGGGGGGAAGGGAGGGGAGGGAGAGGAAAGGAAAAGGGGGGAAATGGAGGTAGGGAAAAGGAATTAATTACATTCCAAATGTATGGGGAGGTACCTTACATAACGACAAGGAGGGTCGACATTTAGAGGGTTACACCCATAACCAGCTTAGAAGGGCCAAAAATAAGGTAGCCGGCCGTAACAGAGAGGACCTATTGACCATTACCCCCAAAAAAAGGCCCAACACAAACAAGAACATAAAGAATGGTTACACAAGGGTAATCACGCAATATGGGGTTCAATGGGACACAGTTCGCGATATCCTCAATAAACACTGGGGTATCCTGACAAGTACACCAGGACTAGCCAAAATAGTTGGCCCATCACCTAACATGGTGGCCAAAAGGGCAAAAAACCTAGGTGATCTCCTTGTCAAATCAGAATACAAAAGTGAAACCGATGAGACATGGCTGGCAGATTTCCCGCGCAGCAAGGGTATGTTCTCATGTGGCCATTGCCAAGTATGCCCTTACGTGGATCGAACCAACAGATTCCGCGATGCACATGGCAAAAATGAATTTGAGATTCGGGACCTTATCAACTGTGCCTCCACCAGGGTAATATATATGATTACCTGCCCATGCGGGAAATTATATATAGGTAAAACTAAGCGCCCTTTAAGGGTCAGAATAGGGGAGCACATGCGGGAGATCAGGGCCCGGGACACAGAGAAGCCCCTGGCCAAACACTTCTCCTTAGTACACGATGGCAACCTCAGAGGTATGACGGTGAAGGGCATTTATATGCTTAAACTTTCCCCTAGACGTGGCGACTTTAATCGCATATTATTACAGAAAGAAAAGTGGTGGATTTACCGCTTAAGAAGTTTACATCCAGTGGGTATGAACACCGAACTCAACCTCCAGGTTTTTCTTGAGGAATGATTGAGGGGATATACCTTCCCCTATTCCACCCATCCTTCCTCGCCACCTTTTCAGTAGGCCTATGGGAGCAATCATTCCTATATCTATGTATGATATACTCGGGCTTCCCTCTGTCTCTGGCCACTCTCCCATTCCATGACCCCTATTGTATCACAGTACCTTAGGCTTAGCCGCCTTCCCCAAAATCATTTTGTAGCTGCAGTGGTTCATTGTCACCACAAGGACCCTTACCACACTCAATACAGGGCACCCTAGAACCTATACTACTCTGGTTTTGCTTCCCCTAGATGGGTATACTATATTCGTCTGGGGCATCACTGTGGAAGCCTAATATATACAGCCTCGTACTGAGTCTCACCGAATGGCATCTCAACACCCCATCTAAATTCAGACTAGGCACTGTATATTAAGGGTCCCTCATTTTGGTTTTGATTTGCAGATTATTAATTAAGGAACTTGGTACGTGATGCATATTAAGTGAGATAGACACTTTCTCTACCCATATGTATCCATATTTGCTAATCTATTATGCAAAACGTACAGTTCCTCTTTATGATATCTACCTACCTGGTGACATTCAATATTCCCATGTAGGTCTGGTACGTCCTTCTCTAAATGTCGACCCTCCTTGTCGTTATGTAAGGTACCTCCCCATACATTTGGAATGTAATTAATTCCTTTTCCCTACCTCCATTTCCCCCCTTTTCCTTTCCTCTCCCTCCCCATCCCTTTCCCCCCCCTCCCCCCCCCTTTCCACGGCCATCCAACCCTTATGTATCAATATATATAAAAGTCATTTTTCTTCACTCACGAATGGTTCCACTTTGGAAACCATGTATGGACATACATCGCTAAACACTCTGTCCCTTTAAGAAAGATCGAATCTGGTGGGAGTCCTGCGTAGCCTTGCGCTATAAAAAGGTACGACGCAGGCTCCACCAATACGTCCAGACGAAGCTACGCAATTGTACTTGCGAAACGCGTTGACGTCACCGCGTCCTGAGACGCCGGCACACCTCCCGGAAGCCAGCCCAGGCTGGGAGAAGAGACGGAAGAAACAGCGAGGAACTAACTGAAAGCTGATCCAACACAGGAGACGCCGAGACACCTGAGACATCAGAGACAGCACAGCATACTTCGTGGGGCCATACGCTTTGGAGCCAATTGTATCCATCGGTATATATCGATATACATCCGGTCACCGGGACAGTATCAGGTACCGCAATTCACTTCATGGGACAGATGTACACATTCTTCTCTGACGGGACATTACCTGTGTGTGTTTTTGAGAGCTGACTGCAGCCCAAACAACCCCTGGGTGATTCAATTTAGCGGTACCCCATTAGGCTGTTTACCCGTAGCAGATATCTACTATACTCTATCCCGGGACATTAATGAGTAATTGAAACCAATCCACTCAAACATTGATGCTGGTCTGTCCTTGCACCTGAAAACCCTTGTATACCGGATTGAAGTATCTACACATTCCCACGGGTATACTTCCATTTCCAGACACAATCGTCTGACCGTTTGTCTCCATCAAATGCCCACTATATCTGTTCGCTGATGTTCTCCCATTGGAAATTTATACACTTTGAAGAGAATTAAATCCCTTTCTCTCCTCCTTTTTTTCAATGTGGTGGAAGATATGCACTATTTTTACTACTCAGCAAGAAGTGTTCATCATTACCATCTAAACTAGAGATTGACTTTTCACAGTACATCTCTGCATTTTCCACCTTCCAGCATTTTTCCTGTGTTCCCTCCCTACACTCCTCCATCCCCATTCCTCTTCCCCTTCTCCCTACCCCCAATTTTGAGCTCGAGCTTCCATTTAATCTCTGTGTGGATTTCCTGATCCATAGGTAATTATAGCCATTATATATATATATATGTAATACACATACAGGCTCTCCACACACAGATTGCCGGCGTCCGGACGCTTTGTTTTATGTTGTTTATTTTTTGTTTAGTGTTTATGTGTCTTTTCATTTTCTTTTTTATTGTTGTTGTATCATATACTCATCAGGTGACTGGAAGAGTTATATGATGATATAACTGCAAATGTCACATATATTACATTGATCCACATTTGGGATCATTCGTGATTACACTGATCTTCTCCCCTTTCTTCTTTTTTGTATTTACAATAAAGTAACACTGTTTTTTATTCAAGCCCTCACTTCGTGTATGTTTTTGCCACTCATTTGGTCTCCTGGTTCCTGCCAGCCTTGATAGGAACACCTCAGGTTTTTTTGTTTATTTGTCAATATTAACTAGACCAGAGTGACATAGTCCACACTGGACAAGCCAGATCTGAGGAGACTTCCAGGTGCCCTCAGTGGCACTGGTTCACTCAATTCCCTATTGCTCCCTCTCTTTTTTTGTAATGAATAGTATTTCCTTAGATCCTAGTGATCTTTTTTCTTTTGCTTAGGGTATTACATGCTTTGAACTATTGCAGTTATTTTTCGGGTACCATCCACAGCAACATTTTATTTACATACCAAGTGCACCATTCTTTGACTTTTTTTCTACATTTTTGATTTACATACTGGTTATCACCACTTAATCCCAGTACTATATGGCCTATGTACTAGGGGATGACTTTGACAAGGAGATCCAGGACGCCTTTATTAAAGATGCACCTTTAATACTCAATGACGAAGAAGAAGTGAAAAATCGCTTCAAGGAGCATAAGAAATTAATCACTAGACACCTCAATAGAAAATGGGATGTTTGTTTCCTTGAATCCTATATACAACATAAAATCATACCACGAGGATTACGAGATAGAGTAGTCCCAGCAGAACATTTGCATAATGAACGTTTTTTAGAAAAATGGAAAACACTATGTATTGAGCATGGTTTGGGTATTATAAAACTCATAATAGAAGAGGAAAAAATTCAACTCACAGAACTTAGTAAATTAATAAACGAAAGCACAGAAGGTTTGGATCCGTTCAAGGAATCTGAAGAATTCCAAAAACAGAACGCCCTTCTCAAAAAAGAGATTGAGAAGACCCAATACAATTTGAGAGTTACTAAACAATCTAAATTTAGAAGGGACCTCAATGATTGGGAGAAAGGGGAAATTTTTGATTTAACGGTTCAGCGCGGTAGGAGCGGGTCAAGAAAGCGTAATCAACGCCATAGATCCCGCTCTGACACTGGTGGACATCACACAGACGGAGAAGGGGAGACCTCAAACAAATCGGTGACTTTTTTAGTACCAGGGGAGGAGGAAGGGGTCGATTCAAACAACCAACCATCATTACATCCTCCCAACACGATATCTGTGAAAAAGACACAAGATACAAGAGGGAACATCCAGGGAAAAACAAGGACACGAAGTCAAAAAGATCAACGTCCCCGTTAAACGGACAGAACCTGACTCCCAAAGACGATATGAAAGTCATTAATTTATCCAATTTTGAATTAACTGACAGACATATCAAATTACTGGGTAGGGGCATGTCATTTTCCCCGACTGACGATATGGACGAATTCATGGTATATAAGGACGTAGTTTTATTTTTACGTAAGGTATACTACCGTTCCTTATATAGTATTGAGACAACACCCACCACAGAAATTTCCACTTTAGAAGATCAGGATGAAGAGGCTTTGGACATTCTCAACTCCCTACTTGAGGAGAGTGAGGGACTAGATCCCAATGAGATTGTTACCTTACGAAAATCCAACCTCATCATTAGGTCCACAAACATGCCACACTTCGGAAAAAACAAATATCTCAGTCTTTTCCAGGAATTAGTAAAAACCGACCTAGGTAAAATAGACTGGATACAAAAGGGTAATGACAATTTGACCAAAAAAGACAGAACAGCTCTTAAAGAACTACAAGATGCCAAGGACATAACAATTAAAAGGAGCGATAAGGGTGGGAACATTGTACTTCTAAACAATGACATGTATGAAAATGAAGTCAAACGACTCTTGGGTGACGTTCATACATATAAACTACTGAATGATAACCCTTTTCCCCTGATAACCCAAACCCTGAATGAAAAATTAAAGTTTGCCAAAGAAGAGGGACTCCTCAACAACCGCGAATATGAGTACCTCAGAGTTGATGAATATAACATACCCATCTTCTATATAATCCCAAAAGTCCACAAAAATCTAAAAAAAAACCCCGGTAGGCCCATAGTGTCCGCCATCAAGGGACCTCTGGATAAAGTTGGGAAATATCTTGATTCCCTTTTAAAAGATATGGTCACTCACCTTGTATCCTATGTCCAGGATACCAGAGATGTTCTAGCCAAGACCAAAGATCTCAAGATACCCCATGACGCCTGGCTCGTGGGAGTAGACGTTGAATCATTATATACGTCGATTCCCCACTCTGTAGGGCTAGGAGCTGTGGAGGAGTATCTTTCCCACCACTTCCCAGGATGTGCCCACCAAAACAAATTTATAATGGAATTACTGAAATTTGCTTTGGAAAATAATTGCTTTCAATTCTTAAGCAAATTTTATCAACAAATTAAAGGCACATCGATGGGGGCCTCCTGGGCACCAGCATATGCATGTCTGCACTTGGGTTTCTGGGAGGAATGTATCGTATATCACAACTTGATGTACCTTGGTCATGCCCATACATGGCTAAGGTACATCGATGATGTGTTACTTATCTGGACTGGCACCCTGTTGGATCTCCACTTATTCATGGAACAATTAAATACTAATGATTTCAATATCCGGCTGACGTTTACATTCAGCCAAACTAAGATTTCTTTCCTTGATCTGTGGATCTCTGTAACAGGTGATACCATCAGTACTTGCACATACCGAAAGGAGACGGCAGCTAATACTCTCCTTCAGGCAGACAGCCACCATCCCAGGTGGCTTAAAGATGGCATCCCAGTGGGACAATTTCTTCGCCTTAAGCGAAACTGTTCCAAACCCTCGGATTACAGCAATGAGAGTAAAGACCTCTACAAGAGATTTAGGGAACGGGGTTACACCCATAACCAGCTTAGAAGGGCCAAAAATAAGGTAGCCGGCCCTAACAGAGAGGACCTATTGACCATTACCCCCAAAAAAAGGCCCAACACAAACAAGAACATAAAGAATGGTTACACAAGGGTAATCACGCAATATGGGGTTCAATGGGACACAGTTCGCGATATCCTCAATAAACACTGGGGTATCCTGACAAGTACACCAGGACTAGCCAAAATAGTTGGCCCATCACCTAACATGGTGGCCAAAAGGGCAAAAAACCTAGGTGATCTCCTTGTCAAATCAGAATACAAAAGTGAAACCGATGAGACATGGCTGGCAGATTTCCCGCGCAGCAAGGGTATGTTCTCATGTGGCCATTGCCAAGTATGCCCTTACGTGGATCGAACCAACAGATTCCGCGATGCACATGGCAAAAATGAATTTGAGATTCGGGACCTTATCAACTGTGCCTCCACCAGGGTAATATATATGATTACCTGCCCATGCGGGAAATTATATATAGGTAAAACTAAGCGCCCTTTAAGGGTCAGAATAGGGGAGCACATGCGGGAGATCAGGGCCCGGGACACAGAGAAGCCCCTGGCCAAACACTTCTCCTTAGTACACGATGGCAACCTCAGAGGTATGACGGTGAAGGGCATTTATATGCTTAAACTTTCCCCTAGACGTGGCGACTTTAATCGCATATTATTACAGAAAGAAAAGTGGTGGATTTACCGCTTAAGAAGTTTACATCCAGTGGGTATGAACACCGAACTCAACCTCCAGGTTTTTCTTGAGGAATGATTGAGGGGATATACCTTCCCCTATTCCACCCATCCTTCCTCGCCACCTTTTCAGTAGGCCTATGGGAGCAATCATTCCTATATCTATGTATGATATACTCGGGCTTCCCTCTGTCTCTGGCCACTCTCCCATTCCATGACCCCTATTGTATCACAGTACCTTAGGCTTAGCCGCCTTCCCCAAAATCATTTTGTAGCTGCAGTGGTTCATTGTCACCACAAGGACCCTTACCACACTCAATACAGGGCACCCTAGAACCTATACTACTCTGGTTTTGCTTCCCCTAGATGGGTATACTATATTCGTCTGGGGCATCACTGTGGAAGCCTAATATATACAGCCTCGTACTGAGTCTCACCGAATGGCATCTCAACACCCCATCTAAATTCAGACTAGGCACTGTATATTAAGGGTCCCTCATTTTGGTTTTGATTTGCAGATTATTAATTAAGGAACTTGGTACGTGATGCATATTAAGTGAGATAGACACTTTCTCTACCCATATGTATCCATATTTGCTAATCTATTATGCAAAACGTACAGTTCCTCTTTATGATATCTACCTACCTGGTGACATTCAATATTCCCATGTAGGTCTGGTACGTCCTTCTCTAAATGTCGACCCTCCTTGTCGTTATGTAAGGTACCTCCCCATACATTTGGAATGTAATTAATTCCTTTTCCCTACCTCCATGTCCCCCCTTTTCCTTTCCTCTCCCTCCCCATCCCTTTCCCCCCCCCCCTCCCCTCCCCCCCCCCCTCCCCCCCCCCTTTCCACGGCCATCCAACCCTTATGTATCAATATATATAAAAGTCATTTTTCTTCACTCACGAATGGTTCCACTTTGGAAACCATGTATGGACATACATCGCTAAACACTCTGTCCCTTTAAGAAAGATCGAATCTGGTGGGAGTCCTGCGTAGCCTTGCGCTATAAAAAGGGACGACGCAGGCTCCACCAATACGTCCAGACGAAGCTACGCAATTGTACTTGCGAAACGCGTTGACGTCACCGCGTCCTGAGACGCCGGCACACCTCCCGGAAGCCAGCCCAGGCTGGGAGAAGAGACGGAAGAAACAGCGAGGAACTAACTGAAAGCTGATCCAACACAGGAGACGCCGAGACACCTGAGACATCAGAGACAGCACAGCATACTTCGTGGGGCCATACGCTTTGGAGCCAATTGTATCCATCGGTATATATCGATATACATCCGGTCACCGGGACAGTATCAGGTACCGCAATTCACTTCATGGGACAGATGTACACATTCTTCTCTGACGGGACATTACCTGTGTGTGTTTTTGAGAGCTGACTGCAGCCCAAACAACCCCTGGGTGATTCAATTTAGCGGTACCCCATTAGGCTGTTTACCCGTAGCAGATATCTACTATACTCTATCCCGGGACATTAATGAGTAATTGAAACCAATCCACTCAAACATTGATGCTGGTCTGTCCTTGCACCTGAAAACCCTTGTATACCGGATTGAAGTATCTACACATTCCCACGGGTATACTTCCATTTCCAGACACAATCGTCTGACCGTTTGTCTCCATCAAATGCCCACTATATCTGTTCGCTGATGTTCTCCCATTGGAAATTTATACACTTTGAAGAGAATTAAATCCCTTTCTCTCCTCCTTTTTTTCAATGTGGTGGAAGATATGCACTATTTTTACTACTCAGCAAGAAGTGTTCATCATTACCATCTAAACTAGAGATTGACTTTTCACAGTACATCTCTGCATTTTCCACCTTCCAGCATTTTTCCTGTGTTCCCTCCCTACACTCCTCCATCCCCATTCCTCTTCCCCTTCTCCCTACCCCCAATTTTGAGCTCGAGCTTCCATTTAATCTCTGTGTGGATTTCCTGATCCATAGGTAATTATAGCCATTATATATATATATATGTAATACACATACAGGCTCTCCACACACAGATTGCCGGCGTCCGGACGCTTTGTTTTATGTTGTTTATTTTTTGTTTAGTGTTTATGTGTCTTTTCATTTTCTTTTTTATTGTTGTTGTATCATATACTCATCAGGTGACTGGAAGAGTTATATGATGATATAACTGCAAATGTCACATATATTACATTGATCCACATTTGGGATCATTCGTGATTACACTGATCTTCTCCCCTTTCTTCTTTTTTGTATTTACAATAAAGTAACACTGTTTTTTATTCAAGCCCTCACTTTGTGTATGTTTTTGCCACTCATTTGGTCTCCTGGTTCCTGCCAGCCTTGATAGGAACACCTCAGGTTTTTTTGTTTATTTGATGATATGCAGTGTATAAGAGAGAGAATGATGGAAGTGGAAAACAGGACAGCTTTATTGGAAGATACTGTTAATCCTATGCCTAAAAGGATAGCTATGACAGAAAAACAGATTACCCTGTGGCACCAAAAATCTGACGATTTTGAGAACCGTATGCGCCGCAATAATTTAAGAATAGTCGGTTTACCAGAGAAAGCAGAGGGGTTTAATCCTGGTGACTTCATAGAAAAATGGTTGAAAAATGTATTTCCAGATATGGAGGTATCAGCAGCATATGCAGTGGAGAGAGCGCATAGGGTGCCTGCAGTAACACCTAAACCAGGGCTTCCCCCTAGACCCCTGTTGGCACGCCTACTAAACTGCAGAGATAGAGATACAATTCTGCGGAAGGCAAGACAAAAGGGAGAGATTCGTTATGAAAACAGTAAAGTATCAATATTTCCAGACTTTTCTCTGGAGCTGCAAAAGCAACGGGCAACATTTTATGAAATAAAACGAAAAATAAGAGAGGCAGGAATCGAATACTCTATGGCATACCCAGCGCGATTGAGAGTGGAGGAAGGGGGAAAGACTCTGTTTTTCAGTACACCTGAACAAGCCAAAGACTGTCTGGGAACAGTCAAGCCTATGCCTCGATAAATAAAAAAATAAGAGAAGCCCCGAAAGATAAGAGACATCAGGAAGATCGGAACTTTGGGGGGTGGGGGGGGGGCGGAGGAGGGGGGATGAGAGGGAGTTTTTTCCCTATTTTATATTTGCTTCTTATATATTACTTTTGTTTTGTGTTTTACTCTTTTTTTTTTTTTTGGTGTGTTTTTTTTTTTTTTTGGAGGTGGGGGGAAAGAGGGGTAAGGTAAATGTTTATTTGACGGGGGAGGGGGAGGGAGGAAGAGGGAGGGAGGGGGGTAAACGGAGGGTGATGGGGTGTGTATAAATAGGAAAACTGAGATAAAGGCACACTGAGATAAACACTAGTTATAATTTTTTCCCCTTTGTTTTTTTTTTTTAACACTGAGGTGTGAAATAGGAAGACATGTATGGAGGGCTTCCTTTTCTCTTTTTTTTTTGAGACACAACATAAGAGGTTGAACAAGGAAGGAAAATAGTAAGGTTTAAAAAAAAAAAGAAAACACAATAATAAAAAATCACACAATATAAACACTATAAACACAAACAAATTTAAGGGGGGAAGGGGGAGGGTAGGGGAGTGAGCAGATGAGAAAATAGAGATAGGGAATAGTGCACAAGGAAATAAATATAATTTTTTCCCTTTTTTTTTTGCGGGTGTGATTTTGTTTTTATATTTATTTATTTTTTCTCTTCCCTCCCCCCCCTTTTTTGGGGGGGAGAGGAGAAGTGTTTTTTTTTAATTTTTTTTTTTCTCTCTCTTTCTCTCTCATTTTCCTTTTTAAAAGGGGAGGGAAAGGGAGAAGGGGAGGACACCTCCTCCTCCCCCCTCCTCAGCTGCTCCCCCCTCCCCCTTCTTGTCTCCGATCTTTTACACATACAAAAAGGGGGGAAAAAAATGCGGGAGGAGCAGACAGGCTGAGATCGAAATAAATTACCTATATAAGGGCAAAATGCAATATGTCGGTAATGCCCTAAAAAAAATGGTATGGATGAATGGAGTGGAATGGATGAATGAGAAGAGAGAGGTAGAAAAGAGAATGGTCACGAAAGGGAAGAAAAGGGGACATAGGATTCTTTTCTTTTTTCGGGGGAACAATGGCTAAAATAAAATACAATAAATATTCAGTACATTCGTTAATATTCGTGTAATCAGTACACGTTTTTGTCATGGAATGTGAGAGGTATGGGAACACAATTAAAACGAACACAGGTTTTCACAGAAATTAATAAAGTGCAGGCCAAGATTATTTGTATTCAAGAAACACATATGATCAAAGAGAGACTAAAGTATTTAGAAAAACCTTGGATACAATGGTCAAGCCATTCATGTCACACAACATACTCAAGAGGGGTTTCTCTCCTGGTCCATCGGGGAGTAACATGGGAGTAACATGGGAATGTATTAGAGAAAAAAGAGATCCTGATTGAAGATATGTTTTTGATTTTGCTTTGGTGCATGCATTGCCAGTTGTAATTATGGGGATTTATAACCCTCCCCCAGCTACAATGCGAGTATTGAAAGAGGCAGTGATATTTATGTCAGAATACCCAGAGGCACATGTTGTATGTATGGGAGATTTCAATATGTGTTTAGATCCAAAGCTAGACAGGTTCGGGAGAAATAAGCAAAAAGGAGTGGAAGGGCCGAAGGTGTTGGAGAAATTTATGAACGAAGTAGGCTGGGCTGACCTATGGAGGATCAGAAACCCAGGGACCCGGTCTTATTCGTGGCATGCACCAGGGAGAGGGTGCATGTCTAGAATAGATATGGTAATGGGGAACGAAAAGATCCTGCCAATGGTTCGATCTGTAGCTTATATGACAAAAGGGGTGTCTGACCACTCTGGATTAACCTTTGAGCTAAAAATAGGCCCAAAAAGAATACGATCGGGTTATAGGATACAGGCTCAATGGTTGACCCAGATAGGATCAAATGATAGAATTCCAGAGCAAATGGGAATGTTCTTGGAAGCACATGGGAATAGGAAAATAGATGGAGTAATTTGGGATACATTTAAGGCATACTTGAGGGGAATAACAAGATCAACAATATCATACATTAAACGTACTAACAGGCAGGAAGAAGAGGAAATGGAACAGTTATGCGCACAGGCAGAAAACAGGTTTATAGGGGATCCCTCAAATATAAATCAAATAAGATGGGTAGCCTTATCACGGCAATATAAGAACCAACTAATAATTAACGCCAAATGTAAGAAATTCCAACATGCACAAAAATTTTTTGAACAAGGACAGCAAGCTAATAAGATGCTGAACTTCTTGATAAAGCGGCAAACCCCATCACTAGCAATATCAGAGGTGAAAAATGAGAAAAGGGAGACGGTAAATACATTAGATGAGATACTTGAGACCTTCCAAAAATATTATATTAACATTTATACATCAACACTGACCTGTACAAGAGAAGAGATAGAGGATTACCTGAAGGATTTGGACTTTCTTAAATTAACAGAGGAACAAAAAGAGGAGTTAGAGAGGGACATAGAGGAAGAGGAAGTACGAGAAGCTATCTTCTCTTTGGGAAAGGGTAAGTCTCCAGGGCCAGATGGCATACCATTGGAAATGTACCAGCGATATGCAGAGATTAGGGTACCAGTTATGACCAAAATGTATGGAGAGGCGTTTCGAAGGGGAGAAATGCCCGTCTCCATGTATGATGCTACAGTTATACTGATACCAAAACCAGACAAAGATAGAACTGAATGTGGGTCGTACAGGCCAATATCATTATTAAATATAGATTACAAAGTACTGGCAAAAGTACTTGCCAAAAGGCTCAACCAGGTAATTCTATCTATAATAGCGGAGGATCAAACTGGGTTCATGCCAGGGAAATCCACCTCAATCAATATTAGAAGGACGCAATTTATGATACAAATGAGAGAGTTTATCCCAGAAACAAGTGCCTTGGCATCGTTGGACACAGCCAAGGCATTTGATTCTATAGAATGGGAATTTCTGCAGACAGTCCTGGATAGGAATGGATTTGGAGAAAAATTTAGAAAATGGGTGAGAATAATTTATGAACAACCATGCTCCAATTTGTTAATAAATGGTATATTATCTCCTACAATAAAATTATATAGAGGAACAAGACAGGGTTGCCCAATGTCACCGCAATTATTTGCCCTTGCAATTGAAGCATTGGCAAATAGATTTAGGCAATCAGATAAATATAAAGGGATTAAAGTAGGAAAAAAAACCGAACATATAGGCTTATATGCGGATGATATTATATTATATATGGGACATGCGCAAGCATCTTTGACGGAAGCAATGAGAATAATAGAAATATACGGGAGGTTCTCAGGGTTAAAAATAAATAGGCAAAAATCCGCATTGATGCTTCTAGGATCAGGTAATGAAAGGAGAGTTCAGACCCCATTAAAAATAGTCGACGCTTTTAAATATTTAGGGGTAAATATCACGTTGAAACCTGAAAGAGGGATGGAAGCTAATATACTCCCATTAGTAGAGCATGTTAAGAGAAAATTGGAAATATGGATAAAGCTACCAATATCAATGGCAGGAAGAATTCAGTTGATAAAATCTATTATATTACCCAAGTGTTTATATGTATTTGCACACTCCTCAGTAAAAACACCAAGACAGATATTTAAAAAATTAAATTCGCAGATGACTCGGTTCATCTGGGCATATGGAAGATGCATACTAAAATTCAATAAATTACAAAGACCAAAGACAGAAGCTGTCTGGGAGGTACACCCTCAACAGGGTGATCCCGATCTAGACTCCTGGTACAAGTACTTCAACGAGGCAGGTATCAAGTTTCTCGATTTCCTTGTCAACAGAAAGAAGACTCGTCTTCCATTGCTGGACAGAGAGATCAAAGAAATGAAAGACAAACTCCTTACTTTTAAAAATTCAAATCAATACAACTCACTCTCAGGTGGTCTTCAAACACATCTAGAGAAGGAGGATAGAGACCAAAAAAATAAAAAACGCAAAAAATATTCAAGAGATTTGGGGGATTACAAATCAGGGTCAGTTTTCAGCTGGCAAAAATTTGTAACACCAAACTCTCTGTCAGAAATTCCTATGGAATCAGAAGTAAGTACTACTAACACTACAAGTACAGCCCAAACTAATCCAGCCCCCATGAGATCTATACAAACCCCTAATCGTGGAAGAGGCTCTACCAGAGGTACCCCTATACCACACCCCAGAAATGGAGACTCTAGTGCACGCCCATCGGCACAGACACAGAAGAATAGAGGTAATAACACAGCCCAATTCCATAAAAGGGGAAGTAACAACCAGACTCAAAGAGGGGGCAGAGGTCAGTATTTGGGTAATCATTATGATTCTAGATCCTACCCCCATAATAATTATGGATATCAGTCCCAATACAATCCATCTCAACAATGGAATGAATATCCAGGGCCTCAGAATATACAGAGACGTCCTTCTACCCGCACATATCCTGCTACTTATAATAGATTTGCTCCCTTGCAAGATACTTACAATGATGATTATCGTCACTATCTAGCAGATGAGTTTGAACCATCATCATACGAGCCTAATCAATATGACTATCAATCATATGAAAACCAGGTTTTTCAGCAGGACATACAAGGACGCAAAAGAGCTCCAGACTCAAAAGAGGCCGCAGAGGGGGGAGGAGAATCCAGAGGAAAAAGAAGAAGAGTGTAGTCGGCCAAGGGGTATTTAATTTAAGTTCAAAGACACTCACTAAGGAAGAATTATCTATTTTGGATAAGGGCTTGAAATATGCCCCTCCAAAAAGATTGGACAAATTTCATACCTTCATTGATATACAAAAGTATATCAGAAAAATTAATATACAAAGGTATCTTGTATCTAATCCATGTGAGAGACCAGATAGAGCTGCTACCTCTGGGACTGTACACTCCGGCTTGTCCAATCCATCATTGTTCAACCCACCAGTTCCAGTGGCCCCAGCTGTAAAAATATTTAGAGACCTTGTTCTACAAGATCTGTCACTTTTACCAGTTAAGAAACCATATGTACAGCGCTCCTTTCAGACTGGTCTGAAATCACTTAGTGAAAACAAAGACATAGTGATACGTCCCGCGGATAAGGGCGGTGGCATTGTGGTACTAGATAGGAGTGATTACATATTAGAAATGTATAAAATTCTTGGAGATGCGGAGACTTATAAAGAAATACTATATAATCCTACCAACCATTTTAAAACCAAATTGGCAGAATTGGTACAAGTAGGCTTTGATGAAAAGATTTTGAACAAAAGGGAGCAATCCTATTTGATACCGTTAGCACCTAGGATTCCTACCATGTACTTTCTTCCCAAGGTGCATAAGGACCCTATTCATCCTCCTGGCCGCCCTATAATTAGCGGCATAGACTCGGTGACTTCAAGGATAGGCCGCTATGTTGATTTTTATCTGCAGCCATTGGTCAGGAGAGTTCCCTCATATTTGAGAGATACTGGTCATACCATTCAGATGTTGGAAAAAATAACACTGAAAGACAACTATTTATTGGCCACGGCAGACGTCACTTCGCTGTACACCTGTATTCCCCATTCTTTGGGGATAGAGGCGGTACAGCATTTTTTAGATCAAGACGTTTCCATTGTACCCAATCAGCGTCAGTACATTATAGAGTTGTTGGAATTCGCAACAAGCCATAACTACTTCTGGTTTGACCAGAAGTTCTACATCCAGCAGAGAGGTGTGGCGATGGGGGCTAAGTTTGCCCCCAGCCTCGCCAACCTGTTTATGGCTAAGTGGGAGGAGGATGTCGTCTATAAAGAGGGAAGTTCCTCCCTAGTCCTATGGGCCAGGTATATAGACGACATCCTCCTCCTATGGGATGGCGATTCTGAATCCCTTAAAGAATTCTTTTCCATCTTGAACTCTAATGACCGGGGTATCTCTTTGACCCTCGAATGGAGTGCCAGTAGTGTACATTTCCTCGACCTAGAGATCAAGATGAATCAGGGCAACTGGGAATTTCAAACATTCTTCAAGCCTACTGATAGAAATGGTTTCATACCAACTGATAGTTGCCATCACCATTCATGGCTTAAGGCAGTCCCCAAAAGTCAATTCTTGAGGCTTCGTAGGAATTGCACTGATGTTGAAATCTTTAAGAAACAGGCGACTGTCCTTTCAAAAAAATTCTTGGATAAGGGATATGATTCAACCTTAGTACAGTCCCAATACCAGGAAGTTCTCACATTAGATAGACAGTCCCTGTTTGAACGTACCCCAAAAGAACGTGATAGTTCCCATAAATGGGCAGTTCTTACATCCTATTCAGTACAACATTGTGATATTCAAAATATCCTGAATAGGCATTGGAACATATTGAAGACCGATAAAGTTCTTTGCCCTTTAATACCTGAATGGGCTAAAGTTACCTTTAGGGGCGTTCCATCCCTTCAAAGCAAAATAGCTCCCAACATCATCAACCCTCCAGTCCGACCATCTTTCTTTCATGACTTGAAGGGCTATTATCCTTAAAAGTGTAAAAAGCGTAAAAAGTGTAATGTTTGTCGTCATAACTCAATAGGGCGCAATAAGAGTTTACAATTTTGCTCTACAATCACAAGACGTACATATTCCATCAAAGGATTTCACACCTGTTCCTCTCGTTTTGTTGTTTATTTGATTACATGCCCTTGCGGGAAGCAATACATTGGACGCACCACTCGGACGTTTTCTATTCGTGTTGGTGAACATATAGCCAAAATAAAAAGTGGGGACGTTAAACATACAGTCCCCAGACATTATAGAGAATGTCACGATCGAAATCCAGAGGGCACCAGTTTTCTAGTGATAGATAGCTATATTCCACCATGGAGGGGTGGAGCCATGACTCGCGGTGTGTCCCAGCTTGAAACGTTCTGGATTTTTGAGTTGCAAACCTACCAGCCATGGGGCCTAAACGTCGATTGGGATATTAATTCCTTTTTGAATAAAGCCTGAGTTTCTCATATATATGTTACACTGAATGGTCATTGCCATGTTTTTTGACATGGTAATGGACACATTCCGTGTTCCAATATAACCATTTCTATTTTTTATATTAAACTATTTTTATTTTATTTTTTGGTCTCCGCATCCCATATTAGTTTAAATATAAATCTAAATATGGAATAGTAAATAGATTATATGTTTTGTTCTCATATCGATATAAATTTATATAATATTTTCTTGTTTGTATATTTAGATGGTTGTCATATGGAGGTACCTGCATGGGTCAGTTTTCCATCACGTTAGATTGAGTCAGTGGGAAAATATACATTATCAACCTTTTACAATTTTATACATTAATGATAGCGATTATTGGTGAATATATATTCGTTATGTTCACCATTATTTACTATCATTATTTTTAAAAATTTGGGGGATTCTCCTATAAATATAAATGTTTAATTTCTTTTTTTATATATTTCTTCTATATGTATGTGTATGTATATATATATATATATATATATGTATATGTGTATATATATATATGTATATATATGTATATTGATTTTTAGAATATTTGGCCTTCATCACCGATATTCTTGTTTTTAAATTTTAACATTAAAATGTATCACCCCGGTTGTACATTTGCTGTTTTAGTGTATAATAAGCGTCTATTATACACTTACTATGATTTTAATGTAAATATCTGTTTAGCGCCAGACCATCCACTTGGTTCCTTGTAGTTATTAACATTGCTAAACCCCCCCTTATCACTTTTCAGATGTTGGACACATAAGTTGTGGGCACCATGTTTGCTGACACAAGGAAGTGCTTTCTTTATCATTGACCTTCCTCTGTTATCAAAATGAGGCTTGATACTCAAGCCTCTGGGGCCATGCTTGTAAACACCTTTAGTGTGTATACCAAAAGGAGGCTTGACACACAAGCCATAGACACCATCTTTGCAGATACAGGAAGTGTCATTTCAGCTGACACATGGAAGTGCTTTCTTTATCATTGATCTTCCTCTGTTATCAAAATGAGGCTTGATACTCAAGCCTCTGGGGCCATGCTTGCAATTACCTTTAGTGTGTATACCAAAAGGAGGCTTGACACACAAGCCATAGACGCCATCTTTGCAGATACAGGAAGTGTCATTTCAGCTGACACATGGAAGTGCTTTCTTTATCATTGACCTTCCTCTGTTATTAAAATGAGGCTTGATACTCAAGCCTCTGGGGCCATGCTTGCAAACACCTTTAGTGTGAATACCAAAAGGAGGCTTGACACACAAGCCATAGACGCCATCTTTGCAGATACAGGAAGTGTCATTTCAGCACGACCACACAGGTGATGGCAGTCTGGTCCTAATTCAGGTACCCTCATCCTATATATACGCAGTGGCCGCAGTGGACCAGCACCCCCAGATGATGCCTGTATGAGGCGAAACGCGTCGGGACTCGGTTAGCTGTTACCACTGCGTTACCAGTAGACCATTATATGCTTTTACATGTCGTTTTAAATGTGAGTACCCATTTTTATATGCTTTGTCAAAATAAATCCCCTATGGTATTACACTATGTGGCTCCATTTTTCTCTTTATCGGTCCCACTAATTTGAGCACTATCAGTGGTATAACATCCATCATCCCTCCCTCCTGAGAGTTCTTTGGATATATCCAGTGAAGGATCTTGTCGTTTGGCACCATCCCCAAGTAGATTCTCCCACGGGTGTAGTGACACCAACTGCCTTTTGTGACTCATACGGCGTAAGCCTATCTGAGTTCACGCTATCTGGTAAGCGCATTCCCAAGAGGTGGTGGACTGCAACAGACAACTTGCACCAAGTCACCTGTTTGTTGGTATCCCAACAGAAACTGCGCTTTGGAACAACCCAAAATTCGAACAGCTAGAAACATTTGAGGACAGCAAATTTTGGAAGCAGAATAAGATAATAACTTTTGGCCAGCTCTATGATAAAAACATAATATTAACCTATGAAAACCTGTGTAAACAATATAATTTACCGAGAAAACAGTTCTACAGATACCTTCAGCTGAGGCAGGTGCTACAGGTACAGTTTAGAAGAGAGGAATTAAATATATCTAAATATCCCCTTATAGGCATCTTGAGATCGCAGGGACCTAAGGGATTGATAGCCAAAATGTTTACACATCTGTTACAAAAGAAAATAGAAGGTGAACCACTGAAAATAAGGGATACGTGGCAGGCGGCTATCCCAGACATGAGCAATCATGAATGGGATGAAGCCTGCAATTCCCATCTGAATGTATCCCCCGCAATGAACAACAGGATAATACAGATGAATATAATACATCAGATGTACTTGGCTCCAAATAGACTGTACAAAATGGGGAGGATGACTGAACCAAGATGTACTAGATGTGGGCAGGGGGGAGCAGACTTCCTCCACGTAATGTGGTACTGTGGTAAAATAGGAAAATATTGGCAACAAGTAGCTAGGAAAATAGGAAAAGTCTTGAATAAACCATTTAGGGCTACGATGGAATTATGCTTGTTGGGGATATTAAGGGAAGAGAGAGACAACAGAGATAATAATACCTTCTTAAGGGAGGTACTATTTCTGGCAAGAAAACAAATAATAGAAAAATGGATTCAGCCATATCCCTCGACAGTAACCCAATGGGTGAGAGCAGTAAACCAGGTCCTACCCTACGAAAAAATAATGTATGAACAAAGGGGAAACGGGCGAAGATATGAAAATATATGGGCAAAGTGGAATAGAACATGGTTAACAGTGGAAATAGGAATACCTGAAAACATAGTATAAGGTGACCATAGAGGGTGAGAGAGAATGGAATGAATGAGAGGAGAAAATGTAATTATAATTTGTGTTATATAAAGAAATGTAAAAGCATATAAAAATGTACATGTAAATTATTATGTAAAGAAAAATTTGGAATAAAGAGTTTTGAAAAAAAAAAGAGACTAACGAGCACTCTCTTAAAGGGAGTGCTCCTAATCTCAGCTTGTTACCTGTATAAAAGACACCTGTCCACAGAAGCAATCAATCAATCAGATTCCAATCTCTCCACCATGGACAAGACCAAAGAGCAGTACAAGGATGTCAGGGACACAATTGTAGACCTACACAAGGCTGGAATGGGCTACAAGACCATCGCCAAAGAGCTTGGTAAGAGGGCGACAGCAGTTTGTGCGATTATTTGGAAATGGAAGAAACACAAAATAACTGTCAATCTCCCTTGGTCTGGGACTCCATGCAAGATCTTACCTCCTACCTGGAGTTTCAATGATCATGAGAACAGTGAAGAATCAGCCTAGAACTACACAGGAGAATTTTGTCAATGATCTCAAGGCAACTGGGACCATAGTCACCAAGAGAACAATTGGTAACACACTACGCTGGAAAAGACTGAAATCCTTCAGCGGTCGCAAAGGTCCCCCTGCTCAAGAAAGCAAATGTACAGGCCAGTCTGAAGTTCCCCAATGAACATCTAAATGATTCAGAGAACTGGGTAAAAGTGAAGTGGTCAGATGAGACCAAAATTGAGCTCTTTGGCATCAACTCAACTCGCCATTATGCTACATTATGCTTTGGGGGGGGTTCTGCTCAGGGGACAGGACAACTTCACTGCATCAAAGGGACAATGGGCAGGGCCACGTACTGTCTAATCTTGGGTGAGAACCTCCTTCCCTCAGCCAGGGCAATGAAAATTAGTCATGGGTGGGTATTCCAGCATGACAATGACCCGAAACACACAAGGCCAAGGCAACAAAGGACTGGCTCAAGAAGAAGCACATTAAGGTCCTGGAGTGGCCTAGCCAGTCTCCAGACCTTAATCCCATAAAAAAATATGTAGAGGGAGCTGAAGGTTCGAGTTACCAAACGTCAGCATCAGAACCTTAATGACTTGGAGAGGATCTGCAAAGAGGTGTGGGACAAAATCCCTCTTGAGATGTGTGCCAACCTGGTGGCCAACTACAAGAAACATCTGACCTCTGTGATTGCCAACAAGGGTTTTGCCACCAAGTACTAAGTCATGTTTTGCGAAGGGGTCAAATACTTATTTCACTCATTAAAATGCAAATCAACATATAGCTTTTTTGAAATGCGTTTTTCTGGATATGTTTGTTATTCTGTCTCTCACTGTTAAAATAAACCTATCATTAAAATTATAGACTGATCATTTCTTTGTCAGTGGGCAAACAAAATCAGCAGGGGATCAAATACTTTTTTCCCTTACTGTATGAACTTTCTAATTTAATATTAACATTTTGACAGTTTATTGTTTATAATCAACTAACATTGAACACGTTCACATATGTTATGTATTTATATATGAAATGTTCTTGCACTTTTTGCACTTTATTATGTGAGCACTTAATGTTTTAAGCAACATAGATCTACCAAAATCGCAACACAATCATTTTTGGGATCATATCACAGGATTTAAAGACTTAATGAGTAACTCCACTTTTGTTGAGAACAAAAAATCATTCCTGCCTGGGTGATCTATGTACATTATAAGGATTTTAACAAACTTGCAGATTCCTACTTTTTGTTATTCTGAAGAAATCCCTGTTTGTTTCTCTGTGCCCATGTGGAAAAGTGAGTCTAATGGGAGTGGTTTCATAATTATCAATCAGCTGTGTACCTGATGGGCACTAATGAGGAAAGCTGCTGGGCCCTCATCCCTTTAGATGTGATTTCCTATTGGGAGTATCTCACCAAAAATGAAGTTTTTGTTGCAGGGGATGCCTGATATCTGACTTGTATCTTAGTGCAGACTTCTGGGAAAGTCATGAGCCAATCACACAAGTAGGAAATTACATATCTGGGGGGCGATCTGTACACATTCTGTGTACAAAACACCTCCAGGTAGCCATATTGCATTTTCAGAAAATGACAGTGGCTGCAGATTGAAAAGGAAAGATCATTTTAAATAACATTCAATTACAATATGACTTGTATACGCTATATTATTTTTTCTTTATTTGCTATTTTTTTCAGCACGAAAGTGGTTCCCCTTTAAATCTGGTGGTGGACAATCCACCTGTACAGATAAATCTGGGCTTACAACAGATCATATTAAAAGACTCATTTGGCTTTCAGGTTAAATTTGTGGGGTGTTCTTTTCAGGGTAATAAACAAAGTCTAGAGGTTCAGGCGCAAGGGGTGTGCACCAGCAACAGTTGTAGGTTCTGGTAGAGGTACAGCACAGGAAAGTTGTATGTGAAGCACTTTAGACCCCATACACAGTGCCGATCCTGACCTTCCCTGGGGCCCTAAGCAAAATTCTGCTGAGGGGCCCTCTACCTGACCCGTGATGCCGTGAGCTATGTAAACCATTTGCCATTGCCACACAGTCACACCTGACACTTCAGCGCTCCCAATACAATCCTCCCTCCTTTAAACAAAACAGTCAAAGAATAAGTACAACAAAATAGAACAGACATGTATACAATATATATATCTTTACATATCTGAGTGTGGATCCCCCACTTACATCAGGGTCCCCAGAGAGCACCCCCTTACATCAGGATCCCCAGAGAGCCCCCCCTTACACCAGGGTCCCCAGAGAGCCTCCCCTTACACCAGGGTCCCCAGAGAGCCCCCCCCCTTACACCAGGGTCCCCCCCCCTTACACCAGGGTCCCCAGAGAGCCTCCCCTTACACCAGGGTCCCCAGAGAGCCTCCCCCTTACACCAGGGTCCCCAGAGAGCCTCCCCCTTACACCAGGGTCCCCAGAGAGCCTCCCCCTTACACCAGGGTCCCCAGGGAGCCTCCCCCTTACACCAGGGTCCCCAGAGAGCCTCCCCCTTACACCAGGGTCCCCAGAGAGCCTCCCCCTTACATCAGGGTCCCCAGAGAGCACCCCCTTACATCAGGGTCCCCAGAGAGCACCCCCTTACATTAGGGTCCCCAGAGAGCACCCCCCTTACATCAGGGTCCCCAGAGAGCATCCCTATAAAGCCCCTCCTTACATCGGGGTCCCCAGAGAGCCCCCCATACATCAGTGTCCTCAGAGAGCCTCCCTACTTACATCAGGGTCTGCAGCATTGCCCTTTACATCAGAGTTCCCCCTTGCACTGTAAGGTGGAATCCTGCATACTATGATGTAAAGGGGAACTCTGGGACTGTGGGGAGGACTGGTGACCAGAGAAAGAAAACACTAAGATAAGGGGGTTTACTGATATAAGGGGGAAACCTTTATATCAGTGCCCCCTTACAATATTGTATTGACCCCCCCTAGACTGGCCTGGCGGTGCTGTCACTGACCTCCTCTCAGGTGCATCATGCAGGGCTCAGTCAGTCGGCTCCAGCTTGGTGGCTCTGGGTTTATCCCATAGTTTCCTCTCCGCAGTCCATACATACATACGGGGGAGGGCAACAGGAGAGGTCAGAGGCTGTGGGGGGCAACAGGAGAGGTCAGAGGCTGCGAAGGGGGGGGGGGGGGGGGACAGGAGGTCAGAGGCTGCGAAGGGGGGACAGGAGGTCAGAGGCTGCGAAGGGGGGGGGTCAGGAGGTCAGAGGCTGCGAAGGGGGGGGACAGGAGGTCAGAGGCTGCAAGGGGGGGACTGGAGGTCAGAGGCTGCAAGGGGGGGACAGGAGGTCAGAGGCTGCGAGGGGGGGGGCCAGGAGGTCAGAGGCTGCGAGGGGGGGGGACAGGAGGTCAGAGGCTGCGAGGGGGGGGACAGGAGGTCTGAGGCTGCGAGGGGGGGGGCAGGAGGTCCGAGGCTGCGAGGGGGGGGACAGGAGGTCCGAGGCTGCAGGGGGGGGACAGGAGGTCCGAGGCTGCGAAGGGGGTGGGAAAGGAGGTCCGAGGCTGCGAAGGGGGTGGGAAAGGAGGTCCGAGGCTGCAAGGGGGGGGGACAGGAGGTCAGAGGCTGCGAGGGGGGGGCAGGAGGTCAGAGGCTGCGAGGGGGGGGCAGGAGGTCAGAGGCTGCGAGGGGGGGGCAGGAGGTCAGAGGCTGCAAGGGGGGGGCAGGAGGTCAGAGGCTGCAAGGGAGGGGCAGGAGGTCAGAGGCTGCAAGGGGGGGCAGGAGGTCAGAGGCTGCAAGGGGGGGCAGGAGGTCAGAGGCTGCGAAGGGGGGGGGCAGGAGGTCAGAGGCTTTGAGGGGGGAGGGGGGACAGGAGGTCAGAGGCTGCGAGGGGGAGGGGGCCCAGGAGGTAAGAGGCTGCGAGGGGGAGGGGGCCCAGGAGGTAAGAGGCTGCGGAGGGGACGTTTTATTTTTAAAAATGGCGCCACTTGGCGCCATCGTGTCACTGGTGCCGCTGCCGTCACTGTGAGGGCAGGGGCGCCTGAAAAAAAGATGGCCGCGGGGCCGACATGCAACTGCGCATGCGCCCGCCTTTCCGAAAATTGCCGAGCAGCGGCAACAGCGCTGGCGCATGCGCAGTTGCATGTCGGGCTACTGCGCATGCGCCAGCGCTGTTGCCGCTGCTCGGCAATTTTCGGAAAAGCGAGCGCATGCACAGTTGCATGTCGGCCCCGCGGCCATCTTTTTTCAGGCGCCGCTGCCCTCACAGTGGCGGCAGCGGCCCCAGGGGCCCCCGAGCAGAGCCGATCCGCCGCGGGGCCCTACGCAGCTTGCGTAGTCCGCGTATAGGGCGGATCGGCTCTGCCCATACACACTATTAGTATCAAGCCTTAAGAGATTCAATTTGTATGCAATCAGGCAGGCCCTTGCACTACATGGTTTGGGTAAATTTGAAGACAAAAATCTGCAAAAAATCTAATACGGGCATACCCCACTTTTAAGTACACAATGGGGTTTATTATGATTTTGCAGGAAAGTGCAAAATCAGGCTCACTTCTACATAGAAACCAATGTGCTTCTAACCCCAGCTTGTTCAATTAAGCTTTGGTAATAAAACCTGGAAGCTCATTGGTTTCTATGCAGAATTGAGCCTGATTTTGCACTTTCCAGCTTTAGTAAATAAACCCCATTGTGTATGCCTGTAGTGTGTATGGGGTTTTGGGCCTCGTACACACGGTTTGATTGTTGGACAACCGAGCGTCTGATTTTTGTCAAAAGAAAAAAATGGTTTGGTCAACTAGTTTGCACAGTATGGGGAGATTAGAAAAATGTGTGCCACATTCAGTATTAATAGAAGAAAAATACATTTTCCCCTGGTTGGTGGACTTTGAGGGCACAACAAATCTTTCCCCAAAATAACATTTTGTCAATTTTGTCAAAAGCGCGTGTGCAGGATTTTGTTTAGTATACTAACTATCCGCAAATTGTCATTTGACAAACACGAACATAGTGACGTACTATGAGAGTATAAAGAGGAAGTTCATTTCTCAAGCGCCACCCTTTGGGCCCCTTATGCTAATTTTGTGTTCGTAGAAGTTTGGTGAGCGTTGATTTGTTAAGTTATTGGCAGATAGTATCTCTAATTTTTATTTATTTTTTGATCAAGAAGAAGTTTATTGAGCATCAAAAAATAAAAGGATACATAATCGAGTACCAAGTGCAACAGCCACTAAACAAAAGGATATCACATTTGACATGAATTGCAATTAGGCATTCTGCATAACTGTTCACAATATTTAGAGCATTTCAAAGGGCCAAACACATGTAATAATAGGTCTACCCGAGGGGGTGATTTTACAATACCTTCCCGCATAGGCATGTGGAGTACAGCAGATGACAAGTATTATACACAACAGCATATGAGCCTTAAGGCTGAGGGGCAACAGCGAGTCTTTGATTTACGCTGAATATTATGTCGCAGCTGTAGGTTGGACCTAATCAATGCATGTGGACGCATCCTCCAGCCACCTGTCCAATATTTTGTTATATTTGACTGGGCAACCTCTATGTAGATACAGCACCTTTGTATAGGGGAGTGTGGAGTTCACCGCTCCCATCCACTGCTGAATAGTGGGAGGAGTTGTTTTAACCTCCCTGGCGGTAATGTTGAGTCTGGGTGGAAACTTCAGTACCATAAGCGGTAACCCCGGGCTTGCATTGCAGCATACAGGAGAAGTTACTTACCTTGTCCCCTGGATCCTGCAATGTCTCCCCGCTGTGTGGGCGAGCTCCTCCGCTCGATTCACACAGTGCCGAGTGCCGCTGATCTCCGTTCCCTGCGACGTTACGACTAAACGGGAGCAGAGATCGGCGCCAAATTCAAAAAAGTTAAAACACACAAAACACATACAGTACTGTAATCTTACAGATTACAGTACTGTTTAAAAAAAAATACACATCCCCTTTGTCCCTAGTGGTCTGTCCAGTGCCCTGCATGTCGTTTTATATAATAAATACATTTTTTTCTGCCTGGAAACTGGAGATTGTCCATAGCAACCAAAAAGTGTCCCTTTATGTCAAAAGTGGTTTTAGACCAGCTAGAAAACAGCAATAATAAATTAGAATCACAATTCATCATCAAACACTAAATTTAATGACAGCGTCAATTCTGCAACTGAGCAAATGTCAGTGTTTTTGATTTGATTACATTATTGAATCATTTTTATAGTTATTTATTATATTATAATTTATGATTTTGTGTTTCAAACTTTATCATACCCGGGATGTCTACTAGACTCTTGTTTGGACAGATTTAAGTGAGTTATTCATAAGAATTGCCGGCCTACAATATAAAAACGCCAAATTTCCATGCAAAATAATTGTACCGCTTTTGGTACAAAATCCATACCGCCAGGGAGGTTAATCCAGGTGCAGGCATTCTGGCCAGAAATAGCGTTTCCTGTAGAAATATGTTGAGGTATTTCTCCTCTTCAGGGAGAGAGAGAATGCCGAGTAGGCACTGGCGGGGGGCACAGGGATAGGGGAGAGCCTATGCGGTCGTGGAGAAACCTAACTACCTGGGACCAGTTTTCCTGGAGTTTTGGGCAAGACCAAAGCAAATGGTAAAATGTACCCTGGGGGTCTCCGCACTTGGAGCATGTCGAATTGTAATTGGGTTTAAACCTAGATAGACGGGTTGGGGTGAGGTAGGACATATGCAGGATGTATAAGTGCGTGAGTCTGTCTGATAGTGTTAGGTACCTGGTAGTGATGAGCCTGACTTGGTGGTTGGAGACCTCTCTTACAACTCTGGTTCAGGGCCTGCTGGATTGGGAACAGCGTAGCCGTGAACACAGCGGGTAGGAGTGTCCGTGTGGATGCAGGTGGCCGATGCTGGGCGGATGCAGGTCTTTGGCCGGGTGGTAAGACTGCAGATGAAGGTTCGGCAGACAACCAGGATGCAGGAGGTAGACCGGCAGCAGGAGCAGCAGCAGACGGCAGAAGTAGCAGACAGCAGCAGCAGTAGATCAGCAGTGGACGGCAGCAGCGAAGGACCTGTGCAGGGACACTGGAAGCAGGGATGGACAGGCAAGCCGGGTCACAACAGGTAAGGCAGACAGGCAGAGACGGCAGGCAGAGGGATGGTCAGGAGACAAGCCAGGGGTTCAGCAACAGTAACACAGTCCAAAGCAGGGTCAAACAAGCCGGGGTCAAGGAACGGAGAAGGCAGCAGAGTCAGGCAGGCCGGGTCACAGGTAGGGTACTCAGACAGGTTCAGGTTGGGGGCACAGGTAGGAGTTGAGACGGACAGCGCCGCATGCAGGCAGCTGTCCCCTTTAAATAGGGCCACTGGCGCCAAAGCGGCGCCGATTGCGCACGTGCACGCGCACGGGGGGCGCGCGCGCCCGCTATTCGCGCACGGGAGCGCGCGCCCATGTCCGGCGGGCGCGTGCACGCGCCCACGGCGCGCGCACGCTGGCGCTCAGAGGAACCAGGGCTGCCCAGGTGCCCGCGCACCCTCCGGCTAGTGTGCCCAGGGCGGCTAGAGCCCTGACATTGCCCCCTCACAAGGGGCAACCTCCGGGTGCCCACTAGGCGTTGTCTTTCTGGATGGGAAGAAAGGAAGGTACGGATTAGTCTCTTGGCATGAAGGTTACATTCTGGTTCCCATGAATTACTCTCGGGCCCATACCCCTTCCACTTAATCAGGAACTGTCTCTCCCCCCTACGTCTCCTGCAATCAAGGATGGCCTCCACCTCGTATTCTTCATTGCCTTGGACCAAGACAGGTCCGGGCGGGTTTGTACCCCTATCTGGGAAGGGATCGGGCACAGCGGGTTTTAGGAGGGAGACATAGACAAGAGCGACGCAGGGAGAACGGGGACAAGAGCGACGCAGGGAGAACGGGGACAAGAGCGACGCAGGGAGAACGGGGACAAGAGCGATGCAGGGAGAACGGGGACAAGAGCGACGCAGGGAGAACGGGGACAAGAGCGACGCAGGGGGAGAGCGACGCAGGGAGAACGGGGACAAGAGCGACGCAGGGAGAACGGGGACAAGAGCGACGCAGGGGGAGAGCGACGCAGGGAGAACGGGGGACAAGAGCGACGCAGGGAGAACGGGGGCGACAGAGGGGGAGAGTGACGCAGGGGGAACGGGGACAAGAGCGTCAGAGGGGGAGAGCGACGCAGGGAGAACGGGGGCGACAGAGGGGGAGAGCGACGCAGAGGGAACAGGGACAAGAGCGTCAGAGGGGGAGAGTGATGCAGGGAGAACGGGGGCGACAGAGGGGGAGAGTGACGCAGGGAGAACGGGGACAAGAGCGTCAGAGGGGGAGAGCGACGCAGGGAGAACACCATCTGCCACAGAGACAGCCCACCTTTTCATTAAAGAGATAGTCAGGCTGCACGGGGTCCCGGGCCAATATAGTCTCGGATAGGGGGGTCCAGTTCACGTCCCGTTTTTGGAGGGCCCTTTGTGAGATCCTTAAGATTGAGCTGGCCCTTTCCTCTGCATATCACCCCCAAACTAATGGGCAGACGGAACGCACCAACCAGACTTTGGAGCAATACATAAGGTGCTTCACGTCCTTTGTGCAGGACGATTGGGTGTCCCTATTACCCCTAGCAGAATTCTCCTACAATAATGCCCGCCATTCTGCCACGGGACAATCCCCATTTTTTGCCAATTACGGTTTTCACTTGTCTTTTCTCCCTGACTTTCTCCCAGAATCTCCAGTCCCGGCAGTCCAGGATACAGCTTCGTTCCTCAGCCGCAACAACAGGATACTTCAGGAAGCAATCACCAAGGCACAGGAGGACAGTAAGAAGGTCTTTGATCGGAAGAGAAGGGGAGAATTGAACTTGCAGGTGGGCGACCAGGTATGGCTAGCTACAACTAACCTTAAACTTGCTTGCCCCTCTAAGAAGCTTGCTCCCAAGTTCTTAGGACCCTTCCCTGTGAAGAGGAGGATCAATGAGGTCTCCTACGGGCTGTCCGTACTGTTAGGTACCTGGTAGTGATGAGCCTGACTTGGTGGTTGGAGACCTCTCTTACAACTCTGGTTCAGGGCCTGCTGGATTGGGAACAGCGTAGCCGTGAACACAGCGGGTAGGAGTGTCCGTGTGGTTGCAGGTGGCCGATGCTGGGCGGATGCAGGTCTTTGGCCGGGTGGTAAGACTGCAGATGAAGGTTCGGCAGACAACCAGGATGCAGGAGGTAGACCGGCAGCAGGAGCAGCAGCAGACGGCAGAAGTAGCAGACAGCAGCAGCAGTAGATCAGCAGTGGACGGCAGCAGCGAAGGACCTGTGCAGGGACACTGGAAGCAGGGATGGACAGGCAAGCCGGGTCACAACAGGTAAGGCAGACAGGCAGAGACGGCAGGCAGAGGGATGGTCAGGAGACAAGCCAGGGGTTCAGCAACAGTAACACAGTCCAAAGCAGGGTCAAACAAGCCGGGGTCAAGGAACGGAGAAGGCAGCAGAGTCAGGCAGGCCGGGTCACAGGTAGGGTACTCAGACCGGTTCAGGTTGGGGGCACAGGTGGGAGCTGAGACGGACAGCGCCGCATGCAGGCAGCTGTCCCCTTTAAATAGGGCCACTGGCGCCAAAGCGGCGCCGATTGTGCACGTGCACGTGCACGGGGGCGTGCGCGCCCGCTATTCGCGCACGGGAGCGCGCGCACATGTCCGGCGGGGCGGGGCGACGTCCGACGTGCGCGCTGGCGCTCAGAGGAACCAGGGCTGCCCAGGTGCCCGCGCACCCTCCGGCTAGTGTGCCCAGGGCGGCTAGAGCCCTGACAGATAGTTTAGGAGACACTGTCTTAGAAGTAGTCAATGCATCCTCCCAATCCTCATCTTCCATCACTCCCAGGTCCATCTCCAATTTGGTCTTCAGCCGATATGCCTGTAAGGTGGCCGCGGGCAGTATGAGGTGGTTGTAAAAAAAGCATATCAGACCTTTAGGGTCCTGCCTGCAGATCACACTCACAAGGGGCAGCGTCTCAAGTCGGGGGATAGAACCTCCAAATTGTGAGTTAAGGGCGTGTTGGAGCTGGAGGTAGCGGAAGAGCATTTGGTTAGGTAACCCGAAGTATCTCTAATTTAATTTCTGGTTTTTTTTCTGCACAATAAAAAAATTGTGTAGAATAATACTTGTCCAGTGTGTTTTTCTTTAAATGATAGTTTGGGAGTAGGCAGTTACATCAAAAACAACGCAATGGGGGGTTATTTACGAAAGGCAAATCCACTTTGCACTACAAGTGCACTTGGAAGTGCAGTCGCTGTAGATCTGAGGGGTAGATCTGAAATTAGGGGAAGCTCTGCTGATTTTATCATCCAATCATGTGCAAGCTAAAATGATGTTTTTTATTTTCCTTGCATGTCCCCCTCAGATCTACAGCGACTGCACTTTCAAGTGCGCTTGTAGTGCAAAGTGGATTTGCCTTTAGTAAATAACCCCCACTGGAAAATTAACAAGGGACACCAACATAGTTGTATCTTTGATCTTAAAAACTCAGGGTGTTGTTGTAACTTCCTTCAAAGGCCTATCATCTGTCTGTTATCCCCAAAAAATGACATTCCAAATGTGGCATGTCAGGCGGTTAGGACTCCTTAAAGCGGAAGTTCTTTAAGTTGGGAAGTGTGTTAGTGGCAGGAACCCCAGGGAAAAATAATGGACTAAAAACTTAAAAAAAAAAAAAAGAATGCAGCCACCACATCAGAAGACTGCAATATAGAGATTTTTGTTCCTGGGTTTGTATTTTGTGCGTGCAAGGACTTAGGAATGGATGTAGTGTATAAGAGTAGGCCCATACTCTATTTAACCATATTTCTTTCAATTATGTCCATTATTCACTACAATGTAGTCAAGCCTGTTTTGTGCCATGGCAAACTAAGCATGCACTACATACTGTTCCCACACCAAGGTATCTTTCTTTCTTATATTCTAAAGTTTCAAAGTAAACCTAGGAGCTTCCATATGTTCACTAAGCAAAGTCATTTTTCAGAAGGGCTCTTGAAATCTGACCTTTCCCATTCTATATGTTCCCCTATGCTGTAGAGATCTATGGAGTCCCATAGGAGTACACTTTATGTGCACACTCCTACTCCTACTGTACTTTAACTGTACATGCAGCGCTCCAAATACCATTAACTCAGGCACCATAAGGCCCCTTTCACACTGGGGCGGTTTGCAGGCGTTATTGCGCTAAAAATAGCGCCTGCAAACCAACCCAAAACAGCTGTTGCTGTGTCTTCAGTGTGAAAGCCAGAGGGTTTGCGGGCGGTATTAACCCGTTTTCGGCGGCTTGCGGGGGGTAAAACCACCCCGCTAGCGGCCGAAATGCGCCGCTAAAACGACGGTAAAGCGGCGCTAAATATAGCGCCGCTTTACCGCCAGCGCCCCCAATGCCCCGGTGTGAGAGTAGCCTAAAGCCCCATACACATGCACGGATTATACGAGGACCAGGTCCGTCGGATCATGTCCGTCGTACTTTGTCCGATGTTGGTTTTGCGTACACACGGTCGGACAAAGTTGTCGGAAAATCCGATCATTCTGAACGTGGTGACGTTTTTTGCCTACGACGGGACTACGTAGAGGCCAGTAGCCAATAGCTTTGGTGTTGTAATGTGATCTGAGCATGCGTAGCACTTTGTCCGTCGGAATTCGCTACACACGATCGGATTTGGTGTGATCGGACTTTGTTGTCAAAAAATCTATCCAGCAGGAGATAGGACTTTGTCCGTCGGACAATCCGATGGAAACTGTCCGATGGTGCCTACACACGGTCGGAATTTCCGACAACATTGTCTGATAGGACAGAATCCATCGGAAAATCCGACCGTGTGTATGGGGCTTAAGAGAGATTTACAGCGGTCTGCTCCAAAGCACAGCCAGGTAGATAACACCAATTTCTCTATTGCAGTTATAGACTGTAGGGGGAATAAAGTAGTGTTTTTCTACCACCAGTCTGCTGACTGGACAGTGAAGGAGCAGCAGACTGATGAGGTCATCTTTCTGCTCAATGCGGCCTCGCTTCCTATCAGCATGTTCTTTGTTAGCGCATTTACAATCAGCACCTGATTGTCTTCCAGTCCTTCCCAGTGTAAATGCTGCTGTGCAAGAGGCAGATGGAAAGTCAAATTCAAGTACATACACGCTCTTCAACTACTTTAACTAAGTTATTATTAAACACAAAGTTGCCTTTATCTGTGCAGTTTATATATTCCTGGATTTCAGGCATATATAAATATAAAACATAAAAGAAAATAAAACAATCCAGCATGCTAAATGGGTTAATTTAAAAAAGCAGCAAGTTTCAGTTGTTCACAACCCCTAAAGACTGGGCTAAAAACAAATGTTATTTGTCTATTTTCTGTGTTGGGTAAATGTTTTTCACTAACTTAGAACGGAAAATATCACATTTGACCACTAAGTGGCGCCAAATATAATACAATTTTCCTTTGATACTTAGCACCATCTAGTTGCCAAATGCAATGTTTTATATTTTAAATCAATGAAAAACATTCAAGCTGTACAGGAAATAGACTAATAACCCATTCGCACAGAACGAATGTACATGCACTTTCACTGATTTTATAAATAAACCGTATAGTCCTCATCATCTCTGGCAGGTGTATTTTTTCTCTAGTACATATTATTTATAATATACAGATGAATACATTTTATTGTGATGTGACGTAAAAAATTATAAAAAATGTGTTTACTTAGTAAAGAAAAATGTGCCTGTTTTCATCTTGCAGGCTTACAATATAAAATAGGCTTAGCGCTGCATTCCTGTGCCAGTGGGTAGATACAAGCAGTGTTCATCTCTCTGTGGACAGTTCACATCTGAGAATTGTGACTTCCAATCAATGTCTTTTATACCCAAGCTTTGTGTGTCATCACAATAGTTGCTTTTGAGGAAATGATATGAGCAATCACAGTTACCTATTATCTAGGGATAATAGGGGCACTGAGTTGTGTCTTTAAACAATTGGCTTTCAATTGCTGTATGCTCCAAAATAAGCCTAATTAAATTTTTTTCAGCAATAGTTATTGCGAATACAAACCTGTAGCAACATTTTATATCCTTATTTACCATGAAAAGCAGGCACCTCTGGCTGCCCGCACGCTGTATTTGATCCCTATTTAATGCACTTTCAGCAGTGAAGGAAATGAGGAACTCGCTCCTAACCTGCTCTTTCCAACCTCATGATTTAGAGTATAAACAGAAAAGTCAGTGCTACTACCCATACAACATATAGATAGCAGAGCTCCCGGGTGCTCGATCCACAGTCGACGGCTGAGTAAAGTAATGTAGGAAAAATGATCCACACTCTGGTTGTTGCTCTTTAAAAAATCTTAGTTTTTATTGACAAGCCACAGTGAACAAACGCCGATGAAAACAGTTGACCCGTTTCAGCCTATAAGGCCTTATAGGCTGAAACGGGTCAACTGTTTTCATTAGCGTTTGTTAATAATAAAAATTAAGATTTTTTAAAGAGCAACAACCAGAGTGCAAATAATTTTTCCTACATTACTCATGGTTTAGGTACCATGTTATCTACAAAGTAAAGATCAAAATTCAATTTTGATCCATGTATGGGCAGGCTGAATGTAAGCAAGTCGATCCATTGATCTAGCAGATTTTTCTACATACGATTACTGCCAGCAGGTAAAGCCGCTAACAGTAATCATTGTATTCTGCCAGCCAGAAAGGCTCCCCAGGCCACCCCCAATATACAATAGGGCTTCGGGAGGGATTCCCCCATCAACACTGACTGTGTAAATGGGGGAATCAAGTGATTTTCTTTTCTTTGTTTCATTGATGGCAGGGGTCTCAAACTGGCGGCCCTCCAGCTGTTGCAAAACTACAAGTCCCATGAAGCATTGTAAGGCTGACAGTTACAAGCATGACTCCCACAGGCAGAGGCATGATGGGACTTGTAGTTTTGCAACAGCTGGAGGGCTGCCAGATGAGACCCCTGATCTATGGGCTGCCTAAAATTGTTTTGGGCTGATGGATTCATCGATGTATCTGACCAGCTGCCTTGCATTGTGGTGCCATTCATTTTGAATAACACCGCAACGCACTGTACTGAAGCAGCCATAGTGTGCACTGTGGTGTTCTGCATTGTTAAAAAGGGTCCTATGCGTTTTTTTATTTTTTTGTCCTTTTCAGTATAGTAGCGTCAGAGGACTGTAACCTGGGTTAATCTGGATAATTTAAACCCTTCCTGTAGCAAATAAAATAGGCAGATTGCCTTGTTCTTAGATCCGGACTTTGTTGGGAAAAACAGCTCAACCCTGCTGGTGTGAACAGGTCCAGAGAGAAATTAAGATGCACAATGAAACGATTGTAGCAGTTGTAATAATTAGCCCTGAATTGTATCAACCTTTATTTTTCTATGCTACTTTTGTAAATGTTGGAGACATCAACTATTTAAACAAATCCTATGGTTACTTGGACCTTGTCCTTAAAGTAGATCTAAAAGAAATCACTAAAATATCATGTAAGCTTTATCATATTAACGGGTTAAACTTAGGCATGTTACGTATGCCCCAAAAAAGTCACCATATTACATAGGGTATACATAAAAGCCCTGTCCCTCTCTCCCGCTGCCCTCCACTTGTAGCTTTTATTGGCAAATCAAACAACTCCTGGCTGTCAGAACGACAGCCAGGACTTGTTCTGTAACAAGGCTCTAACACTATAAAAATGCAGCCACTGCTATGTAAACAATGTTTGTAAAGACAGTTCAGGAGCTCAATTGACAAAAACAATGTAATATTGTAACTTGTATTTCCTTTGTTTCAGTCATATGCATATCCAAGGGGTGACCTTTGATCCACATATGATGTTAGTAATGTCATGTGCAAAAGTGAAAAAAAGCTTTTATTTAATTTGTAAATAACTTTGCAACACTTTGTACCATAATCATAATTTTAGTGTCATTATAAACAGGACAAATTAAAGAATACAATGTATAGATTTTATCTACTGTAATACAATTTTTTAACTGACATGGAGGAAAGTAGAAAAAGGTGCATGTCTTTAGTTGTTTATAGTGGGCAATTGTTATTTCATTGTGAAAGTGTACCTGTCATTCCTGTAAACCTCACGGCTATCTCTCTGCACCAAGCGTTCCACCCCCAGGGTGCCCAGCCATGTTATTTGCATCCATTCTCATGTACGCAGCACCTTTTACTGTGTTTTGCAGTGCCCTGCATTGCTAGACAGCACCTGATTGTTGGACCACCTGATTTCCCTCCCCAGCACCCTCCACAGTGCAAATAAAATCCAGCTCAAGCAGGTACGCCCTGATTGCTGATGGAAACTATTCTGCTGGGCTGGCTGTGTGGGTTCGGTGTCTAGGAAGAAATGGACGCTTAGCAACAGCAGTGGCATCACTAGGGTTGGTGTCACCTGGTGCAGTAAAACATGGTGTTACCCCCCCCCCCCCAATAAGGGTGAAAGAGAGAGGGAGATGGGAGGGAGTTGGTAGGGGAAGGGGGTTTGAGAGAGAGGGGGTGAGAGAGAGGTGGTGGGGGTGAGAGAGGAGGAATGAGAGAGAGAGGGGGGTGAGAGAGAGGTGGGGGAGTGAGAGAGGAGGAATGAGAGAGAGGGGTGGTGAGAGAGAGGTGGGGGGTGAGAGAGGGGGAATGAGAGAGAGAGAGGGGGTTGAGAGTGAAAGAGGGGGCGAGGGAGAGGGGGGTGAAAGAAAGAGGTTGGGGGGTAGAGAGAAAAAGAGACTTCTCTCACAATCTGTGATCATTCCCTAGAAGTGCATACTGTACAGCCTGAACATTCTCCTTTTACATATATCCTTGCCACACTCCTTTTAGATTCACTTTCCTTCACTTCTGCCCACCATCGTCGCTTCACTGCCCATTATGGGGAGGAGCCTTGGGGCCGCTTTCCCGGCTCTATATGTGCGACAGAAGGGAAAAGATGATGTGGGTGACGGAATTCGCAGCGGGGCAATACCTGGATTCTGGCCGCTAGCTATGCTACTGGCACCCAGCCCCCTCCAAATTATGCTGTGTATCAACCCTGGAAGTAGGAGTATGACAGCTGGGCACGGCAGCCAGGGTGGAGGCATATGTGGGGGCAGATGGCTTTTGGGGGGACGCAACTGAGATCTGCAGCGTCACCGTGTTCTTGACGTTCGGAATTTCTGACAACATTTGTGTGACCGTGTGTATGCAAGACAAGTTTGAGCCAACATCCGTCGGAAAAAAATCCACGGTTTTGTTGTCGGAATGTCCGATCGTCTGTACGCGGCATTAAGCCTCGTACACACGATCGGATTGTTGGTCAACAAAACCGCAGACTTTTGTCCGAAGGACATTGGCCCAAACTTGTTTTGCATACACACGGCCATACAATTGTTAGCCAAAAAATACGAACATAGTGACGTACTACATTGTTTTTCAGCTCTTTAGCGCCACCCTTTGGGCTCCTTCTGCTAATTTTGTGTAAGTAGAAGTTTGGTGAGTGTTGATTCGCGCTTTACCTTTTGCACTTTTCATTTTGTACTTTTCATTTTATGCTTTTCAGTTTGCACTTTTCAGTTAGTTTCTGAACGTCCGTTCGTCAACCAGCCATGTTGCGGAATCGGAGGAGACAACGTGTTATTTATTATTGGCCTTGGAGTTATTGCTTTGACATTATATTTTTGGATGCATAGAATGCACTTTTTGGTTAAGTTGTATTGGCAGATAGCATGTCTAATGTTATTTGTTTTCTTTTTTTAATCCACAATAAAAAAATTGTGGAGAATAATACTTGGCTATGTGTTTTACTTCAAATGACAGTTTGGGTGTAGGTTACATTTAAAAAAAATACAATGTAAAAATAACAAGGAACACCAACATAGTTGTATCTTAGATCTTATAAACTACGGGATAATGGTGTTGTGGTAACTTGCCCAAATAAAAAAAAAAAAAAGCATAATAATATTATTCTTGATATCACTAGAAAAAAAAGCCTTTGACAATTTGTTTGCAATAACTCCATCAGTATCACCAGCAAAGCAGCTTCATTATTATCCCATTAAAGAAGAAGAGAATTGTGCGCTGCATTTGAAGATTTCATAATTTGCCACGTCACAAATGTTAATTCTCCATTACGAACGCTAGTTTACAAGACCTACCGCTTCTGGCTCGTCCTTGCTTCCGAGCATGCGTGTTTGTACTTTGGACTTTTGTCTGACGGACTTGTGCACACACGCTCGGAAAATTGTCCACGGAAAATTGTAAAACCTGCTATCCAACATTTGTCCACGGAAAATCCGACAACAATTGTCCGATGGAGCGTACAAACGGTCAGATTTTCAGCCAACAGCCTGTCATCGAACATTTCCCGTCGGAAAATCAGATCGTGTGTACAAGGCTTTAAGGTTTGACCTCATATTATAGGGTTTTGGTAAATCTGAAGGAAAAAATCTACAAAAAATTGTATAGTGTGTATCCAGCTTTAGGGGGGTCGTGAGGTCTGAAGTGCGTGGATTTAGGATAATCTAAAGGTGTAAGCTGCACATGTGCAGTTCAGTGTACATTCTGCAGGTAAATTGTGAACAGTCAGCTACAGTAGGTGTATTTTATTGCGGAAGAGGCTTTGCATGTCACTTCGGCAATAATGAGCCTGCCTGTTGGCATTTTCTTCAGCCGTGGTTCCACTTTAACCCTTGCAGTGCAGGGCTCCCCTACTGCAAGAGTAGATTCTGTCTCATTCCTGCAGCTGGGCTTTAAAGATGCCGCAGATACTGAATGTCTCTGCCTATAATAATCTATGCATCCTATAAGATACTGCAGTTTTGTTTTGACGTTTATTATTATTTTAATTGATGTAACAGTTTATGGTAGATAAAGGATCTTGGAAATACCAGTAAGTCAAATATTATATATTAGTATAGATGCTTGAATAAAAATGCTGCTCATCTGAATCTCTCTTGTAGATCTGATCTATATATGTATGTGTATATACACACATATATATATGTGTGTGTGTGTGTGTGTGTGTGTGTGTGTGTGTGTGTGTGTGTGTGTGTGTGTGTGTGTGTGTAAATGGAGGATGAAATAGTGAGTGCCTATGTGCAGGTATACCGTAGATGGCATCCATGTGGATGTACAGGCTTGTCTGCCCATGTGCTTGTTCTCCCTGGGGAAGCGTAGGATGTGTAGTATAGTATGGAGCTTTGTGATCTCCCCCTCCTCCTCCAGCCTCTGTCCCTGTGTGTTAGTGACTCAGTGTTGCGCTGACTCACAGGTGGGGGAACGGGAAGCAGTAACCTTGCTACACACAGTGCTGCTCCACTCACACAAGCCTTCCCAGCAGCAGCAGCCCACCTCCAATCCACCCATGGAAATGCCCCCACATCACCTAATCTCCATCATTGATAAAGGTCTCACTCAGAGAGGCTGGCTACCCACACTGCCTCCTCCGCAGCCTGCTCTTTGTAATAAGACATGTGGCAGGAGCCCCCACACTTCATTCTCAAGGTCATCACAATGATCAATAGGCCCTCTCTTCCTGATAGACATACACACTCCCTGGAGATCAAGCACCCTTTATTAGGAGGTTTGATGGAGCCTTTAGAACATAGTGATATGACAGTGACATGTGCTGGCCTTTCCACCCACGTTCCTTCTTCCAATAAATACACCTAGGTCTTCATCCCCCCTGTGCTTACCCACTGAGCCATCAGATGGAGCTGGCGAATGATTGTTATTTTCTCTCCAGTGGTACTTCTACCTCACAATGATTTTTAACCACATCCGCCAAATCCGAAAACTTCATTTACAATGACTTGTTTGCTTTGTATGTGGGCGTTTCAATATCGTTCGTACAAGTCTTATTCTTTTCTGTTTTGCAAGCCAATCCATGATCGTGGCTCCCGAGTACTAACACAGGCCAATATTTTCAGTAAACATGTTCATTTTTAACTATCACTTCTTTGATTTTGCTAATTGCCTTCCAAAATGCTGCTTTTTTAAACTCAGTCTGCTGGTATGCTGGAAATGAAGCAGATGTTCTGTAACCCATAGCACATAATAAGTATTTACGCAATTTGTTTTGTAACCTAGACATGATATTTTAAAACCTCGATAATAACTCATAACTAAAATGTTGTATGATAAGGGTTAAACAAAATGTTTTGATCTTTCTATGCCTTGTTGAACGAAAAAAAAAAACTGACAGCTCTGGACGGAGCCACTGTACTAACCATCCGACGTTAGTGCAGCGATCTCCCCCGCTGAGCTGTTGTGTTCTTGTGTTCTGACAGGGGGGCGGCCCCCCATCAGAACACTCTGATCAGCGCTCCCCCGCCAAACGGTCAGCATTTTTTATTGAACCAGTGTTCTATTGAGAAATGCCCTCCATCAAAAAATGCCTCCGATGGGCCTGTGCACGCAAAGTATGCAACATCACTCCAGTTGCTTAAAACCGTACACCCTCCCCAAACCCCCCCCCCCACCCCCGGTCCCATTCTACTTACCTCCATGGCTTTAGTAGTAACGCAGCTGGTGTACCATCCTGGGGATTTGAAATCCCTGCTCTTCTCCCTCTTCTTTCTGCAGGGCTTCTGGGACAGATCAGAGCAATTCTGATAGGTCAGAACTGGAGCAGAGCCTTACTCAGATCTGCCCGGAAACACTGCAGAAAGAAAAGGGAGAAGAGCAGGGATTTCAAATCCCCAGACCGCTACACCTGCTGTGTGGGCACTGACAGCTCACACCCAAGGAGGTAAGTACAGTGGGGGCCAGGGAGAGTGTACAGTGTTAGTTTAACTTTTATTTTTTTCTGAAAAGGTGAATTAACCCTTTAATTTTGTTTTGTGCATTTTTGTGCAGACTACAGTTATTCTTGTGAGAACTCTATGCCTGGCGTGTATAAGATGTAATCACTGAGGACAGACCTCATCAGATAGTTTGAACTCACCAAATACCGATTCCATTTTATTCTGAACATCAGGTTACCGCAGATGACAGGATACAAACAGATGAATAGGTTGTAGTATTTATGCCGTCAAAAGATGATATTGTCTGTAGCTTACAATGCAGAATACATGTGCCCTGCTACATGTGGCTTGTTGGCTGCATCCATGACACAGGAAGTACAAACACAGGAAGAAAGGTGGAGCATTGCATATAAAGAAGTGTGTCATAACATAAGGGAAAAAGAACATAAAAAATGCCTCCGATGGGCCTGTGCACGCAAAGTATGCAACATCACTCCAGTTGCTTAAAACCGTACACCCTCCCCAAACCCCCCCCCCCACCCCCGGTCCCATTCTACTTACCTCCATGGCTTTAGTAGTAACGCAGCTGGTGTACCATCCTGGGGATTTGAAATCCCTGCTCTTCTCCTCCCTCCCTCCACAAAAGTTCACTAGATTGCAGCATGTGAACTAAATATAAACGTCCATAGAAAATGGTTAGGAAAACAGTCTATATAAATTCTATGCCCCGATGGGGCAGCACAACAGTTTTACATGCAATACATTATTACCAGTTTTTTTTTTTCACAATGCATGTAAAAAAGTGTACAATAGTGTTGCAACATTTAACAAACCGAACTGCGCCAAAGTGTGAAGATTATTAATATTATAATACAGGATTATAAGTATTTTTATAGCGCCAACGGTTTGCACAACACAAAATAAAAGGGAGACAGAACAGTTACAATACAGTTTGATATAAGAAGATTAGGAGGAGCTAACAAACTAAAAGGGAGGAGCAAGTGGTACAAAAGGTAATAACTGTGAGAGACGAGCTGACGGAGAGGTTAGAAATTTTAGGTGGAGGTCGGGTAGGCTTCCCTAAAGAGGTGAGTTTTCAGGGATCGACTCCATGCACACTGTGCGTTTAGTTCCGATGCATGAGACTCCAACATTTAGGTGCAGGCAGAAGCCACGGGTGAACAATCCAGGGATGCCCGGGGTGTAGAGGATGAAAGTAACATAGCGCAGGAGGTCAACGGAAGCAAGAAGGAACTTACCCTGCTGCTAGCCGAGTGACGCTATGGCGGGCGTGGAGCGGATCCTTTCCCAGCTATGGTTGGCTGCCACTATAAGGGGTACTGAATGGCTGCATGGTCAGGTCTCCTCCCTGCTGGAGAACCAGGCCTCCGGGACAGCGGTGGGGGGGCAGGAGCTCCCAAGTGCTCGGAGGTCTCTGCCTCTGAATCGCTTCTCGCCAGGACCCTCCCTCCAAGCTTTGCGCTGCGATAGGAGCCCCGACCAAGACCCATCAGGCCCACCAGTGAAGCATCCATCTGCTTCTGCAAAGGTGGAGCTCGGCAGGTGGGGCACAGGGACTAGACAATCCCGCAATTAGCAGGTCAGTCCCGGGTCTCGGGCACCTTCATTCCGGGACAATACAGTGTCCTGGAATGAAATTGACATAAAGAGCAAACCCCCCACCATAGAGCGCTGGCGCTCACGCCGCCTCCAGCTCCACCTGAGACTCTGGCCATTGGTTGCTATAGCTGCCTGGCGACTAGCAACCAGTGACCTCACAGCCGCGACTCACTCTGCCCATCATGCAAAGCGGAGGAGAAGTTAACTTTCTCCTCCTCCGCACCGAACGCTCTCCACCATGCCGGACGAGGCTGTCAGCGGGGGCAGCCTTTAAAGACACCAATCCACCGGCACTGCAGTCTGGGTTAGTATCTCCGTAGACACTGGACAGTGATCAGGAAAAGGGTAAAAAGCGCCCACCCAGCACATTTCTGCCCCCCACCTCTCTACTAGCACAAGTGGAAGGGGAGGGGGTCAGTAGTGGGGGGGTCTCTACTAAGGGAGGGGGTCAGTACTGTGGGGGGTCTGTACATAGTGGGGGGTCCATACTGAGGGAGGGGGGTCTATTCTTAGTCGGGGGTCTAAACTGATGGAGGAGGGGTTTGTATTTAGTGGGGGGTCCGTACTGAGGGAGGGGGATCCATACTGAGGGAAGGGGTCTATACTTAGTGGAGAGGGGGGTCCGTACTGAGGGAGGGGATGTATACTTAGTGGAGGGGGGTCCGTACTGAGGAAGGGGATCTATACTTAGTGGAGAGGGGGGTACGTACTGAGGGAGGGGGTCTATACTTAGTGGAGGGGGGGTCCGTACTGAGGGAGGGGGTCTATACTTAGTGGAAAGGGGGTCCGTACTGAGGAAGGGGGTCTATACTTAGTGGAGAGGGGGGTCTGTACTAAGGGAGGGGGGTCTGTACTGAGGGAGGGGGGTCCGTACTGAGAGAGGGGGTCTATATTTAGTGGAGAGGGGGGTCCGCAAAGGGAGGGGGTCTATACTTAGTGGAGTGGGGGTCCGTACTGAGGGAGGGGATCTATACTTAGTGGAGAGGGGGGTCCTTACTGAGGGAGGGGATCTATACTTAGTGGAGGGGGGTCCATACTGAGGGGGGGGTCTATACTTAGTGGAGGGGGGTCCGTACTGAGGGAGGTGGTCTATACATAGTGGAGAGGGGGGTCTGTACTAAGGGAGGGGGGTCTATTATTATAATGTAATAATAGAAATACATTTTAAGCATGGTGTTAGGATGATATAAGTGATGATATACAGTAAGCAGGGTGTTGGTGTTGGGATGATATAAGTGCTAAAACCAGCCATTCAAATTAAATCACTCGCCGCCAAAATCCAGTCAACCCCGAGACTACATTCAACATCTGTCAGCACGTCCCCCTACAGTGCGCAATGGTCAAAAGAGGGGCGGCAAGCGATCATCCGCAGGCGCCCAGGGCCCTGGGTGCTCGGGCCAGAAGACCAGGAGCCCGGTGGGCGGGTCCGGTGCCGGTAGGCAGGGCCAGCGGCGGCACGGATCCTCAGCGTCCAGGTCCTCTTCGCCTGGGCTGCTTCCAAGGGTGGCTCAACAGTCGCATGTCATTCATTCAGAGGGTGAGCTGTCTTGCTTGGAGGAGGAGGAAATGCACAGCCGCTCGGCACCGGTGGATTCGGGATCTGCGGCCTGGTGAGTCTTCCTCTTCAGGGTCAGACACAATGTTGCAGGACTTGCTAGCGGGTTTGCGGGATTTGGTTCAGCGGTTTGCAGCAGTAAAAGGTGTCCAAGCCCCACCGGTGTCAGCGTGGGTTCCACTGGGCGGTGGGTCAGTTGAGGGTGGCCCAGGGTCTGAGTCCAAGGGGGTGGCGCCCCCCGTCACAGAGCTCACCCCTTCCTCGGTGGGGTTAGTTGTGCTGGCCCCGGCCTCAGTGTCTGTAGGTTCAGTGTCAGCGGACAAGGCCCCTGCTTTGAGTGGCCGTTGGGGGCGCATTTGAAGCCTGAAGTCCCGGAAAAGATTTGCAAGGGTCAGTATGTGGAAATCTTCACTTTACTACCCCTGGAGAAATTTAATTTGGATAGGCTCAAGCCCGACGACATCAAGAAGGAGGATGAGAAGAAGCGATGGTTGATTCTGCGTTCCTTTCACAAACTGGCTGCAGGCGTTTGCCATTATGGCGAACATCATTGGAGAAAAGAATCCGGAACATTGTTCAGCACTCTTCATGGACGCCATTGGCAAGGCACACAGGGTCTACGGGGGACCTGCATGGCTACTGTATGATGAGCAGTTCCGTCAGCGGAGGGCCATCCATCCGTCCCTGCGCTGGGACCACAAGGACATTAGCCTCCGGATGCGACTGATGTCCTTGGCATGGGCCCCCGAACCAGCTGCCCCAGGACAACCGGCCACAAAGCAGTGGGGTTTCTGCTGGCAGTACAACGAGGGATCATGTAAGTTTGGAGGAGATTGCCGCTTTAAACATGAATGCTCCGGCTGCAGAGGTTCGCAGCTCATGTCCCACTGTTTCAAAAAAGGTAAGGGCCGTGCCGGAGAGTTTGCTAACAAGAGGGGTGACGCCAGTGAGGGGGGACAGGATGCAACCTTTCCTAAATAGATATGCAGACCAGGATACTGCTCGGCTGTTGAGTGCGGGATTCTCAGAGGGTTTTCGGATCCCATGTTCATTGGCTACTGTCCCACCTATGGCACAGAATTTGTGCTCAGCCTTGCAGGATCCTGGAGTGGTTTCTGAAAAACTGGAAGTTGCCCTGAGTCGCATGGCTGGGCCTTTCCCGGAGAAACCTTTGCCAGATTTGGTGATCTTGCTTCTGGGGATAGTGCCCAAGAAGGAGACTCATATGTTTCGCCTTATTCGCCACCTTTCTTTCCCGAAGGATGGGTCAGTCAATAACGCAATATATTCGGAGGCGTGTAGGGTGTCTTACACTTCCTTTGATGCAGCTGTTGGCTGAGTTTGCCGCTATGGGACAGGGGCCCTGATGGCTAAATCCGACATTGAATCTGCATTTTGCTTGCTTCCGGTCCATCCGGACAGCTTCCGCCTGCTTGGTTACTGCTGGCTGCTCCATTTCCTGTGCTTTTTCGAGACGTTCAGCTCCTTTGTCGAATGAGTTGTTTGGGATGTCTCGGGGCTGAATTCCATAATTCATTATTTGGATGATTTCCTTTGTGTGGGGCAGCCTTCCTCTAACAGGTGTGCAGTTCTTCTATCCACGCTGCAGCACATTGTGGGTCGATTTGGGATCCCCTTGGCCGAGGATAAAACGGAGGGCCCGACTACCACTATTAATTTTCTGGGCATAGTTCACCTGTGCCATGGAATGTTGCCTGCCGGAGGATAAGCTGATGGTCCTCAATATGGAGATTCGTGGGATCTTGGGACTCCGCAAGATTCAGCTTCGAAAGCTACAATCTTTGTTAGGTAAGTTGAATTCTGCATGTCGCATTATTCCCATGGGCAAGGTGTTTTGCCGACGGCTGTCAGCTGCCACCGCTGGAGTACGGTCTCCCACTCATTTTATCTGTCTCAATAGGGAACATTGAGAGGACTTGAGGGTGTGGCACACATTTTTGGAAACCTATAATGGGAGGTCAGTTTGGGTCCGGTGAGCAACTTTGACTTGGAACTGTTCACGGACGCAACCGGTTCGACTGGTCATGGGGCCTTTTACCATGGTCACGTCAGTGCGGGGCCTTGGCCCCGATCGTGCAAAGAGGCGGGCCTTCTCAGTAACCTGGTGTTCCTTGAGCTTTTTCCAGTGGTGCTGGCTATGGAAATATGGGCTGAGCCATTTCGGGATTTGAAAGCACGGCTTAATTGTGACAACCTGGAAGTGGTTCAAGTCATTAACCGCATCTCTGTGTCTTTACAACCTGTGGTAGAGCTTCTTCGACCCATGGTTCTGTGCTGCCTTTGGTTAAATATTTTTCTGTATGCTGTACACCTCCCTGGGGTCGAAACTACTTTGGCTGACTCCTTGGAGTCGAAAGGCTGCTATGGCCATTTGTACTCCATTCCATGTGTGGTCTCATTAATTATAGGTAACGATAAGGGATTGGGTTGAGTACGAGTATGGTTGGGCAGAAATTAAGAAAGTTGGGGACATCTGGCCTACACTGGTCAAGGCTTGCTGACAGCAGCTTGTAAAAGTCTATGACATGCTGACAGCTGCTGCAAGTGCACTAAGTGGAACTAACACTTAGGGCAGAATGCACCTAGGGACAAATGTAGGGAAAGCAAGCAAGCAATCTGCTCTACATGCATTCATCCCTGGGCGCATACTGTCCTAAATGCTAGCAGTGCTTGGTATGCTGTCCAGCTGCAGCAGCTGTCAGCCTCTCATAGACTTTTACAGGCTGCAGGCTGGATGGTAAATTTTGGCTAAATGCCCAGTGTGCATAGCCAGTAGCCAATAGCTGCCCTAGCGTCGGTTTTCGTCTGTCGGACTAGCATACAGGCGAGCCAATTTCTCGATAGGAACTGGGTCCGGCATGTTCTATTTCTAAAGTCCGTCTGATTTTTGGACAGCAAAGGTCCGATGAAGTCCACACACGATCGAATTGTCTGGCGGATTTGTTCCGTCGGGCCTTTGCTGTCAAAGTCCGGTCGTGTGTACACGGCATTAGAGTCAGTTCACACCAGATACTTTCCAGTGTGTTTGCCATGTATTCCAATGGACCTAGTTCACACCAGTGCGGTCAAGTGCTTTCAACAAAAGTACAACCTACTGCATTTTTTTCATCTGGGAACACATCGAAATGCTTGTCAATGCAACAGAGCACACATAAACACAGATAATAAAGCCTTTTCAAGTGTGAAAAAGGGGGAAAACTCATTGCAAAAATGCTTTAAAAACAAGGTAAAAACTTGGTATTTGCATGCAAAAAAACACCCCGGACTGCTGGAATTATGTTATTTATGTTATTCCAATTACAGAATTGATGATTTGAGTAATATTTCAAGATGATGAGAAGTCCAGAAGAATGCTACTTTACTCATTATGCACTTCAAACGTGCTAAAAAGCAAAAGTGAAAAAAAAAGGATTGGTAATATTGTTTTCAGATTGTGATTACTGTTTTTAATGATGATATTTTATGTTTGAAATTGTCTGCAATTTTAACGTCATGAAATTACACTCTCCATCGTTCAGTTCATGGTGAATGCCAGAAAAGGAGCTTACATTATGTATGGATGATAGTGGGAAGGGAATGAGAGTGGCTGGTGCAGAATGCAAGGTGAATGATGTGGAAGTCGGGGTAGATAATGTAGGGGAAGGGGTTAATGGCAGGTTTTGGAATCGCATGCTGATGGCTATTAACTCTCAAAAGGTTTCTTAGTCTTAGGAGTGTGTTTAAGTTGAGGTTCGGGGTTTGTAGTCTCTTTTTTGTTGTCATTAAAATATGTTTCTGTAGCGCCATAACCCCTGCGGGGCGGCTGTGTATTTTCTTGGCTTACCAATTACCTCCTCCTTGGAGCTCGTCGTTCGTTTTCTAGGGGATCCCAGGGTTAGTACCCAGTAATTTCAGAAGCTGACACTCAAATGTCCTTTTGAGGATTTTTATTTGCATAAACGTAACGTTCAAATATAACACAGCCTCTTAGTTGGGAATAGAGGGCACGGGTGATAAAGCTCAGGCACTTCAGAACTGCTGACATCAAATGAATGTCTCTTTAGGTAGCCCAGAGAGTAGCCACTCGCAACTGGGCACTTCACTGTTGGATTTAGCAGCCAACAAAAGATTCAAAGATTTCCAAAGTCTCTGAGACAGACTAGGTTGTAACTGAAAGATGAGTTAGGAACTTTTCCTACGGTACCTAAATCTTCCAGCCGTTTCGGCGATACCGTAAGATTCACTAGTGTCCATACAAACTCAGCTCCCAGGCTCTTACCGAGCAGCCAGCTTCTTGGCCCTCCTCCGAAGAGACCTCCCCTGGTCGCTTGTCGAGTTGCTGTGTCTCTTCAATCCTGAGAGGACACCGGGACACCTCAGAATCCTCCTTCAGTTACTGGGCCTCGAACTAGCCAGTTCCAAGGCTCGGGAACGGACGGATCCCCACCCCAGACCATGAGGGCCTCTGGGGCTGGTAAGGGTGACCAGGCTTATGGGGGCAGCAGACACTCCTGTGTCCGGGACCCCTCACGGGTTTGGTCCAGACCGGAAACCAGGAATCAAAGAGCAAGCTGAACCCTGAACACATGACTCCAGCATTTTAAATACCCCTTTCCAGAATACAAAGCAGGGCCAGACACGCCCACTGATTGGCTCAGAGAAAGATTAGTACTTAACACGTCCAATCAGACTGCGTTCTCAGCCTGTCACAGGTGCTTCACCGCACCTATGACCAGGCAGAACTCCAGTACAGCCCAGTCAAGCTGATGCCAAAGTAAATGACCTAAACAATTAACCCCCAGAACTCAGTTACAGTTCTGGAAAAACTAAATTTACACTATAGCGCACACTTTAGAAAAGTGTCGGTGCTACATTTCTTAATATGTTATCTTATCAGGAAATGGTTTTCTTTACTTGCTGATGTAAGCATGCTTGTTTTTGTTTAAAATTATTATTATTTTTGTGTAAATATGTTTTTATTAAAGAGCTGTATGTTTGTATGATTTTTTTTTTAATCAAAAAATTATATTATGTATGTTGTGTATGCTTACTGTATATGACTAGATCCAGTGGTATGCCAAGAAGTGCCTTCAGGGGAGCACCACTGCTTATTAAATAAATTCTTTATAAAACTACAAATGTTTAGGAAACACTCATATACCAGATGGGTCTTACCAGTTCGTAAAGTCAAGTCAGGATTTAAGAAGGAGTCTACAGGTTGGTACATCTGTTGGATTGCTATAAACTAGGAGAAGATGCTAAAAAAATATTGTTGAATTTAAACACCCTGCATCATGAAATTCAAAGAGAAGTATGGCCAAAGCCTTTTTGGCCATACTTCTCTTGTGGGTCACAGGAGTGCATTTACTTTTTACTCTGCTGTGACCCAAAATAAGCCAACAGTGTGAGCTGACATAACAGCTTCTCCAGGCTCCTGAAGGATCTTGGTCATATTCTCGGGATCCACCCAGCTGTCTGATTGACGGCTGATTCCACGTCTCAGCTGTGTCTGCCCTCTATCCAGCCTGGTGCTCCAGTGAGCACTGGAGTGGCAGAGCGGAGAGCGGTGACTGGTAGTCACCACTCTCCACTCTGAGCAGACCAATAATTGATTGATCAGAGGTTATGTGATCACTCCATTCTTGAGAGTTGGTCTGAGAGCCAACATTGGATAACTGCAGCATCACACTGGTGCTGTTGCATAGAGACGCCCAAGCTGTGAACAGAATATTCACTTAACATTTCCATAAAAATCTAAATTTTTTACAAAGGAATTAATTAATGTCTAGATACATACAATGGGTGTCCGACCAAAAAAAAAAAAAAAACACAAACAATTCGAAAGCAATTAATAATTTCCATAGGGAAAGGGAAAAAGAATGATCAAATAATCATACTATTCTTCATCTTATCCTTAGGGAGACTATTAATTGCTCTTGCTTTGTTTTTATATTCTACTATCAGCTGAACTTCTAGAGTTGCATTCTCGGTTCTCTGAGAGCCCCTGCCGCTGGGACGGTACATACCCACATATCTTTTAATAGATGGACAGTCTTAGTATCTCCTAGACATACAGTATATTGATGTCTTTTACAAAAATTGTATGAAATCTCTTAAGTTACGTTCTGTGATTTGTTGTGCACTTATCATAACACTCCTGAGGAAGCAGAAATCAATTTAGCTGCAAAACACGAGTTGCGCAGTCCCCATTTCACTTCAGAACGAGGAAGATACATACATATTTCCTAAAAAAATGATTGTGGATATATAAAATAGTAGCTGGGCAGTGTAATTTGGGAATGTCTTAGTAGGGAAGTTTACTGATGTAATATCCAACAGGACCATCATGCACATCCTTGTTTTTATAGTATTTGATCTTACATAGCTTTAATCTGTATACAAAAAACCTTGAATTGCATACATAATTTGTTGTAAGTAGTCCTATTAAAAGTCAGAGTTTTTCTAAAGTGTCCCATTAGGCCGGGTTCACACATATGCAAATTGGATGCAGATTTCCCTGCATCCAATTCACATGACAGGAGAATGTGACCAGTTCTCAATGGAGCCGGTTCACACATGTCCGGGTTGGCTGCCGTCCACATTTAAAAAGGATCCTGTGTGTCTTTGGTTCTGATTCAGGTGAGAATTCGGGCAAAAATTTGGACCTGATTCGCACCTGAATCGGTGAACGCACCGGATCCCATGCTGTGAACCGCGGCCACAGCATATGTAAAAAAAGTAAAACTTTTTTTTGTCATTTTGGATAGAGTAAAGCCCCATACACACGGTCGGATTTTCCCATGGATTCTGTCCTATCGGACAATGTTGTCGGAAAATCCGACCGTGTGTAGGCACCATCGGACAGTTTCCATCGGATTGTCCAATGGACAAAGTCCTATCTCCTGCTGGATAGATTTTTCGACAACAAAGTCCGATCACACCAAATCCGATCGTGTGTATCGAATTCCTGACGGACAAAGTGCCAGGCATGCTCAGATCACATTACAAGACCAAAGCTATTGGCTACTAGCCTCTACGTAGTCCCGTCGTACGCAACAAACGTCACCACGTTCAGAATGATCGGATTTTCCGACAACTTTGTCCGACCGTGTGTACACAAAACCAACATCGGACAAAGTACGACGGACATGATCCGACGGACCTGGTCCTCGGATAATCCGCGCGTGTGTATGGGGCTTAAGGGAGGGTTACAACCCGTGTCAGTTTTTTTTTTTTTTTTTGCCATCTGTGTAATATTGTGGAGATTTCCCTTCCTATCCCATAGCCAAAACAGGAAGTGAGAGGAAATCCACCAAAAGTGAGTGAATCCCTAGTCTTCATCAGAAATGGTGTCCCCATTGGAAGATTTCCCCCCGATTCCTGTTCTAATGTCAACCCATAATTTGGCATTTTCTTTTACGTTCACTTTCAATGATATGGATAAATAGAGAGGGTAACTCTCTCTAATGGGGGCACCAACAGCAATACAAACTTACAGGTGTTCTAATCTCTCTCCACTCTATCCAAACCCCCCCCCCCCCCCAAAAAAAAATAAGAAAAATAAAAACATTTTTGCCTTTAGTGACGCTTTAATGATTTTTTTATTCAAACAGCCCCCTCCTTAACATTATATGGAGATGAAGAGCTAAATAGATTTTTTCAGCATGTAAAATGGTAAGCAGCTATTGTTAAAATATTTGTTTTAAATGTATGCTGTGTGAATGGAAGGAACATGTAAGAAGTATAAAGTAAGTGATATCCTTATCTGGCAGCAAAAGCAGAAATACACTTTAGGTGCTGCAGCATATACACAGATCAGCCATAACTTTATGACCGGTTAAGGGATTAACATTGATTACCTTGTTACAATGGCATCTGAAAGTCAGTGCGATATATTGGTCAGCAAGTAAACATGTTGTCCCTGAAGTTGATGTGTTGAAAGCAGAAAAAATAGGCATCACAGTTTGCTGTGTGTGGGGCTGCATAGCTGCAGACTGGTCAGGGTGCCCATGCTGACATGTGTCCACAGCCAAAAGTGCCTGCATTGAGCATCAGAACTGGACGATGGAGCAATGGAAGAAGGTGGCCTGGTCTAATGAATCACATTATCTTTCACATCATATAGCTGGCTGAGTGTATTGCCTAACTGAGGAAGAGATGACATCAGGATGCAGTGTGGCGAGAAGGAAAGCCGGTGGGCTCTGTCACACTGCAAATATAGTTTGAGATTGATTTGAGGAATGCAACGAGTTTGAGTTTTTTATCTGGCCTCCAAATTCTTTAGATCTCAGTCCAGTCGAGCATCTGTGGGATGTGCTGCAAAAAAAAAGTACAATCCACAGAAGCCCCAGCTCTCAACTTACAGGCCTTAAAGGATGTGCTACTGATGGCTTGCTGACAGATACCAAAGCATACCTTCAGAGGCCTAGTGGAGTCCATGCCTCGATGGGTCGGGCTGTTTTAGTGACAATAGGGGTACCTACCCAATATAAGGTGGGTGGTCATAAAGTGATGACTAATCAATGTATTTTTTTAATAGGAGGCCAATACTTTAAACATATACGGTAAACATTTTAAAATATTTATTTTACAAACACACTTTAAAAACATGGTCCACCAATGTCACTGGTGTCACAGAACATTATGGGTTTTGTAACAAGGGATCAGAATGTGTTCTATTCAGACGGCCTCTAGGTCCAGGCAAAAAATAACTAACTTTAAACCTGCTCTCTGCCACATTGTAAACCTAATCTATCTAACCCTGTAAAGCAAAACTCGTACTTACCTATTCCACAGCCGATCTATTCCGGTCTCCAGCGGCGGATGCTGTGTGCAGGAGAGGACCGACAACGGCTGTGAAATGGCTGGTAAGTGACATCACCCATAGAGTTATGCCGTGTACACACAAGCGGATTTTCCGTCGGAAAAATCTTGCATGGTTATTCCGATGGAATTCCACTCAAACTTGGCTTGCATACACACGGTCACACAAATGTTCGCCGACGAGCCGAGAAAATGAAGTTCAATGCTTCCGAGCATGCAACGAATTGTTTCCGAGCATGCTTAGGAATTTTGCGCATCGGAATTGGTACAGACGATAGGAATTTCCGATTTAAATTTTTTCCGACCGAAAAATTGAGAACCTGCTCTCAATCTTTTGCTGGCTGGAATTCCGCCAGCAAAAGTCTGATGGAGCATACACACGGTCGCATTTTCCAACCAAAAAATGCTCTCATCAGACTTTTGCTGGCGGAATTTCCGATCGTGTGTACGCGGCATAACTGTAGGGCTTCCGTTTTCGGCTGTCTCTCCTTCACCTGCCTCTCCTGCACCCACCTCCACACTGAAGCCGCCACTGACAGCTGATGCTGGCACCGGACAGGATCGACTGCAGAATAGGTAAGTATAGCGATTTTTGCTTTACAGGAGTCGATTGATTAGGTTTAGAATGTGGCAGAGAGCAGGTTTAGCATTGGTTTTACCTGAACTTCCTCTGGAATCAGCCATACAGAGCAGGGAGAGAAGGGGGAGGAATGGCATCAGTCATTTCTTGGGCTCATTCAGCTGCAACGGATCATAATAATCTAATTAAAGCTGAAATCCAGGCTAAATTAATGTTATCCATTTACAAAAACAGTGTTTATTCTCACTTGGTGTCCTTGATGTATTTCCAGATAAGTAAAATAATGCAGCATCAAAAAACTCCTGCACTTTGCAAATGTGCAGGAGCTTTCTGTTATGAAGACTGATCACTTCTACTCTCTCTCCTTGTGAAGGGTAAATGGTCTTGTATCTGCCTCACCTGGAGTTTTCTGCAGGCAGTTTCTATTGGGTGGAATTGCTGGGTCCTTCCCACAACCGTGCTTTCTGCACAGTTACTGGCCAATGGTTTCTGCTATCACAGTTACTGGCCAATCGGCAGTAGCAGGCATCAAAAAGGAATGGGATAAACAGGCTCCTAGGCACTCTATATAGAAGGTGAATACTCATTAATACACCTTGAGTTATACAGGCATAGCTCCCAACTGTCCACCATTTGGCGGGATTACCCCTCTTTGGCAACCAAATCTCTGCATCCCTTATTCCTCCCTACATGTGCCTCTTTTGTGCACTATTCCACAACAAGAGTACTGGTGGAATAGTGCACATATACCTGGGTATATATAGTTTAGAATAGAGATACTCCAGATGAATGTTGCAGCAAAGTCCAGTTGCAGGGACCTCTGAGGATGATGTGGCATCTGTCTTTGTGTCGAGGAGACCCGAAGACAGGATCTACGGTGACGGAGAGATCCTTCAGCTGTTGTCCAAGTAACCTGAAATGCAGCTTCTTACCGGCAGAAACTGTGGTGTTACACTGGAAGTCATTGTCAGCCTATCTACTATCTACGACTTTGGTCTCATCCTAGTACAATGATGGCAAACCTTTTTGAGCCTGAGTGCCCAAACTGTAACACAAAACCAACTTAGTTTTTTCAAAGTGCCAACACCGCACTTAGTAAGAGAGACACAGCAACAATGCTTCCTCTGAACAGATGTCCTCTCACTCTCGGTTGCTCGTTGCGACACCCGCAACTGTCTCTCCGGGGGTGGTATGCTCTCAGTCTCTATCCCCTGGCTCACAGCGTGCTACTCCAGTCTCTCTCTCTTGCAGCAATGACTCCCCTCTCTCTCTCCGGGTGGTGATGCTGGGCATTAAAATTAACCCATAGCCTTCCGGGACTACATGTCCCATGGTGCACCTGTCCTGGTTCCTCATTGGTCCCTGGCTGCCGCCAATGCGATCTCTGCAAACACCGTTCTGTCCCTGTCCAGCGCTGCTCGACAAAAGAAGGGGGAAATACACTGACAACCCACGCTTGCTTCTCCCCTTGTCACAGTGGCGCCGCGCTTCTCATTCCCCCATCTTCGCTGTGTGGCGGGGAGGATTAGAGAGCGCAGACAGTAGTGACTTCCCAGTATAGCTGGCGTGCCCACAGGGAGAGCTCTGAATGCCAGTTGTGGCACGGGTGCCATAGGTTCGCCCTCACTGTCCTAGTAGTTTCCAATCTATCATGCAACAGGACCTCTAACTACCAAAAGTGCCCATCGGATGCCTAACCTGCCTCTAGCCTATGCTGTTTAATGAGCCCTAGGCTTAAACTAGCTATAGAATGTCAGACCACAATGGATATGTTTACTATAATAACAAGAGATCTTTATAACATCTACTGCAATAAACAGGTTCACCTAATATACGGAAAGGTGACCACTACAAGCATACAATAGCACAGACCTACAGTAGCTATCTGGCACTCTGCCTATTAGAAGCCCCCCTTTAATCCAAGAGTGCCCATCAAAGTCAACATTACATCTAGGAGTATCCATTAGAATCCCCCCTTATATCCTAAAGTGGGGGACTAGGGGAAGGCCATGGCTGGCTAGCTGACAGTGGATTCACTAGTCATTAAGATACAGACTGGAGCACCCACTGCCAGCCAACCGGGGTATTTTCAAGGATAGCTGCTGAGAGCCAGGTAAATGTTGTAGCGCACCATTTTTTGGAGACCTCTAATCCATATAAAATAATTGTACTATTAAAATGCCAAAGGTATTTCTATTGCACTAAGCTTTCCGCATTCCTTTAAACACTAATATAAAAGAAATGCAGTATTGAAAAAGTACTGATTACAGTAGTTTAAGTGATCTTTCCCTAGTTTGTCATGTTCATTATGATGGAGGTGTGAGGGTTTTTTATTGATGAATTATGTTGTGCTAAAAGGATCCCCTATTCAGAAGGGAGATGTACTTATGCTTTGTATCACATGGCATTGTATCATATTTTGCAAAAAAAATTGATCACAAAACAATACCACCAATTACGCAATGCAGAGGTGCAAAAGGGGTGTGCCCACATGTAATACCTTTGAGTATGTTCAAATGGCATAGAGCCTGAGATACTGAATATCACAAGAGATAACCTCAGTACTTTGGTTTGAGAAAAGCTGGACAGATAAACTAGAAATGTTAAGCTTACCCCCCATTGTTACCCCCCCAACTCTTGATATAGCATTTCAATAATGTGCAGAGCACATATCAAGAACATAAACATCTGCAGATATTTTAGTTAGTCTTAGAAACTATGTATAATGTCTGTTAGCTCTGCAAGTTATCCCAATTCAGGTATTCCAATGCCCCCCCCCCCCCCCTTACTATTTCATGGTTATTGCTGAAAATAAAAATGGCTTTAAAAAAAACCTACCTTGTATATGTGTGTAAAGGCAGAGTGCAGAATCCTCACCAACAGGACAGTAACAGTTGTAGCTGATGAGTCAACATTGCGGCTAACCAGTAAGTAAATGTCATGAAGATACGACGCTACGTAGTAATTATTCTAAAGAAAATGGTGAGGGCAAAGATGAAGAGTTCTTTCTGTACTAAAGAATTACAAATTCTATTAATATTAACTGCCTAAGTAAGGAAATGCTGCTATCATATGGAATTCAGTTTTAACTCTCTACGGATGTGGAAACCTGCAATGTCCACAGCGTTAAATAAGTGTGCAAACACCTTGACAACTGAAATAAATAACACCATATCCTCTGCTATTTTACTGGATGAAAATATTAAATTGTAGTGCTATGAGTTATCAAATGGTACAACATATCTGTTCTGTCATTTCATTTCTAAGCAGGCTAGGAGCTTGTTCAGCCTGTGGTACTTTAGTCACAATAAAAAAAAAAAAAAATACCTCCCATGTGTATAAGGGGTATCCCATGTCCCACCTTACTAAAAAAAAAAGTAGCATTTTAGTGGCATTCCATGCTTTTTTATTTTTACAAAGTAAACCAAGCTGGCAAGGAAATGTTACTTATCACCATTTTTTTTTTTGCAAACGTCACTTTTGCTGAAGTACATTGTGTACAGCATACAGATGTGCCACTTCACAGGCAAGTTTAGGGCATCCCCCAAGCATGTTTTAAAAGGAATCGGGCATTTATAATGTCCCACTTTATACATATTTAAAATTGATGCTCTATGCCAGTGGTCTCCAAACTGCAGCCTGGGGGCCGGATGCAGCCCTTTGCTTGCCTTTATCCAGCCCTTGGGGCACTGTTCCTACCACTGACACCAATGGTGGGGCACTATTCCTCCTAGTGACACCAATGATGGAGCACTATTCCTCCCAGTTACACCAATGATGGGGCACTATTCCTCCTAGTAACACCAATGATAAGACACTATTACTCCCACTGACACCAATGATGGGGCACTATTCGTCTCATTGACACCAATGATGGGACACTTTTCCTCTCATTGACACCAATGATGGGACACTTTTCCTCCCATTAACACCAATGATATGGCACTATTCCTGCCACTAACACCAATGATGGGCAACTTTTCCTCCCACTGACAATAATGGGGCACTTTTCCTCCCACTGACACCAATGATGGGCCACTTTTCCTCCCACTGACAACAATGATGGGGCACTTTTCCTCCCACTGACACCAATGATGAAATACTTTTCTTCCCATTGACACCAACGATGGGGTACTATTCTTCCCACTAATTCTAAAGTTGGGGCATAGTTTACCCCCACTGATGCCAGGACCATTTTTACCCCTGCTGGTCAAACTCCGGCCACCCTAAAGTCTGAGGAACAGTAAACTGGCCCTTTGTTTAGAAAGATTGGAGACCCTGCTCTATGCAAAATTATATATATATTTTTAAATTACACTAATACCTGTCCCCCAAGTCTTCCTGTTTTCATTGGGCTTTGAATTAGTGTTCAGAACTCAAATTTTGTCGAACCTCCTACAAACAAAACCCAGGTATGTTCGGTTCATCCCTGTGATATGGTACATTATGCACACCTGAGCCCATCACTCTGTGCATTACACATGCCCTAACCCCACACTTTGTGCATTACATACTTCTGACTAGGGTTGCACCAATATCATTACTAGTATCGGTACCGATAATGAGCATTTGCATGAGTACTTGTACTCGTGCAAATGCTCCGATGCTTTATCTTATACCTCCAGGAATGAAGAGGCGTCACTCCCAGAAGTCAGTGGGCGGAGAGAAGACAGAGGGAGTCAACACACTGGCAGGTACTATATTCCCAAGACAAATGCTTCTGTTTCGTCAGAATCTGCGACCCATCAGATTTGGTTACAAAAGTTATGTACCGTCAAAGCACCGCAACGCCCATCTTAATACACCCTGCACTCGGCTGCAGTAAGCCTGCAGTCAGAAGGCGGAAGCGGACATCTTGTTACACCCAGCCTGTGACAGACTCACAGACTCATCCGGGACAGAGGCTTTTGGAGGGGACTGAATGCTAGCCTCTTGCCTACCGACTATGGGCCATGGAATTTGAAGGAGCTACAAGCATTTAGGAAGATGTCCTGTTATGAAATGCAAAAGGACATTATTAAGGAGGCCATGATGGTCTCTGCCAGCTTGGGACTCAGTGGACAGATGTATGTGAATATTGCCTGTGGTCTGTCGCTATGGGCTGTGTACACTGTATACACCATTAGACAATAATAAATAATGAGAAATATATATCATGTAAACAATGCTTCTGGAATCTCAGGTAGTTTTGTATTAACTAATAATTATATTCATTATTAATATTTTTTTAAGCAATGGTTCAGACTTAGCTTCCTGTTGCCTTTTAGAGAAGTGTTAGGCGACAGGATCAAGGGTGAAGTCTCAGGGGTGTCTCTGTAGTTGCAGGTATGGGCCCTCCAGGTCTGCCACAGCTAGGGCCCTAAAGAGCATCAATATAGATCAACAGTAATGCCTTCAGCTGGTGAATCTCCTAGGCAAAATGTGTAGGCTAGGTTGTCCCCCACAGTGAATATTAGGCCCCGATCAGACTTCTGGGCACAGCAGCATAGACAGTTCTGCAGCAACCTTCCAAGCCTCAGCCTGAGGCAAGAGAGCTAGCACATAGCCTCCCTAAACTTTTATATGCTCCCCCATCATGCACTAGTGGCCTGGGCCTTCTACTGGGCTCGTTGGGGGAAATATAAGACTCAGCCTCGCAGGGAAACCTCATATTATAGCCAGTGATGCCAGTGATACCTATTGACAACAGTGAGAAACCACAACCCCACTGAGCTTGGAAAGAAACCAAGTGCACAGCTATACTTAGAGGTTTTCAGTAGGGATAAGCCAAACACCCCCGGTTCGGTTCGCAGCAGAACATGCGAACAGGCAAAAAATTTGTTCAAACACGCGGACACCATTAAAGTCTATGGGACACGAACGTGACAAATTAAAAGTGCTAATTTTAAGGGTTAATATGAAAGTTATTTTCATAAAAAGTGTTTGGGGACCCGGGTCCTGCCCCAGGGGACATGCATCAATGCAAAAAAAAGTTTTAAAAAAGGAAGTTTTTTTGGGAGCAGTGATTTTAATAATGCTTAAAGTGAAACAATAAAAGTGAAACATTCCTTTAAATTTCGTACCCGGGGGGTGTCGATAGTATGCCTGTAAAGTGGCGCATTTTTCCCATGTTTAGAACAGTCCCTGCACAAAATGACATTTCTAAAGTAAAAAAGGTAATTTAAAACTACTCGTGGCTATAATTAATTGTCGGGTCTCGGCAATACAGTTAAAAGTAATTGAAAAAAACGGCATGGGGGTCCCCCAAAAAATCCATACCAGGCCCTTTGGGTCTGGTATGAATATTAAGGGGAACCCGAACCAAAATTTAAAAAAAAAAATTGCGTGGGGGGTCCCCCCAAATTCCATACCAGGCCCTTCAAGTCTGGTATGGATATTAAGGGAAACCCTGTGCCAATTTTTTTTTTTAAATGGCGTAAGAGTCCCCCTCAAAATCCATACCAGACCTGAATTTAAGGGAATTCCACACCAGGCCCTTCAGGTCTGGTATGGAGTTTAAGGGGAACCCCACCATTGGGAAATTGGGAAGTCCCCGTGCATCAGAGAGGGGTGGGGTCACCCGGGTACATAAACGGGTGGCCCGCCCCCTGTGACACCACGAGGAAGCCATTAGGAAGTCCCCGTGCGTCAGAGGAGGGCGGGGCAACCCGCCCTCAGTTATAAAAGAACTGTCACCTGAGAGGACGGTCATTACGGCGTTTTTTTTTTTTCGTCGCCGGAGTGAGAGAAGAAGTCAAATGAACTTCATGGGACATTTTTATTTTTTTATTTTTTAATAAAGGACTTGTCCCAAGATGTGTCTTATGTTTTTTTAACATTATGACACTTTTTTTGTGAAATGGTAGGGGTACAATGTACCCGTTACCATTTCAAAAGGGGAGGGCGGGATCTGGGGGTCCCCTTGTTAAAGGTGGATTCCAGATTCCGATAAGCCCCCCACCCGCAGACCCCCACAACCACCAGGCAAGGGTTATGGGGATTTGGCTACCCCAAAGCACCCTCCCCATGTTGAGGGCATGTGGCCTGCTACGGTTCAGGAGGGGGGGGCGCAATCTTGTCCCTGATTTTGAGGGACTGTCCCTGATTTGGAGCAATGTCCCTCTGTCCCTCATTCCTCTTCATTTGTCCCTCATTTTGGTCTGATCTATATAGATGTATATAAGATGCACTTTTTATCTATCAAAAAGTGTTCTCCAGTGCTAAACCTTTCATTTGATTTCTAAACTGCTGCATTTGTAAATTCCAAAAGCCAATATAAAGGAATATTAGTGGTAAAAAAAGAACTTGTGCGTTTAACCAATCTTGTTTTTTTTTGTACAATTCTCCTTTAAGGGGGTGTGGCAAGGGGTGTGGCCTGCATACTTTTGCTGATAGGTGTCCCTCATTCCCATCTCACAAAGTTGGGAGGTATGCAGTTGGGAGCTATGCTAAAAGCATCATGGGGTGTTGAATCAGGGTGGTGTTTTTAGCTCACATAAAGGAGCTCTAGACTAAGAACAATCTCCACTCCAGCAGATTTCAGATTGGCATTAAAAAAAAACAACAAGCATTTCCAGAAAAAACAAGCACAAAAATGTTTCAAAATCAATGACGGCTATCAGATCTGTAGAATCTCTCCATGCTAATTCTAATAGTAACCCAGTTATGTACAGGTTACATTGTGTATAGGCAATATACTAACAGACGCTTTTTTTCTCTTCTACATTTTTCCATTTGCTGAATGGGTAAATTTTTAAAAGTCGGGGTTACAAAATGAGTTTTTACTTTATGGCAGTTGAAATCGTGTTAAAAAGGAAATCTTGTATATATAAATAAATAAGTGTGTGACTTGTGTGGGTGGCTTGTTCTCACGGGGGTGAGTTATCATTTTAAAACCTTTCAATACTGGTTTCCATCTCTCCAAAAACATCAAAATACTTTAACCGCTTCCTGACCGCCTCCTGCACATATACGTCAGCAGAATGGCACGGCCAGGCAAAACCACGTACAGGTACATGGCCCTTTAATTGCCTGGCCAGCGGCGCGCTCGCGACCCGGTAGGGAGCTCCGTGACCCCCGTGTTCCCTGTCATCGGGAAAGCCGATCAATGACGTCAGACGTCAGCCCCGCTCCCTAATGTAAAAAAACACACACACACGTCACAGCCCATAACCCCTCCCCTCCCCCTAGTGGTTAACTCTTTCACTGCCATTGTCATTTATACAGGAATCAATGCATTTAAATAGCATTGATTGCTGTATAAATGACAATGGTCCCAAAAATGTGTCAAAAATGTCCGATGTGTCCGCCATAATGTCGCAGTCACAATAAAAATCGCTGATCGCCGCCATTACTAGTAAAAAAAAAAATATTAATAAAAATGCTATAAAACTATCCCCTATTTTGTAAATGCTATAACTTTTGCGCAAACCAATCAATAATCGCTAATTGCGATTTTGTTTTACCAAAAATATGTAGAAGAATACGTATCGGCCTAAAATGAGGGAAAAAAATGTTTTTTTATATATTTTTTGGGGATATTTATTATAGCAAAAAGCAAAAAATATTGCATTTTTTTCAAAATTGTCGCTCTATTTTTGTTTACAGCGCAAAAAAAAAAAACGCAGGGGCGATCAAATACCACCAAAAGAAAGCTCTATTTGTGGGAAAAAAGGACGCCAATTTTGTTTTGGAGCCACGTCGCACGACCGTACAATTGTCAGTTAAAGCGACGCAGTGCCGAATCGCAAAAAGGGGCCTGGTCCTTTGGCTGCCTGAAGTGGTTAAAATACACTAGTACCTTTTCTAGATCATATCCTTTCGCTCTCTAGTCCAGGGGTGTCAAACTTATTGCAGGCCACATCAGCATTATGTTTGCACTAAAAGGGGACGGTTGTATCTGTAGGACTAGATGTCCAGCGCACCCCACTCCTCCTTACATCAGATGTCAAGAGCCCCTGTACCATCAGAAGTCAAGAGTCCCCCACCCTCATTTACTTCACAGTGCAACCCCTTACCTTGTGCTGCTGCCGGGAAGAAGCTGGAGGCGGAGCCGGGAAACAAAAGTCTGCAGAGTCTGGAGGAGGACCAGAGGAGGGCTGGAGTCAGCTGACTGCTGAGACCAGGGAAAGCAAAGAGGTGCAGGATCTGTAGGAGAAGTTCTGTCCTCCTCTCTGCTGCCGACTGCTGAGACAAGGGGGTGCAGGAGATGTCTGAGGGCCACATTAAATGGCCTGGGGTTGCCGCATTCAGCCCGCGGGCCTTGTTTTTAACACATGTGCTCTAGTCCATTATAATCTATAGAAATTGTTGTTCAAAAGTAAATTCTGATGCATTCCGGCTGTCACTCAAAAGTTTCACTTTCCTCACTCCTGGGATCACACCCGTATCTTTTTCCGATCACAGATCACCTGATACAATAGGTGTATGTAAAAGAAGATAAACAGAGCACAGAAAGCTTGCTGATCAAAATGTAAAGATCTGGAGGCCAGCTTTACACTTCCCAATTGTATACACTATGTAGCAGGGCCCTCCAGCTGCTACCAAACTACAAGTCCCATGAGGCATTGCAAGGCTGACAGTTACAAACATGACTCCCACAGGCAGAGGCATGATGGGGTTGTGTAGTTTTGCAACAGCTGGAGGGCCACCAGTTTGAGACCCCTGAATTGTACAGGCTATTACTGGATCCATCACTTCTTGATCTAGACATCATTTTCCAGCACTTAAAGCAATACTATTGCAGTTAACAATTCTTAGAAGTGATGGTTGCATTTGTTTTCTTTTTTAAGGTTTGTTTCTATTTTCACTTGGTAAACCAGCCAGTAAGTCTGTTATTTTTCAAAAGAACAAGCTCTCTTCCAGATAAACCAGTTACAGGGATGAGACAAACCATTTAACATTGACAGGAGTGCTTACACTATAAGCTTTAATTTATGTAAAACCTTTATCTCAAAAAGGTAAAACAAAAACTGTTTCCTGTAACTGATTCTAACGTGTGATCCAGAAATTGGCTTCAATTTGTTAGTGTATTTAGACCCACTAGTTCAGCTAACACTCCCCTCCCCCATGACTGAGAATGCTGCTGTCTGCTGTGCTCCCAGTGCTCCTTCATCCTGAATCACTTCAAAACAGAAGGCGTGTTACTGGCCAGATTACCAGATGAAAACACAGGCAAAATAGCCTAAAAAAAAAAAAGAAATCTAATGCAGCCACCACATCTATTGATTGGTAAGCTACAATTTATTACATTTTCGGTTTTGGGTTGAATATCACTTTAAATCTTCCTGCCAGGAAGTTCTATTACATACTTATACATAACACTATGATATTAGTAGCTAACGGTAGAGGGCAGCAGATCCACACACATATAGCCTGATACTACAAAGTCATTTATTCCAAACTGCATTTAACAAATGTAGTTTTAAATGCCAATGATAGTATTGTTGTACTTACCCATGACCACTAGATGTCAGTAAAGTCTGTGAAAACTGCTAAAGTGACAGTCCAGAGATGAGAATTTTTCATAACCTGTCCTGATGGGAATTTAGTGTCACTACAGATCAATGATCAACTTTTTTGAGGTTTCTTAACATCAAATATTAACCATTTTAAAATATTTTTTTCTTTGATTTATTGTCACAAGAAATGTAAAAGTTTGGAGCTGTTTGATATTTACTGCCACCAAATCATTACACTAGAATGACAGCTCTACAAAGCCATTTCAATAGAATATACTACATGCCAGACAAGACAAGTGTGGCAGAACAGACTAAAAATACAGAGCTAAGAGAAACGAAAGGGGGTGTCCTATTCTTACAGACTCTAATAGCCGAAATTCTTTTGGGTCGGCTGGCCCTTTAAATAAAAGATACTATTATAAATGATTTTTCACCGCTGATTATTCAGCAATGGTAACAAGGCATATGTAAAAAAAAATAAAAAATCAAGCCTACCTGCAACAAGTTAGGTGGTTCATTTTCCATCATCTACCAAAACCAAAATTAGTTTAGAGTGGACTTCAAATCTAATGCCGCGTACGCACAAGTGGATTTTCCATCAGAAAAATCTTGGATGGTTTTTCCGACGGAATTCCGCTCAAGCTTGGCTTGCATACACACGGTCACACAAAAGTTTGCATAACTTTCGACCGTCAAGAACGCAGTGACGTACAACACTACGACGAGCCGAGAAAATTAAGTTCAATGCTTCCGAGCATGCGTCAAATTGTTTCCGAGCATGCGTAGGAATTTGGCACGTCGGAATTGCTACAGACGATCGGAATTTCCAATCGGAACTTTTTCTGACCGAAAAATTGAGAACCTGCTCTCAATCTTTTGCTGGCTGGAATTCGGCCAGCAAAAATCCGATGGAGCATACACACGGTCACATTTTCCGACTAAAAGCTCTCATCGGTCTTTTGCTGGCCGAATTTCCGATCGTGTGTACGCGGCATAAGACACATTTGCAAAGATCAGCTAAGCAGCTGCATAGAGTCAGAGCACTCAGCTTAGTTTTCATGCCTGGACTTTGCAGAGAATTATCCAGCATATACTGTACCGTAAAGGTCCAAGCACTTCTTAGCTTCATGCAGAATTTGTTCTTCACAGACACAGGCTGAACTCCATGCAGATAATAAAGAAAATGTAATTTAATGCAGAGGTGAATTTATAAAAATAGCACATTTTCAATACAGCTAGCATAAATACAGCTAGCATAAATACCCCAAACTATCGTTATCCACTATAGACCCGCGCTATAGCCAAATGACGGCTACAGCGCGGATCTGATGTGCCGGGACTACGTCTATTGACGTCGCCCCAGCAACGAGCTGCCTGCGCGCCCCCTGAAGTCGGTAATCAGCTTTTTTTCCTGCTCGCGCTGTCAGCGCGAGGAGAAAAAAAAAAGGCAATCACCGGCGGCAGTGAGAGGGACATCAGTCCCTCTCACTGCAATATGCCCAGGGTGCCCACATTTGCAAATAAAAGTGCCCCCAGTGCCATCTGTCAGTGCCCACAGTGCCATCTGTCAGTGCCCACAGTGCCATATGTCAGTGCCCACAGTGCCAGTGCTGCACATCAGTGTCACCTACCAGTGCTCATCAGTGTCCCCTACCAGTGCCCAGTTCCACCTATCAGTGCCCATCAGTGCCACCTATCAGTGCCCATTAGTGCCATCTACCAGTGCCACCTATCAGTGCCATCTATCAGTGCCCATCAGTGCCATCTATCAGTGCCATCCATCAGTGCCCATCCGTGCCACCCATCCGTGCCACCCATCCGTGCCCATCAGTGCCATCTTTGCTGTGCCCATCAGTACCGACTTATCTGTCCCCACCAGTGCAGCCTATCAGTGCCCACCAGTGCCGCCTATCAGTGCCCACCAGTGCCACCTCATCAGCGCATATCAATGAAGCAGAAAAATTACCTGTTTGCTAAATTTTATAACAAACTATTAAACATGATTTTATTTATTTTTTTAATTTTCCATCTTTTTTTATTTGTTTAGCAAAAAATAAAAACCCCAGCTGTGATTAAATACCACCAAAAGAAAGCTCTATTTGTGGGGAAAAAATTGTAAAAATTTCATTTGGGTACAGTGTTGTATGACCGCGCAATTGTCATTCAAAGTGCGTCAGCGCCGAAAGCTGAAAATTGGTCTGGTCACGAGGGGGGTTTAAGTGCAAAGTAATCAGGTGGTTAAACTATCTTCCTGGAATCCCTGCACAGCAGGAATCAGACTAAGAGAGGGAAGGGCAACACTGAGAGTTAATCAGGTTTTACTGCATTATAGAGGAATATCAATCTAAAACCAGGAGCTTTCAGACAGGAGAATAGAGAAGAGTTAGGATGATAATTGTTCTACCTTACTTTCATGTATTTTTCTGTGTTGTATTGAACTGCATTGGGTTGTTATAGTTGTTTAGAATGCTGACATCTGGTGGTGGACCACTATAACTTGTTTGCTAATGTGATTTTGGTATCTACCTCTGTCCTCCCCTCCTGTTTAGTGCCAGTGTCATGAATGTCATGTCTACCTCAATGCAGGGGGTCAGACACTATAGCTAGCTACTGTGTGCTTCACATATAGCAGCCCCCTTTCCCTTAAAGGGGTTGTAAAGGTAAGTGTTTTTTCACCTTAACGCATCCTATGCATTAAGGTGAAAAAAACACCTGTCAGTGACAGCCCCCCCCCCCCCCAGTTTTACAAGCCTTCTTATTGCTAGGGGGTTCTCGGCTGTTGATTGGATAGATTAATAGCAGCGCAGCCATTGGCTCCTGCTGCTGTCAATCAAATCCAATGACGCAGCCGCCGGGGGGGTGGAGCCGAGTCCTGCATTCGGTGTCTATGGACTCGGGAGCGCGCCGCAAGGTAACCCCCCGAGTGAAGAGCGCTTCTCCCAGGGAGTTATCTGATGCGGGGAGGCGCTGAGACAGCCGCCGAGGGACCCCAGAAGACCAAGATTGGGGTCACTGTGTGAAAAACAAGCTGCACAGTGGAGGTAAGTATGACATGTTTGTTATTAAAAAAAAAAAAATTACCTTTAGTGTCACTTTAAGGCAAGCAGGCCTACCAGTACTTGGTTGCCCCCAGGATTTATACACAATAGTATAGTGTCTGGCCACCACACTAGGGCAGATGCAAACAGAGAAAACAACAGACTGCATGCAAGCAGACAGATAGTGTGGTTCTAAGATGGTCGAGGTAATAAGGCAGGCTGAGTTCAGGAAATAGTCCAATATCTGATCCAATGACAGTCTAGGTAAAAGGCAGGCTGAGTTTAGGGAATAGTCCAATATCCGGGTCATACACAGGGTAATCCAACAACAAAGCAAGGAAGACAAACGGGAGGAAAGGAACAATGCAGGTTTTAGAGAAGTTCCAATAATGGACACTGTGCTGGCCGCTCTGGCACCTTCCTGTGTGCACACTCCTGTGGGCAGTGGTGTGCATGTCCCTGTGAGCACTGGTGTGCGCGCGGGTGTACGCGTAGGCGCGCGTGCAGCGTTTTGCGCCAATCGGCCTATTTAGGCTGTTGGTGCACTTTGCTCGGTGCTGTCTGATCTTTAGCTCCCTGTGTCCTTGCTCCTGTTACCTGTGTTTGTATTCCTGACCTCCTGACGACCCGACTTGCTACTTGAATATCCCTGTCTTCTGCCTGCACCTGATCTCGGCCTGTCTTGACTTTGCAACTGCCTGCTCCTCTCTACCTTGCCGGCCTCCTGTTGCCAAATCCTGCTTGTGTCCCAACCTGCCTGCTCCGCTCCTGCACAGTACCCGTTGCCTGTGTTCCAGCTTACCTACCTGCTGCCTGGAGATATCTACCCTCCTGCATCCGGATCCTTGCCGCCAGGCTCTCATACCATTCCGTACTCCCGTGCCTCCTGTTTATTCTATCAGGGGCCGCGAGTCAGACACTTAAGGGAGGCCCCCCTCTGCCCTATCGGACTCACCGGTCAGGTACGTGGAAATCTTATAGCAGGCAACTCTGTCTCTATCATAAGCAAAGGATAGAGTATTCGGTTTGCTTATATAAGGTGACTGATCGGATCAATCACCTTGTAGGTGAACGCAAAACCTTTATCCCAAAAGAAAAAAAAGCTGTTTGATGTAACTGATTGTGTGTGTGTGCTGGAGTTTGGCTTCAGTTTGTTAGTGGCTCTAAATCTGCTAATACATTTAACACTACACTTCCCCACCAGACTGACAATGCTGCTGTCTACTGTGCCTCCTCTGCTCATTCCTCCAGAGCTGGGTCTCACTAATGCCGCGTACACACGAAGGGACTATCCCGCAGGATTGTCCGCTGGACTCAAGTCCACCGGACAATCCCCTCGTGTGTGGGCGCCGGCGGACTTTTTGGCGCCAAAAGTCTGGCGGACTAGGTTTTAAGTTTTGTTTTAAAATTGTCCGCTGGACTTGGCAGTCCGGCGGACAATCCCGCCGTTAGTAGGCTAGTCCGCCGGACTTTTGAAATGAACGGACTTGCCGCTCATTGGAAAGTCCGTTCATTCCCGCGGACTTTTTCCAGCGGATTGTCCGCCGGAGAAGTCCGGGCGTGTGTGGGCAAGTCACACGCTCGGAAGTCCGGGCGTGTGTGGGGAAGTCCCGCCGGACTAGGTCCGGCGGACAAAGTCCGAACGTGTGTACACGGCATAATACTGACCACATCACCAGGTGAAAAAAGAGGGGAAAAGCCTAATAAAGAAAGCCAATGCGTGCTTGTGACTGCTTGCCTGGAGTTCAGAGTTAAATAATTTTTTAGTCATTCTGTTGTTTTGTGATATGTTCTTTTTGAAGGAATAAAATAAACCTGTACTGAGAGAATTGTTTAGTTCCCATTTCTGACTTGATCTGGTAGCCACTGACATTAAAGCAAATATTGTCTAAATACAAGAGCCATGTGTATTCTTGAATCTTGGGGCCCTTTGTGGATATCTTCCAGATCTGTGCAGTAATCCAGTGTGAAACTTTGCCTCTGTGCAGGAACTTCCTGTAATAAAGACCAGTCTGTGCTGCTCTCTTTCTTTGTGCAGAATGAGTGGTCTTGTCTCCACCCCCCTGCCCCCAAATATTTTGCAGGCAGCCTGTAGTGGGTGGGCCTACTGGGTTGGGGTTTAGGTCAGGCGAGTTTTCTGGCCAATCAAGCATAGTGATACCATGATCATTAAACCAGGTATTGGTACTTTTGGCAGTGTGGGCAGGTGCCAAGTTCTGCTGGAAAATGAAATCAGCATCTCTATAAAGCTGGTCAGCAGAAGGAAGCATGAAGTGCTCTAGAACTTCCTGATAGAGGGCTGCGCTGACTTTGGACTTGATAATAAAACAGTGGACCAACACCAGCAGATGACATGGCTCCCCAAGTCATCACGGACTGTGGAAACTTCACACTGGACCTCATGCAACTTGGATTCTGTGCCTCTCCACTCTTCCTCCAGACTCTGGGACCTTGATTTCCAAATGAAATGCAAATTTTTCCACAGTCCATGGAAAGTTGCAAAGTCTAGATGTGCAAAGTTAGTAGAGACATATCCCAACAGACTAAAGGCTGTAATTAAAGCAAATGGTGGTCCAACAAAATACTGACATAAGGGGGGGGGGGGGGGGGGTGATCTTTTTTCCAACTCAATGATTCTATTTTTGTTTATTTTTTCTGACATGTTGGAGTTATATTTTTCACTTGGATGTTATAAATTGCACTAGTAAATACAGCTGGATAAAACAAAAACTGTGTCTGTCTTCATTTCAGGCTGCAAAGTAACACAATTGGATTATTTTAAAGGAGGATGATTCTTTTCTATACCCATTGTAAGTTATTGGCTTGAACTAAGGCCAGGAAACTAGATGCATTCATAACATGTTACATGTTACACCCTGAATAATGGTGTAACATGTTATGAAAGGTGAACTTATCCTTTAAATCACACACACACAACTCATTGATATGCAATACTAAACAAGAAGGCAGAGTCCAGATTTCATCCCCTTAGGGGTTGTTTACCCCTTCCACTGTGACCCAAGCTGAACTCATATTAGCAATTTTAAGCATACTTTAAGGGTCTCTCAATTTGTCCACTTAATGATAACCCAATTGGTCAATATGATGCAATAAATACCTAATAATTCTGAGTCATCTTTTATTACTGTGTGATGGATAATTAATTTCAGCTGAGACGGGAGTAAACTGTCTGTGCTCTCAGCATTCATTTAATCTACTGTACAGCACTACTGTATCTTATGGTATTACATACGTAAAGATAACATCAATAGTAACATGACCAAATGATACATTTTTGGGGTTCTCAAGTTTTTACATATGACAACTTTGTTTTCTCCGGAGCCATATCTTATTCGGGTTTTGCAACAACGGCAACTTTCTACTTGAATCCCAGACACAAAGTTGGCTACATCTTGGCTAACGAACTATGTGGTTGCAATAGCTGCGCTTGGTGAATTTTTGTTTTTTAAATGTTCCAGGATTGTCTGGCCAAATATATATACAGTATATATATATATATATATATATATATATATATATATTTATATATTTATAGCTATATAGACGCACACATGCACACATATGCAAACACTCATGAAAACTAGTGTTTATGTTTTATATTACTTTTATAGAGTTTCCATGTTCAGTCATCATCGCACACAGTCGTTGGTCGAGTGTCAGCCACAGGTCGAGCCGGATGGGAGGAGGGACCACGCACATCTCATGCTGAAAGCACTGTGGCTCTGTTTTGTGTCTGTTCTTGATGTGCAGCAGATGTGTACAGCTGGGGTTTGGCTTCCAACAAATATCCCATGATTTCAAACCAGCCTGGGTGGCACCAGGGTACCAATATCGTGCAACCACTCATCCCTAAGATAATTGTATGACATTCCAGAGCTGGGAATATAGAAAACATATTAGCAGGAAGAGATGGGAACACATGCACATAGACAGGGAGGAGAGATCATTGAAGAAGTGAAGAGACGCACAGATTATAAATGGAAAGGGCGAGATGTTGTGATGATAGAAAAGGGTAAATTGAATCATCTTAAATCTGGAATACACATTGTGGCAGCTGTAACTTCACTTATCTGTCAGCACTGCTTTTATGTTTAACTCATATTAATGAAAAAGCTGAATCAAATACATACACAGCATGCTGTTATCTCTTCTTTTTTTTTTGTAAGATAAACACACGTAGGCATGGTTTGCATATAAATTGGCTACATTTAATACGGAAGTCTAAAAAAATTAAATGTCTAGAACATTTAAGAGGCTCATTTACTAAAGCTGCATGCAGTGCTCCTTCCCAGTAAAATCATAGTTGTCTACCTGACCACCCCAGAGGGCCAGCGCCACCACTAGGCGAACTAGGCAGCCGCCTAGGGCGCACTGCCACCTAGGATGCAGGCACGACCTCTGGTATACTGATCACATTATACAGGATCTCACAATTGCTGTCCTGGGTCCCCCCTCCAGAGGAAAAGGACCTTGTCTGGTCTCGGTTTTTCTCCTTTCAGAGAGGCGCTGAAGTCTGGCTTTGCACACCAGCTCCAGAGCAGAGGACCCAACTCCATCCTGGCACAGAGACAACAACTTCTCTCCCACCCAATCCTTGGTTAATGCAGAACACAGGGCCGCGCACTACACACTGGGAGATGTAGTTCTCTATGGCCCGCATCCTCCTCTGTGTAAGGGCGGCCGGCACAGCTCCAAACTACATTTCCCAGAATGCAAGGGTTTGTGTGGGGGGGAAAACTTTACTAAAACACCAAAAAACTTTGCAAAACTTTGTGAGTGAGTTGCTCAGCAGAAGGGCAGGTGTGTCAAGGGGGTCACATGTCAGGGCGAAGCTACTACATCTCAGATATACATCCATAGATAATGAGATACTGAATGGTATATCTGGGTGGGGCATGGAGAGACCCTGGAAAAGCAATGAGAATGGAGGACTGTTAAATACATGGAGTGTGCTGCGAGTATAGGGGATGTATGGGGAATGCATGGAGTGTGCTGTGAGTATAGAGGGTGTATGGGGAATGCATGGAGTATGCTTCAAGTATAGTGGGTGTATGGAGACTGCATGGAGTGTGCTTCAAGTATATGGTGTGTATGGTGAATGCATGGAGTGTGCTGCGAGTATAGGGGGTGTAAGGGAAATGCATGGAGTGTGCTGTGAGTATAGGGAGTTTATTGGGGAACCCATAACCACATAGTAGAGGTAAAAGGTGAACTTGTGTTGGCTTTAAGGTTCCCAACTTCCCAGCATTCAAGTTTCTTAAAGTGGTTGTAAACCCTCACATACAGTATACCCAGTGACTGACCTCATACAGGTTATACAAAGGTTATACAATGAGAATAGCAAAACCTCCTACATAAGTGGTATCTGTTTATTTAAGGCTGTTTTCCCCTACAGCCATTCAAAGTGCAGAATTTACACAGGATCTCTCAGCTATGAAAATCAGGGGGCAGAGAGTTGAAGTTACATCAGTGAGAAGAGCTCTGAAAGCTGACTGGAGGAAAAGGAACCCACCTCCCTTCACACAGCACGCAGGAACAGAGCCGAGGCTATCAATCAGCTGGAGTTCCCTCCCCTGTCACCATTTTTCTCTCTGTGTCAGGAAAACTTGTCAAAAGTGACTCATGCTTATAGCAGAGGGACAAGGCAGTGAGCAGAAATGGCACCTAGTGCCCTGGGTTGAGACAAGCACACACTATAGAGGGATATGCTTTGTTCATATTTCATGTCTGAGGTTTACAACCACTTTCAAGTGCAACTGGCTCTGCCCTCTCCAATCTCTCAAGCGTCACCCTTGGTTACTAAACCTTAATCATAGTTATGGACCAACAGCAAGGCATAGGAGGTGGAAGAGGGCAGTGTCAACCACGACTTCCAAAATTTAAATCACTATTTGCATATTAGATTTTTTTAATACATACTGTATGGACATTTGACCTGACATAAACATGAAAGTAAACACATCATGTAAAAACATCAATAAAACATTCAATGACAAGACATAAAATAAAAATGAAGCAACAAAGAAAACTAAGTAAGGGAGAGTGATTTGTAAGTGTGGGACCATTCCCCTAATGGTTTCCAAGCTCTGGTAAGGTTCTCAAACTCAACAAGTATGTGGTGAAGCAAGGCCTATTTTTGTCAATAGAGGGAGAATTTTAAGCTAGACCAAAGACTGCCGAAGCAGGGCTAAGGGAACTTGTGTTGGGGAGAGGCAGGAGCCAACAGCAAGGAAGCCATGGGCTTTGTAGAAAGTCAACAAGGAATGGAGGGTTAGTATCTCAGTGCATTCTATACCTTCATGGGTCACCAGGGTTCATCAACTTTCATAAGTTCGCTCGAGGTGTGGGTATAAATTTGGGGACTACAGCAGCAGGTTTCAGTTATGCGGTTTGTGATATTACATTAAGGAATTCCGGTGTGAATTTATAATATATCCAGCATGCCTTCACCTAGTGTGTTCTAGGTGATGATGTGTGTTGGAGAAGGAGGATTGAGAGGGGGTGTAGAGTGTAGTCTACAGTGCAGGTGGCCATTGTCTTGATAACTTGGTTTACGTTTAGCCAGTATCACTGGAGTAAAAGGCATTGCCAACATATGCAAGAATGTCTCCTCCTTTGCACAGCCCCAACAAAACTTCAACACCATCTTGTGCGGAGTAACTGTTTTCTTGTACAGTAACATTCAAAGAGCATTTATGTACTAGTGTTAATAAACTCCCAATCATCTTCAGACTGATGAATTCCTAAATCTTTCTCCCAAGCCTTGCAGGCCATGACAGAAGTCATGTATGCATAAATTGTGTAAATAATTGGGGTCAGTTATCTAACAAATTTCTGCCCAAAAGACATTTGGCTCAAAAAGTGTCTGATATGGAGATAAGGCAAGGTGGGGAGCATTTCAGCTTGAGACTGATCTGTTATATCCTGACGGTTTTGGAAGATGCTCGATCATCTTGGGTTGAGTTCAGTGTGTTTTAAGAAAAGATGCACAGAGGAAAGTCCAGGTTATGTCTCGGATTTTTTCCGACGGATTTTGTCCGACACTGGTGTTGCATACACACGGTCAGACAAATTTGTCCGAAAATCCGATCATCCTGAACGTGGTGATGTTCGTTGTGTACGACGGGACTACGTAGAGGCTAGAAGCCAATAGCTTAGGTCTTGTAATGTGATCTGAGCATGTCTAGCACTTTGTCCGTCGGAATTGGCTACACACGATCGGAAAAAGTCAGATAGGACTTTGTTGTCGGAAAATTTGAGAGCAGGAGATAAAACTTTGTCCGTCGGAAAATCCGACGGAAAAAGTCCGATGGAGCCTACACACGGTTGGAATTTCCGACAACATTGTCCGATAGTACATTTTCCATTGGAAAATCCGACCGTGTGTATGGGGCATTAGAGGGGCTAGGGGGCCTGCTACTACTGAAAGTATGAATGTTGCACAGGTCATAGAGAAATCATGGATGGTGACTCCAAAGAGTGGGTGTGAAAGCAAGTCTTTGGAGGTTGCCTGGGAACTGAACCATGGGGTGCGCAGATTCCAGTCCACCACCCATGTAAGATGTCAATCCCAGAAATAGCATTTAATGTCTGAAAATTCAGTGCCTCCCTTGAGTTTGAGCAAGAACAACTGGAAAAAGACAATCTGAGTGAATGCTTTATGCCAGATAAAAGAGCTAAAGTGTCTGCATAAGGACGTAAAGAATGCAAGAGGTAGCTTTATTAGGATTGTCTCCAGGACAAATAGGAGATGTGGCAGGATATACATTTTTAATACAGCAGCCCTCCAAAACCACGATTGGTGGGACATGTTAAATAGCAGGGGCAAGTTGTTATGCATATATAGATCCAAGAGTTTGGCCAGCAACTGTATCCATTCCCTAGGTATCAGATTGTATCTGTTCTCCAGGTGAATGGAAAATATTGCCTACACGTGTCCACCACTGTGTCTGGGAGAGAAATATTTATGTATGATTTGGTGTAGTTAATTTTGATGTTGGATAGATACTCGAAGGCTTCAAGATCCTCCATTAGGTTTGGTAGAGTAGTGTGGGGCTCAGTAAGAGAGAACAGGGTGTAATCCTCAAAGGCAGACACTTTATATATGTTTTCTTAAATGTTGAGACATTTGGGTTGGAGCAGCAGGTAAAGGGCACTAATATAATTACAAAAATCGGGGGAAGAGGGGCACTCTCTTGTCTTGTACCGTTGCTAATGTTGAAGGCATCGGGCAGGTGGACATTCAGTTTCACTCTGGGCTTCAGGGTTGGAATAGAGGGCCACATGGTAGTCTGAATACCAATAGATTCAAGGGATATCTGCATATGGTCTCAGGCCACTCTGTCAAAAACCTTTTCTGCATTCAGTGAAACAAAGAAGCCATGTCTATGCTGTAAAGTTAGCCAATCGTGGAGGTTTAAGACCTTCAAAGTATTATCCCAAGCTTAACTCCCTGGAATAAACCCTACTTGGTCTAAAGGGATCAAGGAGGAAAGGAGGGGGACAGAGTAGGTTTGCCAGTATTTTAGCATATATTGCCACATCAATAAGTTTTCTTTTTTTCACACTTTTTTTTTTTCAATTTAATTGTTTTTTTTCAACTTTTTTTTTTTTTTTTCTTTGTTTTTTCCCCCTAAGTAGGTTTGCCAGTATTTTAGCATATATTGCCACATCAATAAGCAAAAATTGGTCTATAATTGGTTATCTGTATTGAGTCTTTCCCCTCCTTGGCTATCACCATTATGTGCACCTCTAGGAGGTGTGGGGAAGTGGCTGGGTTGTTGGGGAATTGAATGCCTTAAGAAAGATTGGGGGTCAAGTACTAGAGGAAATTACACTTCTGTAAAGTAGAGTGATCTCCGCCTGACAGATGAGTCCTGGCCTATCACATCATTTAGAGGCCAGGAAGAGAGAGCAGTGCTTCAGCGTGTTGGATGTAAGGTAGGTACCGTAATTAAATGAACCAAAGCAAGACTAGTTGAGGGCAGCAGGCTAAGGATAGTCATTAATGCAGTCAGACTCATGCCATCATTTTCTGTATACGGTGAACTGATTCCTTGGGGGGCTGAATGGGTTAATTAGCACTGCCGCTAATACAGCATGAGAAGGGATTAATTAATATTGCAATGACGACTGCTCCATTACTGGCCAGTGGTAGTGTTATTTAACCATTTGTGCTGCATTTGTGGCCATTGGCAGTGTTTAATAACCCTTGCATGCTGCATTATGAAGAGGTTAATTAACACTGCCAATAATGCAGCAGGAAATGGTTAATTATGGTATGCATAAATGCAGCTGCTCGGCATTAAACCCCACCTGCCGAGAGGCTGCATATATGCATACCGCCAACGTGAAGAGGTTAATAAACACTGTTACTGGACACTAAAGCAGCACAAAGGGGTCTATTAACACTGGCACTGACCACCAATAAGAAAGGATGCACTACCACTGACCATCAATGCAGGAAAAAGGTTAAGTGGGTTTAAAGAAAGTTTAAATAGCATTACACCACTGACCACCAATGCAGGGGGTTACTATTACACCAACTGGCACCAATGCTGGGAGTTATTATTGTGGAAACTATCACCAATGCTGAGGGTTATTAGTGCGGAAACTGGCACCAATACTGAGGGTTAATATTGCAGAAACTGGCAACAATGCTGGGAGGTATTATTACGGCTGCTGACACCAATGCTGGCATTATTATTGGTGCTACTAATGTTGGGGTTTATTATTGAGAAATTTGCCACCAATGTTGGGGTTTTTTTTTTATTGCAGTCCAGGGGGCTATTATTATTGAATCTGGCACCAATACTATGTGTTATTATTGTGGAAACTGGCAACAATGCTGATGCTGGTGGCTATTATTGCTGCTACTGACATCAACACTGGGGGGGGGGGGCATTACTGCAGAACCTGGCACGAATGCTGAGAGTTATTATTGCAGTCATTGGCACCAATCTTGGAGTTATTATTGTGTAATCTTGCACTAATGCTCGGGGTTATAATTGCAGAAACCGGCAACAATGCTGGGCTTTCTTTTTGCAGTCACTGTTAGCAATGCTGGGGGTTATTATTGCAGAAAGTGGCATCAATGCTGGAGGTTATTATTGGGCAAACTGGCACCAATGCTAGAGGTTTTTATTGTGTGGACTGGTACCAGTGTTACTATTACAGAAACTGGCACCAATGCTGGAGGTTATTAATGTGGAAACTGGCACCAGTCCTGGGGGTTATTATCATGAAAAATGGCACCAATGCTGGTGATTAATATTGCGGAAACTGTCACCAATGCTGGGGGTTAATATTACTGTTACTGACACGAGTGCTGAAATGTATTATTTCGTAAACTGCCACCAATGCTGCGGGTTATTTTTGCAGAAACTGGCACCAACTCTGTGGGTTATTTATTGTGTCAACTGGCACCAATTCTGAGGGCACCTAGGGCCAGGACAAGGAAGGAGCAGGAGGGGTACATGCCCAGGACAAAGTATTATTATCCACCATTCATAGATCCAGTTTCATAGAAGCTGTAGTACTGGCGTCTACAAATGACGGAGCTGGGCAGAAAGGGAAACAATAGTAATCTTGATGAGTGCAAATGACAGTTCTATTAACCTCCGCTGCACCAGAAGATTACAATATCGCCTGGGGTAGAGGGTTAATAGAGTAACATTTTCATTGTTGAGATGTGAACCCAAAATTTGTGATTTTCTTCTTTCAATGATAATGGTAAACAAGACAACTAGAGAGGGTGAATCTCCCTAACAGGGCACAGACAGGAATAAAAGCTGACAGGTGTTCCAATCCCTCTCCACTCTATCCAATACAAAAAAAAAAAAGAAAAAAATTGCCTTTATTGACACAAGTAAATCACGTTCTTGTACTGATTTTTTGTTTTTTATTTTGACTACACACAGGCTTTAATTTGGCACAAAGTTCAGTAAGGTATGGACAACGTGGCAAATGACATGTTAAAAAGAGTGTTTATGGACAAATTCAAATCTTCACCCAGAGCAAGAATTACAGATTTGATTGCAGCTAAGATGTCACAAACCTTACACATGAAAGGGACCTGTTTTTTGTTTGGATAGTATATGTTAGCAAATGTGAATGGCTTGTTGACTACCATCCATTTGAGAAAAAGTTAGTGCCCTTCTGTGTCTTCTAATTGTGGTGATGTGTTTGGAGATTAGAATTGCCACTCCTTTAGCTTTGGAAGTAGTGCTAGAGGCATGGTATAGGTTTGGGTATCTGTGGTTCATGAGTTTGGGTACAGAAGTACTAAAAAAGTGGGTTTCTGAAAAGAAGCTTTTTGCCAATGTAGTTCATTATTTTTAAGGTAGGATGTATAAGTATAAGTATCAGTTGGGCTCATCGTGAAGAATGACACATATGCTGGCTAGGAATTGCAGAAAAGTGGCAGCCTATTAGATTGGAATGTGTTAGTAAGAACAGGTTTTTTCAATGTCAACCAGGTGACTTGAAAGAGGGGAATGCCAAAAGGAAGGGAAAGGAAAGAGAGAGAAGGGAAGAGAGAAGAAAGGAATAAAAAGGAGGAGGATATTGTGGCCAGGAGGGGGTTGGTAATAAGGTGGGGAGGAGGAGAGGGGGAGTATACACTTAGGGTTTGATGGTTTGATTATTTGATGGAGTTCAGAGGGAAAGAAAGGGACATTGATAGTGAACCTGGGAAAAGATGGATTGGTGGTATGAAAACTGCATGTGGCATTTGGTGGCAAAACTCGCTCTTTGCCTACAGGCAGAAAGGGGTCCCAGCTAAAGGACCAGCCAGTGCTGAATTTCATTGAGCTTAGCAGGACATTAGGTAAAATAGGGGGGCCACGTCTACTACTGAGAGCTTAAAGAGATTGGTGAATAAGGGTCCTACATAAACCTAATAGGCATATGCAAAGAAAAAAATTAAAACATGGCATTTACCAACAATGATAAATGAAGCAACACACCTGGAACCGAGAACCGGTAGAATAATGAAAATAAGTTATGTGAAAGTATGAACAAACCAGCTCGGTTTCTACATATGGCCTGCATGTCTCTTCCCCTTGGGCTAACCTATATTGACAAACATGGCTGCATCAAGTGGGTCCAATTGAAGAGAGGATGATCCCATTTCTAGGCCACCATTACTATTATAAGAACTCTTTCTAAAGGGGGGAAGGTAACTATTATTCTCTAGAACTTTTGCTGCTGTATATGTAGGACATTTTAACTAGCAATCCAGTTAGCTTGTGAGATGAAGAAATTAGCATTAGCAAGCAATACAACTTGCCCTTTAATCTGGTGCAAAACTCACATGGGTGGACATGGGTGGACACCATCAGTTAAAATGCTTGATAATCGAGTCTGGATTGTGTAGGATGACTCAACTCGGAGCATGAAGGTCTGTTACCTATTTATATATGGTTTCTAAGCTCCAAGCATTAAACATCTTGCTCAAGCATTAGATGAGTATAACAAAACAAGAATAGCTATATTATGCTAAAATGACAAACACAAAAAAAAACAAGCAGCCATATTAAACACCCCATAGTGTAGGGCAGCTAACCATCAGCATAGTCCTACAGTCTGGACCGTACCTGCAATAGTCTCTGGGTAATTCGGGAGTGTTGCTTAGATCATGTGGGGAGGAGGTCATTGATCAATATGTATCTCGAGGTTCAACCTGGGCAATGTCTTTGTACATCCACTGTCTGCTGAGGGTGCGTTGCCAGCTGCGTGATCACAGGGAAATAGATCCCAGTGACGGTGCAACTTCCTGTCTGGTTGCATGGGCAATATGTTGGTGGGAGCTCACTCTAGGGTTCTTGGTGCCAAATGAAGCCATGCCAGTTTGGTAAATACATTAGAGGCTGGTTAAGGAATGCACATAACTGTGGCATGCAAAAATTAGCAGTCTGTCCTGGAGCAGTAGCAGAGGGGCAAAAAGGAAATCTCCACGGTAGATGGTGTTCCTTTCCTGGAAATGGGAGAGATCTTGGTAGAGCTTTATAATGGAGCCATTTATGATAATTGTGTCTTACGTGTGTGCTTGCCATTGAATCTCCTCTTTAACCACTTGACCACTGGGCACTTAAACACCCTTAATAACCAGACCAATTTTCAGCTTTCGGTGCTCTCACATTTTGAATGACAATTACTCAGTCATACAACACTGTACCCATATGAAAATTTTGTCCTTTTTTTCACACAAATAGAGCTTTCTTTTGGTGGTATTTAATCACCATTGGGTTTTTTTATTTTTTGCGCTATAAAAGAAAAATACTGAAAATTCTGTAAAAAAATGAATTTTTCTTCGTTTCTGTTATAAAATTTAGCAAATTTGTAATTTTTCTTGATAAATTTTGACCAAAATTTATACTGCTACATATCCTTGGTAAAAATAAGTACAAATTGGGGTATATTATTTGGTCTTTGTGAAAGTTATAGAGTCCACAAGTTATGGTGCCAATATCTGAAAATTGATCACACCTGAAGTACTGACGGCCTATCTTATTTCTTGAGACCCTAACATGCCATAAAAGTACAAATACCCCCCAAATGACCCCTTTTTGGAAAGAAGACATTCCAAGGTATTTGGAAAGAGGCATGGTGAGTTTTTTGAAGTTGTAATTTTTTCCCACAATTCTTTGCAAAATCAATATTTTTTTTTCTTTTTTTTTCTCACACACAGCATATGCATAGCACAAATTACACCCCAAAACACATTCTGCTATTACTCCTGAGTATGGCGATACCACATGTGTGAGACTTTTACACAGTGTGGCCACATACAGAGGCCCAACATACAGGGAGCACCATCAGGTGTTCTGGAGCACCCGGGCCAATTCTGACATTTCTCTCCTACATGTAAAAATCATCATTTATTTGCTAGAAAATTACATAGAACCCCAAAACATTATATATGTTTTTTTAGCAAAGACCCTAGAGAATACAATGGCGGTCGTTGCAACTTTTTATCTAGCACGGTACTTGCGCAGCAATTTTTCGTACGCGTTTTTTTGGGGAAAAAAACGTTTTATGCTTTACAAAAAACAAAACTGTAAATTTAGCCCAATCTTTTTGCATAATGTGAAAGATGAAGTTACGCCGAGTAAATAGATACCTAACATGTCACCCTTCAAAATTGCACACGCTCGTGGAATGGCGCCAAACTTCGCTACTTAAAAATCCCCATAGGCGGCGCTTTAAAAAATTTTACTGGTTACATGTTTTGAGTTACAGAGGAGGTCTAGGGCCAAAATTATTGTTCTCGCTCCAGCGTTCGCGGCGATACCTCACATGTGTGGTTTGAACACCGTTTTCATATGTGGGCGGGACTTACGTATGCGTTCGCTTCTGCATGCAAGCACATGGGGACAGGGGCGCTTTAATTTTTTTTATTTTTTTTTTATTGTTCATTTTACTTTATTTATTTTAGTTTGACACTTTTTTTCCCCCCAAAAAATTTTTTGATCACTTTTATTCCTATTACAAGGAATGTAAACATCCCTTGTAATAGGAATATGGCATTACAGGTCCTCTTTACAGTGAGATATGGGGTCAATAAGACCCCACATCTCACCTCTAGGCTGGAAAGCCTGAAATAAAATAAAAAAACGATCCTGGCTTCGATCGTAGCGAGCATTGCATGGTATCGCAGGGTATCGCAGAGTATCGCATGGTATCGCAGAATATTGCAGGGTATTGCAGGGTATTGCAGGGTATAGCATGGTATTGCAGAGTATCGCAGGGTTTGGCAGAGTATGGCAGGGTATGGCAGGGTATGGCAGGGTATGGCAGGGTATGGCAGAGTATCGCAGGGTATGGCAGAGTATCGCAGGGTATCGCAGGGTATCGCAGAGTATCGCATGGTATCGCAGAATATCGCAGGGTATTGCAGGGTATAGCATGGTATTGCAGAGTATCGCAGGGTTTGGCAGAGTATGGCAGGGTATGGCAGGGTATGGCAGGGTATGGCAGAGTATCGCAGGGTATGGCAGAGTATCGATGGGTATGGCAGAGTATCGCTGGGTATGGCAGAGTATCGCTGGGTATTGCAGAGTATCGCTGGGTATGGCAGAGTATTGCTGGGTATGGCAGAGTATTGCTGGGTATGGCAGAGTATTGCAGGGTATAGCACGGTATTGCAGAGTATCGCTGGGTATGGCAGAGTATCGCTGGGTATTGCAGAGTATTGCTGGGTATGGCAGAGTATTGCTGGGTATGGCAGAGTATTGCAGGGTATAGCACGGTATTGCAGAGTATCGCAGGGTATGGCAGAGTATCGCAGGGTATGGCAGAGTATCGCAGGGTATGGCAGAGTATCGCTGGGTATTGCAGAGTATCGCAGGGTATGGCAGAGTATTGCTGGGTATGGCAGAGTATCGCTGGGTATTGCAGAGTATTGCTGGGTATGGCAGAGTATTACTGGGTATGGCAGAGTATCGCAGGGTATGGCAGAGTATCGCAGAATATGGCAGAGTATCGCAGGGTATGGCAGAGTATCGCAGGGTATGGCAGAGTATCGCTGGGTATGGCAGAGTATCGCAGGGTATGGCAGAGTATCGCTGGGTATTGCAGAGTATTGCAGGGTATGGCAGAGTATTGCTGGGTATGGCAGAGTATTGCTGGGTATGGCAGAGTATTGCAGGGTATGGCATGGTATCGCAGGGTATTGCATGGTATCGCAGGGTATGGCAGAGTATCGCAGGGTATGGCAGAGTATTTCAGGGTATGGCAGAGTATCGCAGGGTATGGCAGAGTATCGCAGGGTATGGCAGAGTATCGCAGGGTATGGCAGAGTATCGTTGGGTATGGCAGAGTATTGCAGGGTATGGCAGAGTATGGCAGGGTATGGCAGAGTATCGCAGAGTATGGCAGGGAATGGCAGGGTATCGCAGAGTATGGCAGAGTATTGCTGGGTATCGCAGGGTATGGCAGAGTATCGCAGAGTATCGCAGGGTATGGCAGAGTATCCATCCATCCATGCTCAGCCATCCCTCCATACCCTGCAATATACTGCAGGCTATTGCTGTGTATTGCAGGGTATGGAGGGATGGCTGAGCATGGATGGATGGATCGGTGGTGACTGCAGGGCAGGCTGTGGGCACTACAGATCCCGCCCACAGCACTGCTGCCACCGATCCCTCCCCCTCTCCTCTCACACAGTACCGATCTGTACAGAGAGAGGAGGGGAGAACAACCGGCGTCATCAAATGACGCCGGTTTGCTTACATGTGATCGCTCCATCATTTGACGGAGCGATCACGTGGTAAACGGCCGCGAGGACCCGGCGATCACGGATGTTCTCGAGTGCGCGCCCTGTGAGGACGTCATATGACACCCTCCCAGGGTTAAGCAACCGGCCTGTAGCCGTTTTTCGGCTATGGGCCGGTTGTAAAGTGGTTAAGCTGAGTATACCAAACAGAAATTCTACATCCCACGATTGGTTTGATTCCCTGCCTATAGGGTACAGAGTCCAATGTGCTCTCTCAATGTCAATAGGTGTCTCAGGAGGTCTGTGGAAGGGATTATTAAATAGATGTTGAAGCGTTGACATAAGGTAGTCCGGTTTTGTGGATTCAAGCATCTCTCTGATTCACAGATTGAGTTTTTGGCCCTTTTTATTCACATTCCCCAGGTGATAATGAAAATCTAGGAGTCTTTGGTGATGGTTAATGGATGGATCTTATGCCCCGTACACACAGTCGGATACTCCGATGGAAAAAGACCGATCGGATAATGTTGTCAGAAAATTTGATCGCGTGTGGGCTCTAGCAGGCTTTTTCCGTCAGAATTTCCGACGGAAAAAATTTGAGAGCAGGACCTTAAATTTTCCGACAACAAAATCCGATCGTGTGTAGAGAATTCCGACACACAAAGTGTCACGCATGCTCAGAAGAAATTTGGAGACAAAAGCTATTGGCTACTGGCCTGACTCTGGTCTCTGCAGGTGCCATCTTGCTCCAATCAGCCTAGACACATGGCCACAGCTCGCAGGTTAGTTTTTAAGCCTGACATCACTGCTAAAAGCGCATTCTTTATGTCAGCAGCTATATTTTGTATATCTGCCATGATTGGAAGTTCAATGATATAGGATAACGACAGTGATGTAGGCAAGTTACCTACTCTGCTTATTTTATCCAGGCAAGTGTGGCTGCCCAGGCTAATGAGAAGGGGTTAATACTGATTTGCATCCCCTGTTCAGAGGTTCAGGTCCCAAGAGAGCACGGGACAGCAGGCTAAAGAACAGGCACTTTGGGGGACTTTCTTAGACTTGTAGTCCATCTACAGAGCACCGGACTATCGGAATACACCCTAGTCATGGACTTCTCCAGTCGAGTTGTGCCAGCTAGGCATTTCACCCATAAGGACTTTTCCCATGCAGGTATGCTGGGGCAGCCGTTGTTAGAGTTAGTAAGAAAGGATGTTTTGCCATGCTGAACTTTCAGTAAAAGTTGTTAACCGCACAAAGCCTGGTCTGAATTTACTAAAGCGATGCATGTGAGGTCCTGGCGCTCATAAAAGAGTCTGAGTCTACAACAGCACACAAAAGGTGCTAGTAACATCACAACAAGAGGTTAAGCAGTAGCGAGGGGAGGGGGTCCATTGTCTCGGCTCCCTCCCTATCGGTCTGTCTCCATCAGTCCCCGGTAGCAGATTAGCATTACAGAGATTTATGGCCTGATCATTAGGCACTAAGGGTTAGGTTTAGCACATATAAGGTCCGCATGTGCTTGGTGGGACCCCATTCTGTTACTGAGAGAGAGGTAACAGAGGTACGCTGATGGGGAAGTGGGCATAGGCTCTGCATAGAAATATGTAAAAATAGGTAGCTGCGCTAGCCCTTTTAATTATAACTCCACTTGTATGTGTCTAAAAATATCCAACAATGTATTTAAAGTGACAACCCCAACTCAATATTAATTCACATCAATATTCTCAATCAATTGTGCATACACAAATTTTATGAAAATATTTTAAATTATAAAAGTTCCAGTTTGGGTTCTTTATGTATTAGTCCCACAGGCCAAATGTATTCTGTGCAATTCAAGCCTCGATTTCATTGTGTGGGTCATAGCCCGGAAATTACGTAATTTCCGGACCATGACCCACACTGAAATCGGGGCTTGAACCGCAAGCCGACTTCCTGAAACGGAACGCCTAGCATAGGCTAATACTGGAATGCTGGAAAGACTCAGTGCCAGTCTAAGGCACTACAACATGTGAGTGTAAACTTTTTGATGACTTTTAAGGAATAAATATGTGGAATTTTGCGCAATGATGGCCATTTTTCTTTACATGAGTACCCGAGAACCATATGAGGTGGAGACATATGAAAGAGTACTGCTGCATCTGCTGGGCATATTACTGATCATCCATTTAAAGGACCAAAGGGGCTGCGGCTTAACACAGGCTTTTTTATTACTATTTTCTGGTGAGTGCATATTATAGAAGATGGTGGTGAATCACAGAGCACAAGTGTTTTGGATAGCACATTATTACTTATGTTTGGCACGTGGGTATAATACATGAAGAACCCAAAATGGAACTTTTATAATTTAAAATATTTTTATAATATTTGTGTATGCACAATGATTGAGAATCACACACACTGGTCTGTCCGTCCCCATCTCTTCTCTCGTCTTACCTTCTCATCTCCACACTGTGTGGGATAGCCAGGGACTGCGGGCTCCTCTGCTCTGTTGTGGGTTGGACTGGAGGAGGGAATGACATCACGTTGAGGCGCCTCATTGACTGGAAGCGCCTGCAACGGCACCTGTCCTGGCACACTGCTGGCAGCCAGGTCGCAGCCTAATCGTATTGGCTGCGGCCTGGCTTGTTCACTCCCCAATTTGTTCATTCCCCGACTTAGTTGGGGTAGGCGGAAAACTTTGATGGGGTGGGTCAGCAACTCTGTTTGACCTTTGACCTCTGTGGACACGCCTGCTGACCTTTGGAGGAGGTCCCTATTCCAGTCCCTCAGTCCTAACCTTGTTCTTCAAGGGGAAACCCTAACCCCTAACCCTAACCCCCACCCTAACACCCTGACCCTAACCCTAAACCCTAACCCCTAAACACAGTTTGAGGAACACTGGTTTAGAGAGATCAGTCCTCTCATTACCTATGCTCATGGGCTGTGGGTAATGAGCAAGAGCAGAAGGTAGAAGTTCCTCAGCAGGACCGCTGTGGTTACACTCCATGATGAAGTGAGGAATGCAGTGGGCCTATAGCACCTCGGAATAAAGCTGCCCCTTTTTTAAAGCCCCACTCCAAGATAAAACTAGTTTTTAACCATAACTCCCTCCTACCCCCCTCTAACCTACACTATATTATCAAAAGTATTTGTACATGCACATGAACTTTAATGGCATCCCAGTCTTAGTCCGTAGGGTTTATTATTGAGTTGGCCCACCCTTTGCAGCTATAACAGCTTCAACTCTTCTGGAAAGGTTTTTTTTTTTTTTGATAATTCTCTTTATTAGAAAATTATATGGTTTAAAGTTACAAAACATTGCCATTTAGGGCATACCCCGCTAACTGGTGCATATAGCCATGTGCGTAACAGAGTACAAATCACAACATACAACTTATCATAGAACTCTAGACACACACTGCTCAGATCTACATTAGATAGGATTATGGCAAGGAGTAACTTTTCCTGGAGGACTCTCTCTCCCACCTATAAACAAGAGCTTGATACAACATGACATATGTAGGACTTATACCCGCTATAAACTACATGTTAAAGCCCCAACATATCCCACCTATAATAAGAGACAGACAAGGTGTGGAGTAAATGGCCATCCGGCCTTTTATTTAATAAATGTAATTACTTCAATACTCTTTAACCATTTTACACTCCTTGATAACTGGGTCCTTATTATTCTTATGGGAAAAAACCCCAACACTGGTCACTGAAACCACTAGATTTGAACTTTTTTAACTCTTGCCTCCAGTCAGCAAACCCCGGACTCGGAGGCGGTACTCAACTGTCATCAGTGACATAACCTTTTTACCCTTCCGGGTTAAACCCATCTTGACCCGGAAGTACACTATACTCTCCCATCCAATGGATGAGTACTACATGTTACCATACATGTCCTTCTTTCCTTTACCAACGACCCAAGAAAAAAACGTCCCGCAAGTAACCCTGTACCCAAACCAAACCTACCAGCTAATGTGAGGGTGGGTGGGGAACTTTTCCTCCACCGCATGGAGACTGACTGACGTCACTTCCCCTTCTCACTATACTTTTCCAGCCTGAGCCGCCCTTCCCTGTAACCTCTTACCTTTTCTTAAGGCGGCCCGAGCACAGACACCTCTTAAGGCGGCGCTGCTGAAGTCCAGCACTGTCATGCCGTCCCTGCACAAACGGCCTGCATCCTGATGCTCCGGGACTCACTAGAGTATTAGATTTAGGGTGTTGTTACATTGATGTCCAAGCTTATACAACCGCCCATGCATCTTAAGCATAGACCTCAGTTCACTATAGAGCTGAATAGATACTCAGTAGGTCAAAGTAGATTGATCCACTGGATCCTGGTCATCTACAGTGAAATCTGAGTCCGTCCACATGTGCCAAATTTTTCATACTTCTTGGATCATCCTCTGGATAAATATGTTGCTTTATAAAGGAGTATCACAGCATTACCTAATTGTTTCGGTGAGGACAAGGTAGGGAGCATAGCTGACTTCCATTTAAGTACTATGGCTTTTTAGCATAAAATAGGAGAATGCCTAGTAGAGTACGCGTTTCTTTAGCAAATGTCAATGAGTCCACTAGTCCAAGGAGAAAAATACTGACTGTCAAAGGGATAGGTATGGTGGTTAGCCCATGAAGGAATAGGGTCACCTCCTGCCAATAATTCTGAATCTGTGGGAAATCCCAAAAGATATGTGCGTAGCCTGCAGGAGTGCTAGAGCATCTCAAACAGCTAGCTGAGGAGGCGGGATATAAGTGGTGCAAGCATTGTGGCGTGTAATAGATTCTGTGAAAATTTTGAATTGAATAAGTCTGTCTCTAGTCGCTATCAACGGCTGAAGTGGGTAGTCCCACATGTCTTCCCAGTCTTTGTTGTCCAGTTCCTGCACCTCTGCCCGCCAAAAACCGTGCAAACCATCCAGGCCAACCTGAATGGACGGCAACAATGCTTTATATATGTGGGATAATGAGGTTGGGCTTAGCCCCTTAGTTCCAGTGAAGGGAACTCTTAAGGCCTTCAGCATACCAAGAGATTTTTGACAATTTCATGCTCCCAACTTTGTGGGAACAGTTTGGAGATGGCCCCTTCCTGTTCCAACATGCCTGCGCACCAGTGCACACACAAGGTCCATAAAGACATACAGTGGTGTAAAAAAGTGTTTGCCCCCTTCCTCATTTCCTGTTCCTTTGCATGTTTGTCACACTTAAGTGTTTCGGAACATCAAACCAATTTAAACAATAGTCAAGGACAACACAAGTAAACACAAAATGCAATTTGTAAATGAAGGTGTTTATTATTAAAGGTGAAAAAAAATCCAAACCATCATGGCCCTGTGTGAAAAAGTGATTGCCCCCCTTGTTAAAACATACTATAACTGTGGTTGTCCACACCTGAGTTCAATTTCTCTAGCCACACCCAGGCCTGATTATTGCCACATCTGTTCACAATCAAGGCATCACTTAAATAGGAGCTGCTTGACACAGTAAGGTCCACCAGAAGATCCTTAAAAGCTACACATCATGCCGAGACCCAAAGAAATTCAGGAACAATTGAGAAAGAAAGTAATTGAGATCTATCAGTCTGGAAAGGGTTATAAAGCCATTTCCAAAGCTTTGGGAATCCAGCGAACTACAGTGAGAGCCATTATCCACAAATGGCGAAGACATGGAACAGTGGTGAACCTTCCCAGGAGTGGCCGGCCGCCCAAAATTACCCCAAGAGCGCAGCGACGACTCATCCAAGAGGTCACAAAAGACCCCACAACAACGTCCAAGGAACTGCAGGCCTCACTTGCCTCAGTTAAGGTCAGCGTTCATGCCTCCACCATCAGGAAAAGACTGGGCAAAAATGGCCTGCATGGCAGAGTTCCAAGGAGAAAACCACTGCTGAGCAAAAATAACATCAAAGCTCGTCTCAATTTCTCCACAACACATCTTGATGATCCCCAAGACTTTTGGGACAACATTCTGTGGACCGATGAGACAAAAGTGGAACTCTTTGGAAGGTGTGTGTCCAAGTATATCTGGCGTAGAAGGAACACTGCATTTCAGAAAAAGAACATTATACCAACAGTAAAATATGGTGGTGGTAGTGTGATGGTCTGGGGCTGTTTTGCTGCTTCAGGACCTGGAAGACTTGCCGTGATAAAAGGAACTATGAATTCTGCTGTCTACCAAGAGATCCTGAAGGAGAATGTCCGACCATCTGTTCGTGTACTCAAGCTGAAACGAACTTGGGTTCTGCAGCAGGACAATGATTCTAAACACACCAGCAAGTCCATCACCGAATGGCTGAAGAAAAACAAAATGAAGACTTTGGAGTGGCCTAGCCAAAGTCCAGACCTGAATCCTATTGAGATGTTGTGGTATGACCTTAAAAAGGCCGTTCATGCTCGAAAACCCTCTAATGTAACTGAATTAGGACAATTCTGCAAAGATGAGTGGGCCAAAATTCCTCCAGGACGCTGTAAAAGCCTCATTGCACGTTATCGCAAACGCTTGGTTGCAGTTGTTGCTGCTAAGGGTGGCCCAACCAGTTATTAGGTTTAGGGGGCAATTACTTTTTTACACAGGGCCATGATGGTTTGGATTTTTTTTCACCTTAAATAATAAACACCTTCATTTACAAATTGCATTTTGTGTTTACTTGTGTTGTCCTTGACTATTGTTTAAATTGGTTTGATGTTCCGAAACACTTAAGTGTGACAAACATGCAAAGGAACAGGAAATGAGGAAGGGGGCAAACACTTTTTCACACCACTGTAAATGAGCGAGTTTGGGGTAGAGGAAAGTGACTGAACTGCACAGAGTCCTGACCTCAAACTAATAGAACACCTTTGGGGTGAATTAGACCAGAGACTGCGAGCCAGGCCTTCTCGTCCACATCAGCGTCTGACCTCACAAATGCGCTTCTGGAAGAACGGTCAAACATTCCAATAGACACACTCCTAAACCTTGTTGACAGCCTTCCCAGAAGAATTGAAGCAGTTATAGCTGCAAAGGGTGGGCCAACTCAATATTGAACCCTACGGACTAAGACTGGGAGGCCATTAAAGTCCATGTGCGTTTAACCACTTCCCATCCCGCCCATAGTCATATGACGCCCACAAGGTGGATCTCCCATCCTGGGTGGGCGTCATATGACGTCCTCCCATTCCCGGCCGCCTGGGGGGCGCACGCGGCGTCGCTCGGGACCCGGTGCGAGTGCCCGGCGGCCGCGATGTCCGCCGGGCACCCGCGATTGACCGTTAAAACAACGGGACCGTGCGGGACCGTGGAGCTGTGTGTGTAAACACACAGCTCCACGTCCTGTCAACGGAGAGGAGACCGATCATGTGATCCCAGTACGGAGGAACACATGATCGGTCTCCTCCCCTTGTGAGTCCCCTCCCCCCACAGTTAGAATCACACATATAGGGAATACATTAACCCCTGCAGCACCCCCTAGTGTTAACCCCTTCCCTGCCAGTCACATTTACACAGTAATCAATGCAATTTTATAGCAACGATCGCTGTGTAAATGTGAATGGTTCCAAAAATGTGTCAAAAGTGTCCGAAGTGTCCGCCGCAATGTCGCAGTCACAAAAAAAAAATTGCGGTTCGCCGCCATTACTAGTAAAGAAAAAAAAATGCAATAAATCTATCCCCTATTTTGTAGACGCTATAACTTTTGCGCAAACCGATCAATATACGCTTATTGCGATTTTTTTTACCAAAAATATGTAGAACAATACGTATCGGCCTAAACTGAGTAAAAAAATCGTTTTTTTTTTTTTAAAAAAATTGGATATTTATTATAGCAAAAAGTAAAAAATATTGTGTTTTTTTTCAAAATTGTCGCTCTTCTTTTGTTTATAGCGCAAAAAATAAAAACCGCAGGGGCGATCAAATACCACCAAAAGAAAGCTCTATTTGTGGGAAAAAAAGGACGTCAATTTTGTTTGGGTGTAACGTCGCACGACCGCGCAATTGTCAGTTAAAGCGACGCAGTGCCGAATCGCAAAAAGTGCTCTGGTCAGGAAGGGTGTAAAATGGCCCGGTATTGAAGTGGTTAAAGTCAGGTGTCCCGATAGTTTTTGTAATTTAGTGTATGTTGACATGAAATTGATCCTCCTTACCTTATGAAGCCAGATACTGTATATTCATTTAAGTCCCCCCTCCAGGTCCTTCACCAGTTCCAAATGGGGGGGGGGGGCACGTATATAGCACTGCAATGCCCCCTCAGGATCACTGGTCCCCTGCCGCCCCCGTCTGATGATGTCACACTTTTATTGAGAGGATTAAACTTGACATCCAATAGGACGTGGACACCCAAAGAAGGACCCGAAACAGGAAGTAAACAGAAGAGGAGAAGACACAGAGATGCAGCTTTATATGACTGCAGCGTAAGGTAAATAAAAAGGGAATTTTCATTCAAATCCAGCAATCAAGTAGAGGAGGTTGAGAGAGAAAGAGGTGGACTAGGGCTTTAAATAGAGAAGTGCAAGCCAAGTGTTTTTGGGAGCCTCCTTAAGGACATACTGTACTAGTGTGGTGCTCCCCCGCAGGCTTTATTGTGGGAATCCAGACAATGATAATACATCCATCAATTGTCATACATCAAAATAAAACAATGAGTTATATCCAATAACCAGACAATAAGGGTCGGTTCACACTGAGGCAGCGCGACTGCCTCAGGCAACCTGCATTCGACTTCAGCGGCGGCTTGCAAAATAACTTCTGTATAGAAGTCAATGCATAAGGGTTATTATATAACAGAAGGTGTCAACTGGCTGCCTTTTTTTTGTTTTTGTGTTAACATACACAAAGTAACACCTTAATAAACAACCATAAAAAGGAAACCAACAAAAAACACACAGAAAAATCATTGCAGCGTTGTGTATCGAATCGGTACCAAATAGGAGTCACTGTCGTTTAACAAGTTCTTTCCCAAATTAGTGCAGATGCAGCCAGTCACACAGCAACAGTCCATTCACTGCAGCTCATTAAACAGGCTAGGGAATGTCTTTTTAGTATTTGTGCTGGTAGAAACTTGAAACAGGAAAGGGCAGAGGTGTATGTGATACTCCAAAACATTAACCACAGTTAGCAGAGGACACTCCTCGCTCAGTAACAGCAGCACAATCTAATTCTCACAGCTGGGCAGGGGCGTTGCTAGGTCTACAAAAGATCTGGGGCTAGAGCCCATAGCAGCGTAGTAAAGAAAGTCATACGCTTGGGTGGGCATACACATGTATATAAAGTAATATACGTGTGTGTGTATATATATATCCACAGAGAGCCCTCCACTTACATCAGGGTCCCCAGAGAGCCCCCCCTTACATCAGGGTTCCCAGAGAGCCCCCCCCCCTTACATCAGGGTTCCCAGAGAGCCTCCTCCTTACATCAGAGTCCCCAGAGAGCCTCCCCCTTGCATCAGGATCCCCAGAGAGCCCCCCAACTATGTCAGGGTTTCCAGAGAGCCCCCCTTATGCCCCGTACACACGGTCGGAAAATCCGACCACAAAATCCATCTGATTTTTTCCGACGGATTTTGTCCGGTGTTGCATACACACGGTCGGACAAAGTTGTCGGAAAATCCGATCATTCTGAACGTGGTGACGTTTGTTGCCTACGACAGGACTACGTAGAGGCTAGTAGCCAATAGCTTTGGTCTTGTAATGTGATCTGAGCATGCGTGGCACTTTGTCCGTCGCTACACACGATCGGAAAAAGTCCGATAGGACTTTGTTGTCGGAAAATTTGAGAGCAGGAGATAAAACTTTGGGCAAAAAGTCCGATGGAGCCTACACACGGTCGGAATTTCCGACAACATTGTCCGATAGGACATTTTCCGTCGGAAAATCCGACCGTGTGTATGGGCCATAACATTAGGGTCCCCAGAGAGCCTCCCCCTTAAATCAGGGCCCCCAGAGAGCCTCCCCCTTGCATCAGGGTCCCAGAGAGCCCCCCACTTACATTAGGGTCCCCAGAGAGCCTCCCTTCCCCTTGGGGACCCCTGCAGAGACTCTGGGCTATGGGCCCCAGATTCAGGGCTATAGTCCCAAAAGCCACCCCCTAGCGACGCCACTGCAGCTGGGTGACATGAGAACGTTTTTAGCACAAGTAGCGGCAGACTGGAACAGTCTGAATCCTTAAAGTGGATGTAAAACCTGATTCATGAAATTTGAGCTGGGCACATATATCTGTATTGTTTTCTTATCTCTTTCCAAAGAACTGAGTCCCGTGGCTTTCTCCTGCTCCGTAGCTCTGTTATCAGCCTGATAACTTCTTTCAAGTTTTCCAACACAGGAGACAAAAACTAGTCTGAAATTTGTGTCATGGGAGGTTGCTATAAATAGATTAGCAGAAAACCTGCCTTCTCACAGCACAGCTCTGCACATTACTTCCTTCCTTTGTGTAGGGGGGTGTGTGCCTTTCCTCCGATCAGCTGTCTTGGCTGTATGCCAATAATCCACTCCCAGCGCTGAGCAGGAAGAGAAAATCTGTAACATGACGAGCACTTTCTAAAGGATATATAAAGCTGAAAACAGCCGATATATATGTAAAACTTATGCAGGGAGATTTGTTTCCTCCCTGTGTATCATCTGAGGCTGTTCACTTCACTGGGTATATGTGAGGGTTTACATCCACTTTAAAGCGGAGTTCCACCCAAAAGTAGAACTTCCACTCATTTATCTCCTCTCCCCCTCTGGTGCCACAATTGGCACCTTTTGGGGGGGGGGGGGGGACGACAGGATACCTGTACAGGGTTGGAGTGTGGTAGGAACAAGCAGTACAAAGAACCATACAGTTAATGTGCTGACAAGAAGCATGCTGATAGGAGGAGAGAACAGATTAACAGAATTCATCATTGTGCTGCTTTTTCTTTATTGTAAAGTAACAAGCTGGGGGCAGGTTCGGGATGACCTGGGCATAGAGGAAGTTAGTTGAATTATGCTGGCCATAAGCAGAAAAAGCACTGCAGAGTAAATCTCTGGAATGAAACTGAATATTGCAGCAAAATGTCTTTTGTTATTTTATCTTCTAATAGGCTAGTTTTATTTTACTTTTTTTATGGAATTTCTGCTTTAAAGCAGTTGTAAAGGCTGAAGGTTTATTACCTTCATGCATTCTATGCTTGAAAGTAAAAACCCTTCTGTTTGAAGTTCCCCCTCAGCCCCCCTAATACTCACCTGAGCTCCCTCTCGATCCAGCAATGTGCGCGAGAGCCTCGGCTGTCTCGGGGCTCCCTCTGTTCATTAGCTGAGACAGCAGCAGGAGCCATTGGTTCCCATTGCTGTCAATCACAGCCAGTGAGCCAATGAGGAGGGAGTGGAGGGGCGGGGCCAAGCTGTGGCACTATGTGTCTTATATACGCATAGAGCAGGGATCGGGAGCAAGCACACACCAGTGCCACTGCAGGAAGTGGCTATGGGGGCACTATAGCAATATAGAAGCTTGGTATAGGGGGCACTGGTCAAGGGGGAGGAGCCAGGAGCACTGGTGGGAGAGGGTGGGGGACACGAGGAAAATAGTTTTTTTTTTTAAACCAGAACCCTTTACCACCTAAAGTCAACACAACTTCACCTCAAGTGAAGTGATGTTGTGCTGACTTCAACAATCCAATTATGTGCAAGAAAAAATCCTTTGTTTTATTTTCTTGCACATAAATGGGTATTCTTTACAAAATGATTTTTTTTCTCACCTCATTCACTAAGACAAGTGAATATGCTCAACTCCTTTAGTAAATGAATCCCAATGCCTCCTGTTGCATAACGATCAAGCATATACATTTTCTACTAGATGGCATAATACTTATTAGGGTGAATTTCCTCTATGTTCATGTCACATACATACATTTCACATAACTACACCATTGTTTTTTTCTGCATGAAATATGACTTTAAATATAAGAAACTTTATTAATCAGTAGATTTTCTTATGAAAACGTGTTTTACCTCAACCTTGAATGACTCCATGTAATGCTCTCCTCAACAGACTCGTCAGCACCTAACAATAATGACCGCCAAAAGCTAGTAATATCTTAAAGCTGAATTATAAAGGACACAATTTAATCCAGCTCTGTATTTATTAATACATCATTATTATTTTTTTTATGCAAGAAATGTGTGTAACTGAATTTGACTTATCTTGCAAACCCTTGCACAAAGCAGAGCTCATACTGGGAGAGGTAGAAGCAGCACAAGGAGCCACTCACCTTTACTGAAGTGTTTATCTGCTAACAAAGAACATGCTGATAAAGGAAGAAAGCAGACAGGCAGTTATAGTTATATACAGGGGCGGACTGACAACTCATGGGGCCCCCGGGCAATAGGAGGTTATGGGGCCCGCAGGCAATCAGAGATTATGGGGCCACACAGTATACACACACACACAGTATACAATCACACAGTATACACATACATGTACACACAGTATACACAGACATGTTTCTATTGGCTGAGAAGGTACTGGAGAGGTGGGGCAGCTATAATCTCTGGATTTTTAGACCAAAAGGATGTCGGTAAGGGACATTTCAGAAACAGATGTAAAAAAAAAACACAGATTTTTACATACTCTCCCTGGTTTTACTGAGGCTGGCAACCCTGATGGGGCCCCCTAGTGGCCCGGGGCCCTCGGGAAGTGCCCAAGTGGCCGAATGGTCAGTCCACCCCTGGTTATATACTTTCAGCTTTACTTATGGCAAGTAGCAAACTTTTTTCAAGGCACATTAGACTCTCGAAACACATGCAGGCTTACTCGGGAAGTGCTAACTACGTTACATAAAACAACCAATCTGCATGCTTCACTGATCTCACTTTGGTAAACAGAAATCCAGTTGGCTGGTATACAGTACTGTACTTTTAACTTTACCACTGCTCTTTTTCTGTTGCTTTGTTAAATAACCCCAGTGTCATTTACAAATGTGGACTTCATCACTGTGCTGTTATGGGATTTTTAACTGAAACTTTAGAAATAGTTTCCTATGGTGCCATTCGTCATTTGGCATTATATGTACTTTGTGGTTCTCTTTATTTCTCTTTTACATTCTGACCATGTGTGCACTTTTTATTGGAATATAGCCGTCATAATTTCCTATAGTGCCATTCACACTTTGGCATTTCATGTGCTCTGTGGTTAATTTTCCCTCTTTTTTCTTCCTTTTGCCCATGTGTGCACTTTTACAAAAGTTTCAAATCTATGGCATTTAAATATAGACTTAAACCTATCATTTAGATGTGCTGGGTGATAAACCAATACCATTTTACACATGATGAGCACATTCAAAGACATATACTCTCACTAGCTCTGGCATTTGTAAATTAATTTGAATTAGCAGAATGTACATTTATTAAAAAAGATCTCCAGGCGCCCCCCCCCCCCCCAAAAAAAAAATATTTTGAAATGCAGCTACAAATACTGTAGCTGCTGAGTTTTAATAGTAGGGGACTTACCTATCCAGGCATCCAGCAGTGTCCTCACACAAGCCAATTCTTCAATCGGCTATTGGGTGCTGGCGCCGCCATCCTGACTAAAGGGACCAGCAGTGCAGCCTTGTGGCTTCACAGCCAGGTTCCTACTGTGCATGTGCGAAGCGTGCTGAGCTTTGTAAATGAGCCGCAGTCTTCTGGGAATTGTGAAGTGTCCCAGAAGGCTGTGGGGGAAGGAAGGGGGGGACGAACTTCCAGGTCAGTTCACCGCAGCGAACTGAACCAGAAATAGGAGCGGGTACCTGGCAAAACCAGATACCTGCTCCACCCCAAACAGTGCCAAATGTGGCAGCAGAGGGGGGAGGAGGCAGACAAGCTGAGCTTCCCCTCTTGGGTGGAGCGCCGCTTTAACATAACTCTGTCACTAGGTTAACAAAGTGTAAAAACAAAGCAGGATATTCCATAGAAAATGTATTATACTCAACTAGCCTGCCACAGTGACGACTCCGCCCGGCAGCCATCTTCGATCTTAGTGCACCCAGGCCTTCACTTTCTGCCCAGCCCAGTGCACTTCCTGCCGGCGGCCATCTTGGTACACCCAGTAGGCCCAACCTATACCCAGTCCTTCCTGTTTTAAACGAGGATGGTTCCTACCACACACCTGTCTTCCCCAATACAGAAGCACTACCTTCACAGGCCGGATATGTTAATGATGAAGAAGCATCCGAGTGGGAAGACCAACAACAGGCAGCAAGGACATGCGCTGATTTAACCCTCAATTCGGCTCCGGACTCACAGTTCCGAGAGGATCTCAAACATATGCTGGCAACCGTAAGGAACAGTGTCCCTTCCCAGCCCCCGCCCCAACATCAGTCTCGGTTACCAGAAGGGGCACTGGTGATGTATGTCGCTTTTACCCCATCACAAGCAGCGGCCTTCAGTGGTGCCTGCCTGACAAATGCCACTTCCTACACCTCAGGCATGGAGTTCTGTGCACAACTCTGCGACTGGGCAAAGGAGAAATTAGCGGATCAGACTACCACAATCCAAGAAATTGCCCAAGATAAAGGGGAGTCTGTGGAGAAGTATCATGCTAGGCTCATACAGGCCTTTGATGATCTGGGCTTCTCCCACTATGAAAAGGCACACACACACATGTTATCAACTGCTTTTGTCTCAGGACTCAGGAAGGATATCAGAAAAAGCCTGATGGTGGCCCGCCCTGAATATCGCTCAACGAAAATGTCGATAGCCCTGAATATCGCTCAACGAAAATTTACTGTTGGTGGCCAGAGGGATAGAAAACCAAAAAGGACAAAAAACCAACGCCCCTCATGGTAACACATGACGAAGATCCTGCCTACACTCGTCCACCACCACTGCCCAATACCAGGGAAAGGATCACCTGTTACAACAGTGGGAAACGGGGTCACTTTAGAAGAGAATGCAGAGCCCCAAGACATCCCAGACAAGGCAGGGATCCCTGCAGGTGTACTCACCCAATTACACGGCATCTGCCTATGCCCCATAGGATATTATTCCTGTCGGCTGGATGTGATAGCAAGAGGAGGCCCATCGTGTCTGCGAGCTGTCTTTGCTGCACAAGCCTTGTTTGAAAAAACTTTGGAAATGGTCCTCGGACACTGCCTCGTTCTGCTTGCTCCCCATGACATTGCTACCATACTCAACCAAGATCCAGCCGAAACATCTGTCCACTGCGAGACACTTGAGACTCCTGTGTTCCCTCCTCTACTGGACAGCATTACTCTATTACATTGTCAAACACTGAACCCTACCACCCTTCTTCCACTTCTCGAGGGGGGAAAGGAGGAGGAGTCGAGTCTTGACTTGTCACCCATGACTGCATCGAACTAATGCGGCTGGAAACCACGCATCTCCCCACCGTGAATGAAATACCACCGCAAGATATGCTTTCAGCATTGCCCATGATTTTGGTGTTATCTGGAAGGACAGAGGGTTCCTGACGGCTGCAGGAACACCTGTGAAACACAGCTCAGCCATCAAGGACTTGATGGACACCCTGCTTCTCCCAACCCAAGTGACTATTCTAAAAGTAAAGCACACGACAAACTCAACTTGAAGGAAGCTCGAGGCAATCTAGCCGATTCAGCTGCCAAACAGACAGCCAGTGGTCCACGGGAAGTGGAAAGCAGGGTGGTAGAAGAAGACCACCCTGTGCTTACCCTACAGACTCTCCCAGTTTATCTGAAAGAATTACAGGAAGCAGCAGGTTTGGATGAGAAGGAAAGCTGGAAAACGGAGAGGAGCAACTCTCAGAGATGGACTATTGGAGTGCAACAAGAAGCCTTGTCTACCCAGGAGTATTAACACTAGCCGTGGTGCAATGGGCAAATGGAGCTGCCCACTTGACAAAGACTCTTATGAACTCTCTTATCAAGTACTATGTAGCACCAGGAGTTACTCCATTGACCAACAACTTCTGCAGATCATGCACTATCTGTGACAAATGTAACCCAGAACGTACAGAAAAGGCACAGAAGAAGCACTTGGCAAAAGCCCTATACCCCTTCCAGAGGATACAAATTGATCACTCCCAAATGCCAAGGAGTCGCAGATTCGAATACGCCCTAGTGGAGGTGGACATGACTGCCAGGACCACAGCTAAGAAACTACTGAGTGAGATAGTATGTAGATTTGAGGTCCCAGAGGTGATAGAGAGCGATCAGGGCCAGCCTTCACAGCAACCCTTACAAAAGAGATTTGGGCAGCACTGGGGGTTCAGTTGGCTCTACACACCCCTTACCACCCTCAAAGTATCGGGAAGGTAGAAAGGATGAATGGGACACTAAAAAAACAGGATGTTAAAGATGGCCCAAAAGACTAACATGAGTTGGCCAGACAGTTTGCCCATTGCCCTGTTCAGTGTCAGGCACACTCCCCGAGGGAAACATGCCCTATCCCCTTATGAAATTTTGTTTGGTTCAGCCCCCAAACTTGGCTGTTACTTTGCATAACAGTTACAGTTGCAATCTGATGTGTTGACTAATTATGTAACCACATTATCATGGGAATTAACCCAAATGCATGTCCAGGTGTTTTCCTCCATTCCAGATCCTGAATTAGATACAGGAACACACCAACTACTGCCTGGAGATTGGGCGCTGGTAAAGAAATTTGTGAGAAAACATTCTCTTGAACCCAGATATGATGGTCCATTCCAAGTTTTGCTGTCCACAGCCACCTCAGTTGAATTGGCCGGGAAGACCACCTGAATACACGCTTCCCACTGCAAGAAAAGCTCCAACCCCTGAGGATAAGATCCCGCCCACTTCATGATGACCATGCTGCATATCCTTTTTCTGTTTGGTGTAGGGGGGGTGGCCATCACAAAAAAAATATAACATAATTACATTTTGGTATAACTCTTCAGGTACACATGTGACCACCTTTACCTTTGATTACTGTGACATAGTACCTTGTCCATTTGGCCCTTTCATGGCAATGCCATTGGTACAGTGACATCCCTGATGGTAAGGATATATATGTGTGCATTACAGTTACTGGGGACAGAATTGTGGTTCCTGGGAGGGACAGTTGGAACATAGGACCAGATTAGAGGGAATCTGGACCGGTCATTATGCCCCTCCATATCCTAGCAGAAGATACTACTGATACATACACTGACCCAGCACCTAGTCAGAAGAGGAAGCGAGCAGCTCTCTCCGGAAGCTTTGACCCTCATGTGTACATAGATGCCATAGGGGTCCCTGATGAATTCAAAGCCAGGGATCAGGTAAAAGCTGGTTGAGTCTTGGATCCCCATAATAACTGTGAACAAGAATGTAGATTGGATCAATTACATATACTACAACCAACAAAGATTTGTGAATTACACTAAAGATGCCCTCCAGGGAATTGCTGACCAGTTAGCCCCCACTTCCTACATGACATTCCCGAACCGGATGGCCTTAGACATGGTGTTAGCTGAGAAAGGAGGGGTCTGTAAAATGATAGAAAAAACGGGAACTTCTGTTTTTAGATGTCTTAGAAATTAGAGACTTTGTATATGGTAAAACACAGAGTTTTTAATGCAGGAAGTGTCTATTTTGAGCAGCAGTGTCTTATCTTTGTAGAACTTTGTTTTAGAACTTTTTTAAATGTCACAGTGTGACATTTCATTCATTTCAAGCCACTGCAGCTCAGCTGTGGTGCATAGAAATGTAATGCCGCATACACACGATCGGACTTCCGGACAGAAAAAGACAGATGAGAGCTTTTAATCGGAAAATGCGACCGTGTGTAGGCTCCATCGGAATTTAGCTGTCTGAATTTCCTCCAGCCAAAGATTGATAGCATGTTCTCAATTTTCTTGACGGAAAAACGTTATATCGGAAATTCGGATTGTGTGTATGCAATTCCGACATGCCAAAAATCACGCATGCTCAGATTTAACTACGAGACGGAAGCTATTGGCTACTGGTTATTGAACTTCCTTTTTCTAGTCCCGTTGTACGCGTTGTACGTCACCACGTTCTAAACGAGACAGCTTAAGCGGAATTCCGTCGGAATTCCGTCGGGAAAACCATCAGAGCTTTTTCCGACGAGAATTCCGATCGTGTGTACGCAGCATAAAGAGAAACAGAGCTGCGGGATGGGAAAATGCTGCAGATTTGTGCACTGCGCCACAACTCACCCAAAAGCTACATTCAAGTGTGAACAAGGCACATGGAATATAATTGTTTACTATGCGCCCTTGCGGAGACCTGTGATTTTCTAGTGCAGAAAACTGTACAGGCTCTTTAAGTTTTGTTTCAAATGCCGCTTTATGCATTGACATACATTGTTACACCCTGTCTTTTTTTTTTGGGCTAGAAAATTACTAATATTATATATTTTCTGAAAGTGGAAGCTCTGGAGAATAAAATTTTGGCTGTTGCAATTTTTATGTCACACAATATTTGAACAGCCGTTTACAAAATGCATTTTTGTTGGAAAAAATACTCTTAAATGAATTTGAGTGCACACAAACACAATATAATACCTAATTTATTTAGTAAAATCTAAAAGATGTTGTTGTGTCAAGTAAATAGATACCAAACATGTCACGATTTATACCAGCTATGATGCTTGCTGCCCAAGCGGGGGGGGGGGCAGCAGGCAAACAACCAACCCCCCAGTTGGTCAGCGGCACCCACAATCCCCCCCCCATCGTACAGATGGACGGGGTAAGCCCGGCACTTACCACATCTAGGTAGCGGACGAGCGGACAGGCAGCGCGTCCTATGAGTGGCCGCAGTGTGTTCTACAGGGGTGGCCGCAGCATGTCCTAGCGTGATCCTCCTCTCTCCTCCTAGGCCTCCAATAGGATCGCCTGTACTTTCGGCCAATCAGAAAACGGGTCTCACACCTGCTTCTGATTGGCCGGATTGAGGATCAGTGTTTCAACAGCGAATATTCATTTGCTGTCGTAACACACCTGGGGGGCATTCTCTGTGACCCGTGCCCACCCTATTTTGAAGCCTATTAGAGCCTCTAATCAGGTGCTTAAGAAAAAAACCCTGCTGTAATTCATGCGCCCGGTGCCCTGAAAGGGGCCGGACTCATGAATAGGGGGTGGCCATGGATAGATTCATGCTATGCATAAATCTATCCATTGCATATAGGGGGGTAGCCTGAAGAGAGGGGCGGCGCCCAGGCACCCCTAATAGACAGGCAGCCCCTGAGTACTAGACATGTGCACACTGAAATATTTTGTTTCGGAATTTCGTTTTCGTCCGAAAAATACATTTATTTAGTTACTCCCAAAAATTTGTTTTTATTTATTTAGTTTCGTTAAAAAATGCATTCGTCCGAAAATCCGAAATAATTAAGGTCAAATCTGTCATTGAAGGCTTATGGTGTCTGTTGAATGTTCTAACAAGTTTTGACGAAGCAGCTAAACTGTACGACGCCGCAATCATACATTTCCGGTCGAATGTTCCGCCTACAAGCTATAGTAGAATTCTAATGTTGTATGACACTAGTAATAATTATATTTATTAATTATTATTACTAGTCAACCAACATTAGAATTCTTCTATAGCCTATGGGCGGAGCATTTGACCATAAATGTCCTCTTGCGGCCACAGCTTCGTCGAATCTTCATGTTGAATCTTTTCTCTCTATGTCGAATAATCTTGGACTAATAGAGTTAGGTTAGGCACATTCAACCTTTTTTGCTATTGTCTCTATAATGTTGAATCTTTTCTCTCTATGTCAAATCTTTTCTCTCTATGTTGAATCTTTTCTCTCTATGTCAAATCTTTTCTCTCTATGTTGAATCTTTTCTCTCTATGTCGAATCTTTTCTCTATATGTTGAATCTTTTCTCTCTATGTCGAATAATCTTGAACTAATAGAGTTAGGTTAGGCACATTCGACCTTTTTTGCTATTGTCTCTATAATGTCAAATCTTTTCTCTCTATGTAGAATAATCTTGGACTAATAGAGCTAAGGTTAGGCACATTCGACCACAGGTTTGATGGACACAGATCACTAGTGTCAGCGTCATGTCGAATCGCCTATCTATATCGAACTGTTGTCACAACGAAAACGAAAATAAAGCATTTGTTTATGTCGGATCTTTCGTTTTTCGGATTCTGCACGTTCGTTATCGTTTGTTAAAATACCCGAAATTCAGACGAAAATGCATTCGGACCAAAACGAATGCACATGTCTACTGAGTACAGAGGATGTGTTTCCAGTCTTTTGCAAGGTAAGAAGACAATGATTTTCCTAAGAACTAACTTTGCAAAGTACTAAGGCTGACTGAGCGGGCATTGAAGAAAGCTAGGACTGAACTAGCTAGCACTAAACGGGAGGGGAGGACAGTGGAAGATACAACATCACAAGTTGTAGTGACCCTTACTACCACTAGGTGTCAGCAAACAACAGAATAATAAAAATCTGATGCAGTTCAATACAGCCCAGAAAAAATACATATAAGTGGGACAGAACACCAAATGTGAAAAGTCATCTGAAACAAACTGTAAACAATGTAAATCAGCAAAAGGGAAGGGCCAGATTTATGGCAGTATACAGGCTATCCTATCGTTGAGTAATTTTTCTGAAGTGTTCACAAGACACTGGATCTGGAAGTTTTCAGCTTATAAACTAAATGGTTATTATTAACCTAATTAACAATGATCAGATATGATGAGGTCATTTATTTACACAGGTGGAGGGGGGGGGGGGGGTAGATAAATCTGATCATTCTCACCAGTTAGAAAGTCCACATGAACAAGCCTATCTCCGCTGATGTCCGCCTGCAACTTATTAAACAGGAATTCTAGCCGAGCATATTATAAATATTTCCGGGGGATATCCGTCTTCCTCAATACATGTCCCATTGAGTCTTTAAATCCCAAGTGGAGCTTTTTGCTCTTTGAAGAGGGATTGGACAGGGTGTGAGAGGACAGAAGAGCAAATCTACGCAAACCTCATACAGTAAAATCCTAAAGCACGCCGTACTCTGAGCTTGTACTCACTACACATATATTGTTTTCAATCCATTTTCTTGTGACTCTAATGAGATGCCATCCATTTCTTTTATTTTATTTTTTAAATATTCCAAATTAAAAATCACATTACGTTTTTTTAGGGTCCATTTACATTTGTGCACTGTGTTAATGCATATTAAATCACACATTAATGTACATTGCATTAAGGCAGGCCAAATCAACAGACTTCCAATGCACAAAAATCAGAAATGTCACAAAATCTTTGCTGCAACACACTATGGTGCATTGCCATGCGTTGCAGAATGTTGCGACACTTTTGCATTGCCGTTGTGTGTTGGCGAACTATTAATAATGAATGGACCACAGCACTGCAACGCATAGATGTATGTCAGCCCTGTCATATTTTCTTGTGCCTTTTCCATAAACCAACTGCTTCAGCCCCGGAAGATTTTACCCCCTTCCTGACCAGAGCACTTTTTGCAATTCGGCACTGCGTCGCTTTAACTGACAATTGCACCCAAACAAAATTGACGTCCTTTTTTCCCCACAAATAGAGATTTCTTTTGGTGGTATTTGATCACCTCTGCGGTTTTTATTTTTTGCGCTATAAACAAAATAAGGGCAACAATTTTTAAAAAAACGCATTCTTTTTTTAATTTTTGCTATAATAAATATCCACCAAAAATATATAAAAAAAATATTTTTTTCCTCAGTTTAGGCCGATACGTATTCTTTTTCATATTTTTGGTAAAATAAATCGCAATAAGCGTTTATTGATTGGTTTGTGAAAAAGTTATAGCATCTACAAAATAGGGGATAGTTTTATGGCATTTTTAGGTTTAAAAATGTTTTATTAGTGTAGCGCCCTGCTCCTAATGAGCAAACGCTATTATTTTTTTGTAAATTTAAGTTGTCTGAAGCTGCAGTTTGGCTCAGAATAATTATACTAAAGTTTTGGCTTCTGTACCAGTTTGGCTGGGTTGTGCTAATTTCCACTTGGCCGTGGGTGTCGCTGTCACCACCGGTAAGTGTTGGAAATGCAACAGGCTAAATGTATTGGGTACCCCTTTTACTCAGAAACAGCCCGGAGGGAGTGGTCTACCCGCTGAGTATTCTGGATCATGGGCGTCCGCAGATAGAGGCAAGGGGGGTCAAGTGCCCCCCCCTGGAATCGGCAAGGTGTCTGCACTGTGGCTGGCCTGCTCTGGGGCCGCTGTCAGCTAGGAGCTCTGTAACTTTTTTTTTTTATTAAAGAACAGCTGAGAGAGAAGCGCGGCTGTGCAGTGAACAGGAGGAGGGGCTGGCTGAGAAAATGTGTAGCAGGGAGGGTCAGAGGAGCAAGTAACCATCATGCAGCAGAGAGTGTAACCCCCCCCCCCCCTGCAGCCCGCCATATTTAAATGTATACAGGTGCTGGATCGGGAATGAATGGGGGCGTCGGGAGGGAGATACACAGTACCTGAAGCCGAGGAGATAGAGAATCGTATGACCACAGCAAAACTAATCCTGCAGCACACAGAACAATGTCATATGTAATGCTGGCCGGAATCATCCAGAAATCTATGCGTTTTCGGCAGTGTGCAGGTTACTGATCAGCCTCCTCTCCCTCTGGCTCTGTACTCTCTTTGTTTAGCTTCCTAACCTGCTGATAAGATCTCTGGGAGACACTGCAGCCTGTCTGCATTCTGTGTCCAGCAAGGGGGGTCACACATGTTTGGCTGTTAACCATTTCAGCTCAGCTATTTAGCCAGAGCTCTGTGTGTGCTGCAGTTTGATGTTTTTTGGATGATTTATTGCTGATTCAGGCTAGAAACTTCAGACTCATTAACTGTTTACTGTTCTTCACTAATCCTGACCAGATCACTGTAAGACAATTTTAATTTTGGAAATTGGATGTGTTGCTGTCTTCTGGCACTGTTTGTACTTTAAAAGGAGGATTACTAACTTAATCTTGAAGAGCTGCTTTAAGTAGAGTAGCGCAGCCCTACTATACACTTTTACACTGAGTTCAGCCATACATCCATTCTCTGCCCATCTCCTGTATTATTTCTGCAGTCTCTGATCGTCTCCTGTATTATTTCTGCAGTCTCTGATCGTCTCCTGTATTATTTCTGCAGTCTCTGATCGTCTCCTGTATTATGTCTGCAGTCTCTGATTGTCTCCTGTATTATTTCTGCAGTCTCTGACCGTCTCCTGTATTATGTCTGCAGTCTCTGACCCTCTCCTGTATTATGTCTGCAGTCTCTGACCCTCTCCTGTATTATGTCTGCAGTCTCTGACCCTCTCCTGTATTATGTCTGCAGTCTCTGACCCTCTCCTGTATTATGTCTGCAGTCTCTGACCATCTCCTGTATTATGTCTGCAGTCTCTGACCCTCTCCTGTATTATTTCTGCAGTCTCTGATTGTCTCCTGTATTATTTCTGCAGTCTCTGATCGTCTACTGTATTATTTCTGCAGTCTATGACCCTCTCCTGCAGTATGTCTGCAGTCTCTGATCGTCTCCTGTATTATTTCTGCAGTCTCTGATCGTCTCCTGTATTATTTCTGCAGTCTCTGATCGTCGCCTGTATTATTTCTGCAGTCTCTGATCGTCTCCTGTATTATGTCTGCAGTCTCTGATTGTCTCCTGTATTATTTCTGCAGTCTCTGACCCTCTCCTGTATTATGTCTGCAGTCTCTGACCCTCTCCTGTATTATGTCTGCAGTCTCTGACCCTCTCCTGTATTATGTCTGCAGTCTCTGACCATCTCCTGTATTATGTCTGCAGTCTCTGACCCTCTCCTGTATTATTTCTGCAGTCTCTGATTGTCTCCTGTATTATTTCTGCAGTCTCTGATCGTCTACTGTATTATTTCTGCAGTCTATGACCCTCTCCTGCAGTATGTCTGCAGTCTCTGATCGTCTCCTGTATTATTTCTGCAGTCTCTGATCGTCGCCTGTATTATTTCTGCAGTCTCTGATCGTCGCCAGTATTATTTCTGCAGTCTCTGATCGTCGCCTGTATTATTTCTGCAGTCTCTGACCCTCTCCTGTATTATGTCTGCAGTCTCTGACCCTCTCCTGTATTATGTCTGCAGTCTCTGACCCTCTCCTGTATTATGTCTGCAGTCTCTGACCCTCTCCTGTAGTATGTCTGCAGTCTCTCACCCTCTCCTGCATTATGTCTGCAGTCTCTGACCCTCTCCTGTAGTATGTCTGCAGTCTCTGACCCTGTCCTGTAGTATGTCTGCAGTCTCTGACCCTCTCCTGTAGTATGTCTGCAGTCTCTGACCCGCTCCTGTAGCATGTCTGCAGTCTCTGACCCTCTCCTGTAGCATGTCTGCAGTCTCTGACCGTCTCCTGTAGCATGTCTGCAGTCTCTGACCCTCTCCTGTAGCATGTCTGCAGTCTCTGACCCTCTCCTGTAGCATGTCTGCAGTCTCTGACCCTCTCCTGTAGCATGTCTGCAGTCTCTGACCCTCTCCTGTAGCATGTCTGCAGTCTCTGACCCTCTCCTGTAGCATGTCTGCAGTCTCTGACCCTCTCCTGTAGCATGTCTGCAGTCTCTGACCCTCTCCTGTAGCATGTCTGCAGTCTCTGACCCTCTCCTGTAGCATGTCTGCAGTCTCTGACCCTCTCCTGTAGCATGTCTGCAGTCTCTGACCCTCTCCTGTAGCATGTCTGCAGTCTCTGACCCTCTCCTGTAGCATGTCTGCAGTCTCTGACCGTCTCTTGTAATGTGTCTTGCACATATACAAAAATTACATTTAAATCCTGCAGGGCTATTTAAAAACACCTGAATATATTCAAAAAATATGGGGATTTGGTCACACTATATGGCAGCCCACTTACTGCGTAAAAGTATCCCTTAATTAGTGGGTCCTACACTGGTAAAAGAATGAAAGATCCTGCTTCTCAACCATTGGAGATGCATTCCTCTTTTATCATCTTTATGCTATTGTGCCCATATAACTGCTATTGAGGCACACCAGCATCTATATGGGCACAAAAGCAGCTGTATGGGCACAACAGCATAAAGACGCTATTGTGTCCATACAGATTTTAAAATCTCCACTGTCTTAAGCCAATGCTGCACCATGCAGGTGTATTTTTTATTTTATTTTTGTAATTGATTGATTGCCTAATTGTATGTTAATTTATACCTTTACTTGCTGTGGTCGCTCGCAGCATATTTTTCATGGTTTTGCATGTGGTTCAGATCACCACAGCAAAACCAGGTACACTCTCTACCCCAAAAAGTGCCAAATGTGGCAGTGGAAGGGGGGAGGGTGCAAACAAGTGGTGCTTCCCCTTTTGGGTGGAGCTCTACTTTAACACTGCCACAAGCCACCAATAGGGAGGGTAGATTGAAAGTAGAATTCCACCTTGCGCTAGCCTTAAAAACTGCCCCCCGTCCCCTTACCCCTAACACCTATGCAGACTAACCTATTTTCAGACTGTTCCAATCTGGTCATGTTATCTCACCTGTGTGATCCAGCAGCGTATGCAGGGGAGAGGAGGGAGCACCAATAACAACTGTGACATGGGAACCTATGGGTGACATCACCTCATCAGGCTTTATCAGCCGTCGCCAAGTGCTTTCTCCCCTACAGCCGCTGTTGACTGACACAGGTAAGATCACACGACCAGACCTTAAAATGATGCCCCCCCTTGAAAAAAGTTCTGCGGACGCCCATGGATGCATCCTGGGTTATCTACCACACAGGACTAAAAGGAAAAGGACTAAGTGTCGGAGCAATATTCTTTGACTAATCCTTTAACAGGAACTACGTAGAGGCTAGAAGCCAATAGCTTTGGTCTCGTAATTTGATCTGAGCATGCGTAGCACTTTGTCCGTCGGAATTCTCTACACACGATCGGACTTTGTTGTCGGAAAATTTGAGAGCAGGATCTCAAATTTTTTCCGTCGGAATTCTCTACACACGATCGGAAAAAGTCCGATCGGACTTTGTTGTCGGAAATTTTGAGAGCAGGATCCGATGGAGCCCACACACGGTCGGATTTTCCGACAACATGGTCCGATAGGACATTTTCCGTCAGAATTTCCGACCGTGTGTACTGGGCATAACTGTGGGGGGATGAGCTTCACGTCACATAACAGCGATCACCGTTCCCATTGAGAGGGAGCGGTGATCTCTGTCATGACACAAGCCAGAACGGGGAAATGCCTTGTTTACATAGGCACTTCACCCCGTTCAGAGGCTCCGAGACACAATTGCCGTGTGATCGGCGGACATCGAGTCTGCTGGTCCCACGGCACGGTCACGCTGTACACGGCGGGCACGCGCCTGCTATCCCCAACTCTTAAAGGGGACATGCAGGTACGCCCATTTGCCCACCGCTGCCATTGTGGCGATGTATATCGGCATGCAGCAGTCGGCACGTGGTTAAAGTCTAATTAAAGCACCACACCTTTTTACCAATTTATGCTTCTGTCTGGCCTGATCTTTGCTTGGGAATGGCCTAAAATACTTTCTTTCTGTGAAAATGCTGCTTTCTATCCTCCCATCCCAGTGCTTTGTGCTGGCAAAGCTGAGTAAAGCCGCCCATAGAAGGATCAAAATTCGGCTGATGTAGCGATCCATCTATCGGCAGGCTGGTTGTACAGAAGTTGATCACTGTATTCTGACAGCAGAGAATTAGCAGATGGGCGGACAGGCAGCGTGTCCTATGGGTGGCCACAGCGTGTTCTACAGGGGCGGCCGCAGCGTTTTCTAGCGTGATCCTCCTCTCTCCTCCTAGGCATCCAATAGGATCACCTGTCCTTTCAGTCAATCTGAAAACGAGTCTCACACCTGATTGGCCAGATTGAGGATCAGTGTTTTAACAGTGAATATTCATTCGCTGTTGTAACACACCTGGGTGGGCGCAAGTGGCATTCTCTGCATACCCACCCACCCGCTGTGGCCATGGATATATTCATGCAGGGAACTACAATAGCTCTTCGGGAGGGATTCCCCTATCAACACCAAGTGAGTTGATGGGGGAATCAAATCATTTTGTTTCGTTCAACCCGCTGGTTAAATGAAAAACAAAAAAAAAAAAGCATCAACTATGGCCTGCCTAAAGCGCTGTACACAAGATTAGAATATCGTACAAAAAAATACGGCTTTCGAATCGATCGTACGATAATCTGATTGTTAGTACACAGCTGTCTTTCAAAATTTTCCTAAAAACACGAAAATGTTTCTTGCACAATAACAGAATGTACGATTTTTGTTTAATCAGCACAGTTTTCACCTGAAAGAACAATACAAATACACTACAACACGTTACATCACTTCTGAATTTTTATTCTGTCGTACGAGAACTTTCGTAATTTAGTAACCTATCCAAATAAAAACGGACGATCATTCGTCCAATATTCTCGGTGTGTGTACTAGGCTTACCACCCTCAGCACAAGCATGTTCAGACAGTCATTCATTGCAAAGAAGGGGAGGGATGCATTGACCAGTGCTGATTACTAAAGTGCATGTAAAGTATTACTAACCCACAACTGTAAAATCAGTCTTTATATGCAGTAAAGCATGCTTGTTATACTCACTGTGGAACCTAAGGGGTTAATTCTCCACATTGTGTAAAAAGGCTGTTTGATCCTGTCTTCCCTGATCCTCCCCAAATAATGTCTTTTAAGACGAAACACGTTGGTACACTATGCTGAAGTCACTGTTTTATTCCAAGGCTCTTTTTTATCTACTAAAATGTGAGTGTATTTCCTTCTTTTTTTCTGAATAAATGACTTCTGATTTAAATGGGATTACACTATGTGCCTACTTCTTCTTCCTTTTCATAAATGTGTCCTATTAGAGCCACTATCCATGTGGCTCTCTGTCTATTACCTATCCCATTGAGGTCCATTGTTGGAGTTGGTCTTCTGGTTGGAAGTCGTGACCTCTGTGACAGTCTCCCCTGGGTGTGTGGCCCTACAAGCCTGATTGGCCCATTGGGTGTACACTCATTCGGGTTCAATTGCTCCGGTAAGCCTTTCCTTTGTCACATCATTATCCAATTCAAGTGTCAGTTATTTTGAACCACGTTTTGGATATCTACACTTTATTGTTTAGTTCACCCGTCCAAACACTAAGGACTATAATTTATTTTTAAAATCATTTTTTTCCTTCACATTATTGGACATCATTCACTCATATTTTGATTGTCACATAGCACATACATTTTCTGGTCTATCATACACGTATATTTAGTGTCTATACACATTGTCTGCTTATATATGTTGTTTGAGTTTCTTGCTGGATCATTTATGCGCACTTTATGTATATATATTTTTCAGTTTATTCTGAGATTTATTCTGAACGCTGCACTTACTGTTCACACATCTCCCCTGATCCTCCCCTTCGTTTACTGTTCCCAATCCATCTGCTGGTAGTACAGAGCTTTGGAGGCACTCTGCGTATGCTCAGTTTGGAGTGTATTGCTAGAAAAAAATGTTTGGGGGGGGGGGTGCATGTGATCAGAACAGGACCAATCAGTACTGTCCAGACAGGTCATGCAGCCTCATAGGACAGTCAGAGGAGAATGAAAACTCCTCCTACAAGCTTTAACCATTGCTCAGCCAGACACTGATAGAAGTCACAAGACTGCTATATACTGCTGATGGTGGGAGACCAGATATAGTGAATGCAGGTTCTGGGTTTATTAACACTTTAACTCTGGTGCTTATTGGACCTCAGTCATTCAGACACACTACAAAAGTGCTGTAACAAAAAAGTGAAAGTTAAGCCCCATACACACGGTCGGACCGTGGACCAACTTTCCCTTGGACTTTTGTCCAAAGGGCGTTGGCCCTCAAGTTGGTACTGCATACACACGGTCGGACTTTTGAGACAACCAACACGAACGTAGTGACGTTTCAACGTACTGACGACACTTCAAAAGAGGACGTTCGAATACTCCAGCGCCACCTTTGGTCAACTTCTATATTGTTGTCTGATCTTTTGCATTGGTTCTGAGCATGCGTGTTTGTACTGTGGACAAAAGTCAGTTGGTACTGCATACACACGTTCGGACTTTTGTCCTTCGGACTTTTGTTGGCAGAAAGTTGGTCCGTTCGCACAGCCAACAAAAGTCCGATGCAACCTGGAAAAAGTTGGTCCGATGGAGCGTACACACGGTCGGATGTTGGTCCAAACCACCTAATTTGCATGTTGGTTGTTAAAAAGTCCGACCGTGTGTACGGGCCTTAAGGCTAGCAAAAAGGAGGTTTTCAGTACAATGTCAATCTAAGTGAATATTTATTTATGTGAATTCAACTGGGCTTCCCTATTCACACTTCTGTTTCAATGTTTTTATTCAAGTTTCCGCAAAAGAGTTTACAAAAATGTTTATAAAGAACGCATACAGTATGAAATATATACTAGATAGATTGCTACCCAAACATATTGTTAGGTTTGATATGACACCTACAATCAGCACCGGACTTACCATTGGGCTTGACTGGGCTCAAGCCCATGGGTCCCGCCCAATAGGGGGCCCCGCAGGCCCCGCCCGTTTACGTTTTAAATATCTTCATATTCGTTACAATTTAATTATAATTTTATCAATTTTTATTGCTTTTATTAATCTCCTGGTTCGTTTTTAATTATTACATTTTTTACTGTGTATATGGTTGTTTCCGCACATCCAGCCACTTCCCTTAAGCAAGTGTGTATATATATCTGACCTTGTGAATGGTCAGCTAGATCCGATGAAACAGCGGATGCTGTGAAACGCGTCATCTCATTGGCCACAACGTCACTTCTGGTCCGCGGTGTTTGCCTTCCACCTTGGAACACACTTCCGGCCTCTGTCTTCCGGTTCACGGACGCCATCGATACTGCACGGCGTGCAGCACCTACACTGCCCTGGAGACATACAGAGCGCGGAGAAGAGTTACCACCACCATCGCTTCTCATCATCCTCCTGCGGTGATTCTGAGAACGATCGCTTACATTGTGGACCCAGGACGAATACAGTACAGTATCCCCCACTTATATGCTTATATATTATCTCCTTTTGTGAGTAGACATTTGGCTGTTTTGTCTAGTCCAATTAAACAGAAGTTCTTTAATACTGCACTGAGTCTGGCGCACCTTGTCCTTTTGTATTGTGTTTGTATCATTTTGTTCTATTTAAAGTAATGTATAGAAGGTAGGGCCCGAAAGTGACTCAAGCCCAGGGGCGCCCAGCACCCTAAGTCCTGCCCTGCCTACAATATATGTTCCCTATTGACACTTCATGTAGCGGGAACTCGCGTTCCCGCTCACGATTTTATGTGAGCGATTTTCAAGCAATTCTGCATGTTGCGCATAGGGCAGTCTATTCACTACCATGGGTTGCACTATGTACGTTTGTCGCCCCCAAAAGAAGCTCCTGCTTCTTTATGGGTCACAAGCTTCATGCGGTATTTAAAGGTATGTTTTGTCTGAGATTGCAACATGAGTCTGTCATGCAACAAACACAGGAAAATCGCACCACGTTTGAACAGCACCCAAACGCGCATTATGCATTTTGCAGTGATTGCCATGCGATTTTGGAATCACAGGCACAATTGCAGCGATTCCACCTACAATTCGCCAAGTGTGAATGGGGCCTTAGGGTTAGGGTTATACCCCACATGCTACACACCAAAAACAACCAAAGGTTTCCAAGATCTTTCATCCAATGCTAAAAAATTGATTGCTATTATTATTGATTATAATGGTTGTGATAAAATAAGGACATTTGAAGAAAATGTTTTTTCCAGCTGCAAATGCATAAAATGTTTCCTTTTCAGTATTACTATATCAGATACTACTGGCAAACCACAATTAGTGTTACCATGGTAAAGCACTACTGGACTAAGGAGTTAGGATAGAAAGGGTATATATATATATATATATATATATATATATATATATATATATATATAGGGGTTTATCAAAAAAGCCTTCAAGGGAGGCTTTGTGTTGGGGAGACATGTAGAGAGACACGTAAGCCTGGATCCTGAAGCCGGCTGATTAGAGGAAATTTCTCACACACATATACATACCTCCCAACTTTTTGAGATGAGAACGAGGGACACCTATTAGCAAAAGTATGTAGGCATAGGACACACCCCCTGCCACGTCCCCTTAAAGTAGACCTATGCAAAATAAATGATCAGTTAAACCCACAAGTGCTTTTTTTTTACCACTACTGTTCCTTTATATTGACTTTTGAAATTTACAAATGCAGCGTTGGAGGAAGCCTATAAGGTCCTCCTGCGCTCGTACTGGGTCCCAGCCTGTATCGCCAAGTCAAACCCATCATGCAATGACAGATGCTTTCGGGGGTTGTGGTCAACGAGGAGATGAACTACACACATGGTGGTCTTGCCCCCATCTTGTCGGATTCTGGTCAAGGGTCTTCGGCCTATTATCCTCTCTATTTCATGTCCCCTTCCACAAGGACCCCAAATTTGCATTACTTCATTGGCCGCTCCCGGGCCTTTTCTCTCACCAACGGAAACTAGCCACATATCTATTTATCGCAGCCAAGCGAAAATTAGCGAGGGCTTGGAAAAAAAAACTTCTGTTTCATTTGCAGAGGTAAAGAATACCCTGACGACCCTTATGATCCACGAAAAAATGTCCAGCATCCTCCACAACTCCCATGCAAAATTTCTTAAGGTATGGGCCCCGTGGTGGTCCTTTGCACTCTAAATCATCTAGCCTAGGTCTCTAGCTTCAAATGGACCCCGCCTCCAGCCTGGGGGACCCCCCTTTCTCTTCCCCACTCTCTCTCTGTCCCTGGGCCTCTTGCTCGCTGCTCTGTTCTATACCTATCATCCCCCTTCCCCACCACCGGTTGTTTTTTCTGATTTTAGTTTTGTCCTTTGTTTAGTTTTCATTGTTTTTCTCTTTTCCGTTGTGCGGCCAACCCTGCACCCCCTTAGCCCCTGGGTCTCATGACTCGGGCATAACGCACTGGCCCCCGGCTTCAGCTGGTGGGCCGGTGTCAGTCTATAATCTAAACCCTCATAACATATGTTCTATTTTGCACTTTTAAGTAAACCTCTTTTTTATGTTTTATGTTCATATCCCCTGCGTGGGAATTTGTCACCTGTTTTTTCCCTTTTTTTTTATATCTCAATAAAAACATTGTACCAGAAATTTACAAATGCAGGAATTTAGAAGTTGGATGAAAGGTTTAGCACTGGGAAACACTTTTTGAAAGATAAAAAGTGCATTTTATATACAACTATATAGATCAGACCGAAATGAGGGACACATGAGGAGGAAAGAGGGACAGAGGGACTTTGTTCCAAATCAGGGACAGTCCCTCAAAATCCGGGACAGTTGGGAGCTATGCATATATGATCTCTTGGTGGGATCATTTTATCTGGTAAGCGGCCACTTTTTTCATTTTTAGCACAGTGGTGATGCACGTGGACTTTGGATTTTTTGGTTTGCACAAGAATGATTTTTTCTGAACTATATGTGGAAAGTTGGAACCACTTACTCATTTGATGCTAATACAGGCATTGTTTAAGCGTCAACCAATATTCATGGACTTTTGATATTTTTTTTAATTGATTCTATTGCATGTTTCAGCACATACATGCACTTTGTATGGTCATTTAGAATCATTCATACACAGAGTAAAACCACTTTATTTTTTATTATTTTCACTGTACAGGTTTTTTTCCATATACTAGTTGTCACATTTATTTTGTGGACACAGAATCAGTGAGTCTTATTGACATACCGGTATATACACACTGTTTCCTCACCATTCAAGGAATTTTTTGATTGCAGCATTTTCTGACTTTACTTATTCGAGGCTAAGCGCAACCTTTTTAGTATTATTTCCACAAAAATCACAGACCCAGCTGGCACACTGTTAGGTGATCTGACCCATAACAGGCAGGGACCACGGGCCCCTTGGTTGTATAGCAAAGTCCCAGTGGCCAGCTGTTCACCTGTGGCTACTGATCCCAGCACCACCTATTCAGGCACTGCAAGCCTACCTGGCTGCAGCTGCCCCTTTCATTAGCCCTCCTGTCTAATCTTCCACAGTCCTCCCAGACTGACACTGCAAGCATCTCAGACTGCACTCCCCAGTCCTCTCAGGCTGCCTCTCAGTCCTCCCTTACTGTCTCACTCACCAGCCACCCAGCTGTCTTCTGCCTGGAGATCTCCCGGACATGCTTGTTGGCTCCTGCTGTCCTCACACCTGCTCCCTTGCCATTGGACAGGACTCGTCCTTGGGTTATCAGAGGATCCCTCCTGCACCCAAGCTCCCGACTAGGGGGTTACTCTCAAAGACCCACCAACAGCCTCTTCAGCACTCCATCTCCAGCTTCCACCCGAACTCCACTGCCCCTGCTGGCCTGACCCAGAGTATTTAAGAGGTCCCTCCCCCTGCCAGACCATTTGTCCGGGGGTTGGTTGATTATTGGGTCAATACTCCAGGCAGCTCCTCCTAACCTCCCTCTCTTTCTTCTGGAAGTTTCTGTAAAATTCCAGCAAGTAGGGGGAGGTATCAGAGATACCAGCCTCCCTGGATCACGCACAACCTGACCCAGAATGGCTTGGATTGGCTGCCAGCCAAGTCAAATTTAACTACACTAACAAACTATGTACACTCCCATTTTAGCACACTAGAGGGTGCTACATTGAGATATCATGTGACTTTGGGTCTATTCATTGCGACTGCCGAAGGGCAAAGATGACATGTGAAGTTCAGTTACCCATAGCAACTAATCACTTTTATGATAACTAAAATCAGACCACTTAACCAATGTGTTCTCCTTTATTAGCTAAGGTTTACCACAATTTGAGCTCACACACAGAGCTGACAGGCAGAGGGTGGAGGGGGAGGAGGACACAGGAGCAGAGAGGAGAGCTGCGGATGATAGAGGCACGTAAAACTGACCACGTTGTCAGGGCTCAGCAGCCATGATGCACCGTGGTCAGTTTACATAGAGGAGGGCAGAAACTGACAGGATCAACCAGGTATTACAGGTGTTACAGGGGGCCAAATCACATAGCACAAGTATTGTGCTGTATAATGCTTAGGGCTATATGATGCTTTAGGGCCAGTTCACACCTTATGCAGTCCAGTGCGTTTTTTTTCTGCATCAAAAATGCATGGAAAGTAGGGTATATGGCTTTCAATAGCATAGTTCACACCAGTGCAGTCATTTTCAGTGTGTTCCAGTTCCAAAAAAAAAAAAAGTAGAATGTGCTGCATTTATCCTGCACTGGACTGTACTGGAACGCACCAAAAATGCACCGGAACGCACCTAAACGCACCAAATATGCACTGGAACACACATATCCGTATTTAAGTTTAGGAAAAAAGAGGGGGGAATGAACTGGTCCTTAAAGAGACAGGAACAATTTTTTTTTATTGGGGGGGGGGGGTTAACAAACGCTTTAATGAATAAAATAAATAGTATTCCATGAAATCAGCAGGGAAACAATGGCGATTGTTCATCAATTTTATTTTAGAAGTGTAAATGCCGATATATATATATTCAAATATTAGCATGCAGCCTTTTTTTTTGTTGAAAAAAAAAAGTGTAAAACATGGTTCTTTCATGTTTCAGTGTGTGCAGAGCATGCTGGGATGTCTTGTAAGAAAGTCCAGCATCAATTCTGCACCTACCAAATGCTCCTGCAGACTGATGATATCAAAGCTTTCCTCAACCCGCTTTCTCTTCGCCTATATATATCAACTCTCCTCGACCTAAAGTGAGTTTCAAATAAATCCAATTAGCATTCCATAGTCCAAAAATAAAATAATGTGAAAGTGGCAAAGTCCAATAGTGAATCATCAAATATTTTCCTCCGCCAGGCATCTCTGGGGAATGGAGCATGTTTGTTCATCTTGTATTCACTGGAAAAATAATACAACAAATCAAATTAGTTGTTAGAAATATGGGTTTAATTTTTCTCAAATTTTTCTATATTCTTGTTTACAAAGATCAGCCTGGGGAATTTTTTTTAGATATCATTTATCTTTCCTCATATGCCACTCAATTATAGAAGATTTTTATAACAGAATGTGTTCAAAATGAAGATTGTTACACAATTATGGACTTTCCATTCAGCAATGTCCCTCTACCAGTGGCTTGGGAGACACATGTGACACTCAGGTCATTTTAGTGTTGTGCACAGAAGTTATTCAGCTGATTTACATCTCTGAAATATTTGTCTAGCTGCACTATACACTTATGTAGCCAAAGGGTAATACCACAATACCTGCCTGAACACATTCTACTCCGACTTAGAACTGTCACCAGACATTGACCAAGGAGTAGGGGGTGAGCACTGCAACGTTCATAGGAGGGAAGAGATAATAGCAATTCTTTATAAAAAACATGTAAGGAACACATTATGCTGGCTCTTCTACAGCTCCCAGTGCTTGCAATATATTAGGATTATGTAGCGGTCACACTTCACTAAGTGTGCGCTATCAGTGCAAATTTAGCTTTTCCCAGAACTGTAATAGAGTTCTGGGGTTTAATTGTACAGGAATTACTTTGGCATCAGTCTGGCTGGGCTGTACTAAGGGTCCGCCTGCTGATAGGTGCAGTGACGCACCCATGACAGGCTGAGAACCAGGCCTGGTTGGACGTGTTACGTACCAATCTTTCCCGGAGCCAATCTTTCTGCGTAGTCTGGGAAGGGGTATTTAAGGTGCTGAAGTCACGTGTTCAGGGTTCGGCTGCGGCTTTGATTCCTGGTTCTGGTCCGGGGCTGCCCCGCGAGGGGTCCCCGCAAGCATGGTCAATCCGACCAGCCCCAGAGGCCCTCGTGGACTGGGGCAGGGATCCGTCTGTTCCCGAGCCTCGGAACTGGCTAGTCCGAGGCCCAGTAACTGAAAAAGGATTCAAAGGCATCTCTGGTATTGGAGGGACACGGCAACTTGTACAAGTGACCAGGGGAGGACTCTTCGGAGGAGGGGCAACAAGCTGGCTACTCAGTAAGAGCCTGGGAGCTGAGTTGTATGGACACTAAAGAATCCACACTTCACACAGTATCGCTAAGAAGGCTGAGAGACCCAGGTACTGTGGAAAAGGTTCCTATTTATCTTCAGTTACAATTTAGTTTGTGGCAGAGACTTTGCAAAGTTTCCAGATCACATGTTGGCTGCTAGATATCTGGCTAGAGGTTTATCCGGAAGTGAAGCACCCAGCTGCAAGTAGCTACTCTTTGGGTTAGTTAGAGACATTCATTGGATGTCAGCAGTTCAAAGTGCCTGAGTTTCATCACCCGTGCCCTCTATTCCCATCAGAGACTGTGTTATGTTGGATGTTACCACTGCAAAATAAAAACCTTGAAAAGGACTTTTATGTGTCAGCATCTGAAGTCGCTGGGTACGAACCCTGGGAACCCCTAGACAACAACCGACAAGCCACGAGGAGGTAAGCCCAGAAAGTCAAGGCCGCCGCTAGGGGTTATGGCCGCTACAATTATATTAGCAGTATTTTAATTACCGTAATTAATGCTTTTGGTAAATAACTGGACACATTTTTATTTGTTGGTAAAGTTATTAGCATTATTAGAAAAGTCAAAATGCTTTTTTTTTTCTTTATGCAATATTGTGCATTTCATAGCCAAAGGCTGATGCAGTTTCCAAATGAGAAATGGTCCAGTGGATGGAACTATGGCATGCGGGTTAAAGGGAGTGCTGCTCACCCCTGAAGGATAGAAAAGGGAAAGAATTCCCCCACGTTGGTTTTTTTTGGCAGCGTACAATGAAAAAGTCAGGGTTAATATGTAAAAAAGATTTTATTTGTTAAATGAAAAAAATGGGACAATCGGGTTAGAACATAAGCTCCAGTGCTATATAAAAGCATGGATAGACATAAAGCAGACTAATATTCACATAACAACAGAAAAATACAGAGTATGTCGTATAAATGAGAAGATATCACTGACGCGTTTCAACCCACAAGAGGGTCTTCCTCAGAGGGATTATTTATTTCCGATTATTTTTTTCGATTATTTTCCGATTATTTTTTTCGATTATTTTTCGATTATTTGTTCCGATTATTTATTTCCGATTATTTTTTCCGATTATTTATTTCCGATTATTTTTTCGATTATTTATTTCCGATTATTTTTTTTTCGATTTTTTTTTCGATTTTTATTTCCGATTATTTTTTTCCGATTATTTTTTTCGATTTTTATTTCCGATTATTTTTTTCCGATTATTTGTTTCGATTTTTATTTCCGATTATTTTTTTCGATTTTTTTTCCGATTATTTTTTTAGATTTTTATTTCCGATTTTTATTTCCGATTATTTTTTTCCGATTATTTTTTTCGATTTTTATTTCCGATTATTTTTTCCGATTTTTATTTCCGATTTTTTTTTAGATTTTTATTTCCGATTATTTTTTTCGATTTTTATTTCCGATTATTTTTTCCGATTTTTATTTCCGATTATTTTTTTAGATTTTTATTTCCGATTATTTTTTCCGATTATTTTTTTCCGATTATTTTTTTAGATTTTTATTTCCGATTATTTTTTTCGATTTTTATTTCCGATTATTTTTTCCGATTTTTATTTCCGATTATTTTTTTAGATTTTTATTTCCGATTATTTTTTTAGATTTTTATTTCCGATTATTTTTTCCGATTATTTTTTTCCGATTATTTTTTTAGATTTTTATTTCCGATTATTTTTTTCGATTTTTATTTCCGATTATTTTTTCCGATTTTTATTTCCGATTATTTTTTTAGATTTTTATTTCCGATTATTTTTTCCGATTATTTTTTTCCGATTATTTTTTTCGATTATTTTTTTCCGATTATTTTTTTCCGATTATTTTTTTCGATTATTTTTTTCCGATTATTTTTTTTCGATTATTTTTTTCGATTTTTATTTCCGATTATTTTTTCCGATTTTTATTTCCGATTATTTTTTTCGATTTTTATTTCCGATTATTTTTTTCGATTATTTTTTTCCGATTATTTTTTTCCGATTATTTTTTTCGATTTTTATTTCCGATTATTTTTTTCGATTTTTATTTCCGATTATTTTTTTCGATTTTTATTTCCGATTATTTTTTTCGATTTTTATTTCCGATTATTTTTTTCGATTATTTTTTTCGATTTTTATTTCCGATTTTTATTTCCGATTATTTTTTTCGATTTTTATTTCCGATTATTTTTTTCCGATTATTTTTTTCGATTTTTATTTCCGATTATTTTTTTCGATTATTTTTTTCCGATTATTTTTTTCGATTTTTATTTCCGATTATTTTTTTCCGATTATTTTTTTCCGATTATTTTTTTCCGATTATTTTTTTCGATTTTTATTTCCGATTATTTTTTTCGATTTTTATTTCCGATTATTTTTTTCGATTTTTATTTCCGATTTTTATTTCCGATTAAAAAAAATAATTTCTAAAATGATTTTTTTTTCAAAAATGATTTTTAGAAAAATAATTTTAGAAAAAAAAAATAATTTTAGAAAATAAATAAATAAAATAAAATCATTTTGAAAAAAGATTTTTGAAAAAAAACAATAATAAAAATAAATAAATAATTTTTGAAGAAAAAAAAAATAATAAAAAAAATTATTAAAAAAAAATAATTTTAGAAAAAAAAAAAATTATTTTAGAAAAAAAATTATTGAAAAAAATATATTTTTTGAAAAAAAAAAAATTTTGAGAAAAAATAATAATTTTTGATTATTTTTTTCCGATTATTTTTTCCGATTATTTTTTTCGATTTTTATTTCCGATTATTTTTTCCGATTTTTATTTCCGATTATTTTTTTCCGATTATTTGTTTCGATTTTTATTTCCGATTATTTTTTTCGATTTTTTTTCCGATTATTTTTTTAGATTTTTATTTCCGATTTTTATTTCCGATTATTTTTTTCCGATTATTTTTTTAGATTTTTATTTCCGATTTTTATTTCCGATTATTTTTTTCCGATTATTTTTTTCGATTTTTATTTCCGATTATTTTTTTCGATTTTTATTTCCGATTATTTTTTTCCGATTATTTTTTTCGATAATTTTTTTCCGATTATTTTTTTCGATTTTTATTTCCGATTATTTTTTTCGATTTTTATTTCCGATTATTTTTTTCCGATTATTTTTTTCCGATTATTTTTTTCCGATTATTTTTTTCGATTTTTATTTCCGATTATTTTTTTCGATTTTTATTTCCGATTATTTTTTTCGATTTTTATTTCCGATTTTTATTTCCGATTAAAAAAAATAATTTCTAAAATGATTTTTTTTTCAAAAATGATTTTTAGAAAAATAATTTTAGAAAAAAAAAATAATTTTAGAAAATAAATAAATAAAATAAAATCATTTTGAAAAAAGATTTTTGAAAAAAAACAATAATAAAAATAAATAAATAATTTTTGAAGAAAAAAAAAATAATAAAAAAAATTATTAAAAAAAAATAATTTTAGAAAAAAAAAAAAAAAATTATTTTAGAAAAAAAAAATTATTGAAAAAAATATATTTTTTGAAAAAAAAAAAATTTTGAGAAAAAAATAATAATTTTTGATTATTTTTTTCCGATTATTTTTTCCGATTATTTTTTTCGATTTTTATTTCCGATTATTTTTTCCGATTTTTTATTTCCGATTATTTTTTCCGATTTTTTTTTCGATTTTTATTTCCGATTATTTATTTCCGATTATTTTTTTCCGATTTTTATTTCCGATTATTTTTTTCCGATTTTTATTTCCGATTATTTTTTTCGATTATTTTTTCCGATTATTTTTTCCGATTTTTATTTCCGATTATTTTTTTCGATTTTTATTTCCGATTATTTATTTCGATTTTTATTTCCGATTATTTTTTTCGATTTTTTATTTCCGATTATTTTTTTCGATTTTTATTTCCGATTATTTATTTCCGATTATTTTTTTCCGATTTTTATTTCCGATTATTTTTTTCGATTTTTATTTCCGATTATTTTTTTCCGATTTTTATTTCCGATTATTTTTTTCGATTATTTTTTCCGATTATTTTTTCCGATTTTTATTTCCGATTATTTTTTTCGATTTTTTATTTCGATTTTTATTTCCGATTAAAAAAAAAATAATTTCTAAAATGATTTTTTTTTCAAAAATGATTTTTAGAAAAATAATTTTAGAAAAAAAATATAATTTTAGAAAATAAATAAATAAAATAAAATCATTTTGAAAAAAGATTTTTGAAAAAAAACAATAATAAAAAAAAATAAATAATTTTTGAAGAAAAAAAAAATAATAAAAAAAATTATTAAAAAAAAAATAATTTTAGAAAAAAAAAAATAATAATTTTAGAAAAAAAAATAATAATTTTTGAGAAAAAATAATAATTTTTGAGAAAAAAAAATTATTTTTTGAGAAAAAAAAAATTATTTTTGAGAAAAAAAATTATTTTTGAGAAAAAAAAATAATAATTTTTGAGAAAAAAATAATATCTTTAAAATAAAAATAAAAATTTTGGAAAAAAAAATAATAACCCCCCCAATTAATTTACAAAAATATAAAATTATTTTTTGAAAAAAAAAATGTTTGAAAAAACAGCACTGGCAATTTACTCTTGGAGGGTGCTGTCAGGCTGCTAGCAAAAATATGGCAGCTGTTAATTACTCAGGGACTGACCAACATTTTTTCTTGTGTGTGTATTGCAGCCACCACTGCACCTGGTGAAGGGGGTAGAGGGATCTGTACAGATGTTAGTTCTCTATTGGGTGGGGGGAATCTGTACTAAGAAAGCAGGGTCTATACTAAGGGAGTAGGCTCTATACTGAGCAGAATCTGTACTGAGAGAAGGCGGTCTATTCTAAGGGGGAGTCTTTACTGGGGGAAAGGGGTCTGTTCTGAGGGAAGTATCTGTACTGAGATTGGGTCTGTACTGAGGGGCTGGACTGGGAGGGTGGTTTGTACTGAGGGAGAAGAGGTCTATACTGATGAGGGTCTTCATTACTGACAACAATTTACTTTGTAATGGGGAGGTTAAAAAATGATTGGCCCTGGGTGGCAGATATGCTAGGTAGCACTCCTATTATGATTTTGGGTGAATTTTATATTTTTTTAACTGGTATTTATATCTGTATATTATATGTATACTATATTTGTTTAGTAAATACCCACGTACCCCAAGCTTCGGCATGGGGTACGTGGGCATACGCCCATGCGAGAGCTGTGTTTACCCACAAGTGGATGCACATCCCTACGCAGACAGTCCTGTTGATGTCAATTTTGATGCAGTGACAAAGCCACTGGTCCTAATTTGACATCCTAGTGGGTGTTGGTGTATGCCCTGAATGCAGACGGTGTGACAATGTTAAATTGGGAGCAGTGGCTTTTTCCATGCAGCTACTGCATCCAAATCAACCCCAATGGGAAAATCTGCACAGGGATGCAGGGAACTCCTGTGCCTCACCGTGCGGGTAAACAGGACCCCTCGCATGGGCGAATGATGTAGTACAACTCGTGTTAACAAGGCCTTTTTCTGATTGAAACCTCAAGGGAAGAGTCAGTATTCTAAGTTACTGAGCTGTGTCAACAAGTTTGTTTACAATAGAAGAGCTAAGAGCCTGAAAACATGTGAAAATGAGACTAGGGTTTAGGAGAATTCTAAATAATAATATAATACATTTTACATTTACACATATTTTTTATTTCATTTTTTTATATTATATAGTTTTAACTATAACAAAGAAAAAATATATAGATACACAAAATCACTAAACATTTCATTTAAGGTTAAAGATTCATTTTATGTTTTAGGCAAAGGGCAAGTGTTAGAGTGCGGTTAAGTACTAGGGGTTAATTGTATGTGTTAGGTAAAATTTTATCCTATCATTGCTAACCTTCCTAAAAAAAAAAAAAAAAATACTATTTGTGTGGCTGTTTTGCAAACCCACCAAATCCAGACCTACATGAGGCACTATAATGTAACAAATAGTTCACAAAAAGTCAGAATTCCTGAACTGCATATTTGTTTCAGACCAACACCTCGACGAACAGAAGCAAAAGGATCAGCATGAAAGCCACATAACTAGCAATTTCAGAAGGAGAGGTCAGGAGCTTTCATTTTTCTCTCATGATGCCTTGACAGGAATTTAATAAAGCTGCTGCGCCACTTTTTTGGGGTTAATCCCTCTTCTTAATGTATTGCACCAAATTCATGAACCATCTGCAACGCTTTTGGTTTTGACAGCACCAAATTCAGGTAGTTCCAAAATGTGCCACTTCTACAGTGTGGCTCACTAAATGCGCCAAATTCTAAATACAATGCTAACAGTTCGTATCTTATGAAAGTGAAGCTAATTAGGACCAACTCCCTTTTGGCGTACAGAGAGAAACTGACGCAGACAGATTTAGCAAACGTGTCCCTCATGCATTCTTATGCCCCATACACACGGTCGGAAATTCCGACCACAAAATCCGTCAGATTTTTTCCGACGGATTTTGTCCGACACTGGTGTTGCATACACACGGTCGGACAAAGTTGTCGGAAAATCCGATCATTCTGGTGACGTTTGTTGCGTACGACGGAACTATGTAGAGGCTAGTAGCCAATAGCTTTGGTCTTGTAATTTGATCTGAGCATGCGTGGCACTTTGTCCGTCGGAATTCGCTACACACGATCGGAAAAAGTCCGATCGGACCTCAATTTTTTTCCGATGGAAATTCCGACGGAAAAAGTCCGATGGCGCCCACACACAGTCAGATTTTCCGACAACATGGTCCGATAGGACATTTTCCCTCAGAAATTTCGATCGTGTGTACGGGGCATAAAAGTGGTGCAGCGCGTACCAAATTCAGGTACAAGTTCTAGACAGGTACAGGAATTTGGTGCATGCAGCGTCACGTTTAGAACACACAAGAGACACTTTTGCAAAATCTGTCTGCGCCAGTCTTTATGAATTCCTGGGATCATCTTTATATGTTAGAGTCAGGCTAGGGGTAAGGTTGACTTAAAGATCAACAGATGTGGAACAATTCTTTTTTCAAAACTTTTTCTTGACACCAAATGCTTCATGCTGAGACGTACCAATGCCAGGTTACAGATGCCCAAAACCAACCTAGGGGCTTGTTCACACTGGGATTATATGCAGAAATATTTCCAATGACTCACGATAACATTGCATCAAGGCAACCCATTAGTTTTGAATGGATTGCCAATGCACCAGAACAGACAGAAAAACTTACCAACACTTTTTTTTCCAATTCAGCATTCATTTCCAAGCGTTACGTTACGTTGCAACGCATTTGTGTTGTAGAGGTTTGCTTGGTGCCATTTAAAATAAACAGCACTGCAACACACTAATGGGCATTACAAATGCTACTGCAATGCAGCAGTGTGAATAAAAAAAAGTCATAGGAGAATACAGCCACTCGTAAAAACAGAATGCTTAAAATAAACCCGTCTTAAGAGCATTTTGCCATTGCTGACTTTTTTGGAAAATACTCCCTGGTCTTTATGTTCACTTGCTGACTTGCTCTTTCAGTCAAATATCAGACATCCTAATCTGCCCACTTGGTGTGGGTTAGTGACTCGGTGTGCGGAACCAAGAGCATGACAGCCAGGCAAATGGTATTAATAGAATGAGAAGTCAACCATGGGCGTCCACAGAACTTTTTTCAGGGGGGGGCATCATTTTAGGGTCACCCATGCACCGCCCCTTTTTGACAATGTCTTTATCACATTATCATACTAGGATAAGTAATGGATAACGGCCAACAAATACCAGACCCAGCAAAACTACAGCAGTGATCCCTCCGGCTGGATGATTGCTCACTCTGAGTTCCCCGGGGCGACTCTGGTCAGTAGTGTAGCATGTATGTACCCTGGTAGTGGCTCAGTCTTTCTCTCTTTGGTGGTGCTGGGCAGCGTGGCACTCTCTCTGGCTTCCGCCCAGCACACTACTCATTCTTTGTCCTGTAGCAATCTCTCCCTCAGCTGTTTTCCAGGATGCAGTCTCTCAATCTCTCTCTTGATCGAGCTGTAGCCTCCTCCCTGTGGAAAATGGGACCGTCAATCTTTGGGACTACATGTCCCATGATGCTCTCCGAGGCTCCTTTGATTGGCTCTCAGTTATGGCCAATAGGGAAGGAACGGAGCGGGCAGGAAGCTGGGAGGGGAACCTGGTGAGAGCCGCCGTCTCTTCTCCCTGACAGGAGAAAGGGGGGTGAGCGGGGGAAACCTCTGACAGCCCGCAGCTCGCCTTTCTCCTGTCACAACGCCGCCGAGATCTCTGCTGGACTAAGCAGGGAAAAGAGCCGAAGTCACACTACACTGATGGGGGGGATTGACAGCACCTTGATGGTGTCACCCCACTGGTGGGTGGCACCCAGTTGTGGGCTGTCCACACCCCGATAGCGACGCAACTGTGCTAAATTTAAGATCCGATCCCTGATTCCAGGGGGGGGGGGCACTTGACCCCCCTTGCCCCTACCTGCGGACGCCCATGAAGTCAACAGTTACAACGTCAATGTTTCTCCCAGGAAACAATGGATGAGCAATAAGTAAAGTCAATCCAGGAAACATTGCAACTGGGCTGAAGTCTCAAGGTCTATTGTCACTGTAGCATAAATGACACCCATCTGACCATGCTGGGCACACACTGCACCTGAGTGACACTTGTATAAGCCTTGAAATTCATCACTTTGATTTAGCAGAGTCTGCAGTTATGTCTGTCCCCTTGTCTGGATCTGCTATCCAGCTCATCCTTTGTGAATGTTTTCCATTGAAAAACTTGCATTTAATTATAGGGTCTCTGGAGTGAGGATGGTATATAAAGTTCAGCCTGGGTTGTATATCCACCTCCGAGGGCTCCTAATTGAATACAAATTTTGAATTAATTAAAAGTCAGGCAGCTAAATTGCAGCAAGCTGGATCTCCTGATCCTCTCCCTGTAATTCAGAGCTGGGATAATCTGACAAATGAAGTTGGCACATCATCTTGTGGTTTGGAGAATGGAAAGATGAACAGCTGGAATTCAACTCGAGAGTTTCACGGAGTCTATCCAAAGGCCGCCTCTATCTCTATGCCCCTCTCCCCCCTCTCCCAGTCAGACTGAAGTCATCCTGTTCACAAACCCATTTCCCTGCTGTTTAGTTAAAAAGTTATTTGAAACAACAACATCATTACAGAACATCTTGCTGATGACTTCAGCGGCCGATAGGCCCCCTTCACTCACACAGATGGGGCTAGCATGACTAACTCCATATTACATTACTAGGACATTACCTGGATACAGGTGATAGAAAACGGATCATTTGTATGAATGTACTGATCCATTCAGGCATTTGAATAAGCATGAACCTCATTTACCAAATTAAAAACTGCCATTGTTGGTCACAGTCACTGGTCGGACTGCAGGCAAGAAAGAGAGAGTAAGAAAGAGAGAGAGAGAGAGAGAGAGAAAAGAGAGAGAAAGAGAAAAGGAAAGAAAGAAAGAAAAAGAAAGAAAGAAAGAAAGAAAGAAAGAAAGAAAGAAAGAAAGAAAGAAAATAAAAGAAATAAAGAAAAGTTGTACTATAACAATATGAGGGCTGCCATTGCACTTATGAAAATGCTAGTAACCACGGATCAATATAAGAACTATGCAACCAGCATTTTAAAGAGGAAGTAAACTTGGATGTTTTTTTTTTCCAATGCACACACGCCCCACCACAGGCCAGCCTTTGCTCCCCTGCTTCATACATGCATCAATGAGCCTTGGCCACCCATGACCCTGTCACCAGTTTTCCTTCATTGGCTTCTATTGACCATTTTTGATAGGTCCTGACCACTACAGACCGGGGACATGCCAAAAGAGCTGCAGTTTTGGAGTTGCCGTAACCCAGTTGTCTAGCCATTACAATGTGACCGTTGTCAAAGCCGCTCAAATCCTTACACTTGCCGTTTTTTTTTTTTTTACTTTTAACACATCAGCTTCAGAGGCAACATGTTCATGTTCAGCAGCCTAATATATCCCACCCACTTTCAAATGGCATGGTAACAAGATAATCAATGTTTTTCCCTTCACCTGTCAGTGGTGATAGATAGATAGATAGATAGATAGATAGATAGATAGATAGATAGATAGATAGATAGATAGATAGATAGATAGATAGACAGATCTCTAAATATTTAAGGTTTTTTGGCTGTCGCTTGGCAACTGGAAGTTTCAGCTCTCACCATAAATTTTCTGTAGGATTAAGGTCTGGAGAATGACTAGGCCACTCCATGACCTTAATGTGCTTTTTCTTGAGCCACTCCTTTGTTGCCTTAGCGGTATGTTTTGGGTCATTGTCATGCTGGAAGACCCATCCTCGACCCATCTTCAGTGTTCTGGCTGAGGGAAGAAGGTTCTCATCCATGATTTTAAAATACATGGCCCCCGTTCACTGGCCCCTCATTGTGGCAAGGTCGGTCTTTAGTAGAGAAACAGCCCCAAAGCATAATGTTTTCACCTCTGTGCTTGACTGTATGGATGGTATTCTTAGTGTCATAGACAGCATTTTTCTTATTATTGCCAAAGAGTTTAATTTTGGTCTCATCTGACCACAGCACTCTCTTCCAGTCCTTCTCTGAATCATTTAGATGTTCATTGCAAACTTCAGTAAGGCCTGTACGTGCCTTCTTGAGGAGGGGGACCTTGCGGGTGCTACAGGATTTTAATCCATAGCGTTGTATTGTGTTACCAATGGTTTGTTCAGTGACTGTGGTCCCAACTGACTTGAGATCATTCACAAGCTCCTCCCGTGTAGTTCTGGGCAGATCCCTTGTGTTTCTCATCATCACCCTTACCCCATAAGGGAAAATCTTGCATGGAGCTCCAGACCAAGGGCGATTGATGGTTATTTTGTATTTCTTCCATTTGTGAATAATTGGTCCAACAGTTGCCTCCTTCTCACCAAGCTTCTTGCTGATGGTCTTGTAGCCCATTCCAGCCTTGTGCAGGTCTACAATCTTGTCCCTCAATCTTGTCCCTTCTTGTACGAGTTGTCGTTAGGGGTACCTTCTTAAATTGACAGGACTAATCTGTGTACCACATGAGCACATATTGTACACAGTCTGTGGGAGCCAGAATTGTTGTTAGTTGGTAGGGGATCAAATACATTATTCTACTCCCTGAACTGAAACTAAATTTATAACATTTGTACCATGTGTTTTTTGGGGTTTTTGGTTGATATTCTGTCTCTATAATTTAAAATGCACGTATGATAAAAAATGATAGATCCTTCATTTCTTTGTAAGTGGACAAAATCTATAGGGGATCTAATAATTATTTCCCCCATTGTAGATAAATAGATAGATAGATAGATAGCAGGGATATGCATTTATGGGGAGGCAGGTGAGGCAGAGCCTCACCTGCCATGAACATTAAAAAAAATATATTTTTTAATCGAGCTTCGCAGGTAGTAGCTCGATGACCTGAGGTCACATAGACCCCAAATTGGAGGGTAGGTAGCCTAAGTCCTACCCCACCACTGGTAAAAACATGCGGGGCTCCTACGACCCATGGTTCCGGAGATACAGGGCTCCTTGCACAGCCTTTCAGAAGCTACATATAGAGTGGCCAGTTTAACCTCCCTGGCGGTATGATTATGTCAGGAATTTTGTACCAAAAGCGGTACAATTATTTTGCATGGAAATTTTGAATTTTATATTGTAGGTCTGTAATTCTTAGGAATAACTCACTTAAATATGTCCAAACCAGAGTCTAGTAGACATCCCGGGTATGATAAAGTTTGAAACACAAAATCATAAATTATAATATAATAAATAACTATAAAAATTATTCAATAATGTAATCAAATCAAAAACACTGAAATTTGCTCAGTTGCAGAATTGTCGATGTCATTAGATTTAGTGTTTGATGACGAATTGTGATTCTAATTTATTATCGCTGTTTTCTAGCTGGTCTAAAACCACTTTTGACATGAAGGGATACTTTTGGTTGATATGGACAATCTGCAAATTCCAGGCAGAAATTTTTTTATTTATAATATAAAACTACATGCCGGGCACTGGACAGACCACTAGGGACAAAGGGGATGTGTAATTTTTTTTGTATGTATGTGTTTTGTGTGTTTTTACTTTTTTGAATTTGGTGCCGATCTCCGCTCCCGTGCGTCGTAACGTCGCAGGGAACGGAGCTCAGTGGCACTCGGCACTGTGTGAATCAAGCGAGGAGACAGCTCGCTCACACCCGCTGTGTGAGACATCGCAGGATCCAGGGGACGAGGTAAGTAACTTCCCCCTGTATCCTGCAATGCAGCCCGAGTCTGGCTCCGGGTTACCGCTAATGGTACTGAAATTCCACCCGAGCCAGACTCAGTAATACCGCCAGGGGGGTTAAATACAAGCTGGCACACTCTGCAGAAGACTGAGAGGATGAGCTCACAGTGCTTCTCCTCACTTCTTGTCAGAGGTAGACATGTGCGATTAGTTTTGTACGAATCGAAAATTCGTATGAACTTATGTAAATTTGTACATTCGGGAGGATCCGAAATACGAATTGCTATGCTTCCGAATTTTGTGCTGAATACGAAATTTCGTTTACGAATTTCGGATCCAAATTCCCTTACAACGGAAACGTGACTGGTATTTTGTTGACCAATCAGAGGTTTTCTTCTGCTGCTGAGTGAGGGTTGGGAAAATGACCTTTTTTAATATGGGAGTGGAAAACTTGTACTGGTAGTCGATGGGAGATTCAGAATCGGACAAAATAAGAATGTTCATTAATTACGATTATTCGTTATGATGAAGTTAAAAACCCAGGAAGTCAGCACAGCACAGGGATGGTGGGAGCCCCACATAATGATAAATTAATCGTAAGGTTCGTAATTGTTACAAAAAATTTGTATTTCGTATGAATCAAAATTGAATTTCGGACACGAATTACTAAATACAAATTAACGGCTAATACGAAACAGAACAAAACCAAACAAATTTATTGACGGCGCACATGTCTAGTCAGAGGCACTGAGCTTAACCACTTGCCGACTGCCCCCTGTATATATACGTCGGCAGAATGGCACGTACAGGCAGAATCACGTACCTGTACGTGACATTCTTCCGGCGGTTGGGGGGTCCGATCGGACCCCCCTCCGCCGGCGGGGACGGTCGGGATCGCTTCAGGAGCGATCCGGGACGAGGGGACGGCCAGTGGTTTCTGGCCACCCCCTCGCGATCGCTCCTGGCCAATGAGAAACTTCCCCTTCCTGTCTATTGTATAGACAGGAAGGCGGAAGTGATGTCACGCTCGGTGCGCCGGTCTATGTGACCGGAGACGCCGAGCGGCGAACATGTTAAGGTTAGTGCACAACACTACACTGACACCAGTACAGTTAGGCACATATTCCACCCCCCTGTCACCCCCTGATCACCCCCCAGATCACCCCCTCCCCCCCCAGTCCCAGTGTCACTAATTGCAGTGATCATTTTTTTACTGATCACTGCATTTAGTGTCAGTGTGACTGTAATAACTGTCAGGGCAGTTAGTTTTAGGTCCAAGGTAGCCCCCTACCCCCCCCTAATAAAGGTTTAACCCCTTGATTGCCCCCCAGGTAACCCTTTCACCCCCTTTTGCCAGTGTCACTAAGCGATCGTTTTTCTGATCGCTGTATTAGTGTCACTGCTGTCGCTAGGTAACCATTTTTTTTTTTTAGGTAACCGCCATGTTTATATAGGTTCATAAATAGTTTTATAGGTCAGGTACCCCCATATTACAACCTAAATAAAGGTTTTAACCCCTTGATTGCCCCTAGAGTTAACCCTTTCACCAGTGATCACTGTATAACTGTCACTGGTGACGCTGGTTAGCCAGTTAGTTATTTCGTTATTTAGGTTCCCCGTCAGGTTTTTATATAGCGTCAGGTACCCCCATATATTACCTAATAAAGGTTTTAACCCCCTGATTGCCCCTAGTTAACCCTTTCACCCCCTTTTGCCAGTGTCACTAAGCGATCGTTTTTCTGATCGCTGCATTAGTGTCGCTAGGTAACCATTTTTTTTTTTTTAGGTAACCGCCATGTTTATATAGGTTCATAAATAGGTTTATAGGTCAGGTACCCCCATATTACAACCTAAATAAAGGTTTTAACCCCCTGATTGCCCCTAGAGTTAACCCTTTCACCAGTGATCACTGTATAACTGTCACTGGTGACGCTGGTTAGCCAGTTAGTTATTTCGTTATTTAGGTTCCCCGTCAGGTTTTTATATAGCGTCAGGTACCCCCATATATTACCTAATAAAGGTTTAACCCCCTGATTGCCCCTAGTTAACCTTTCACCCCCTTTTGCCAGTGTCACTAAGCGATCGTTTTTCTGATCGCTGCATTAGTGTCGATAGGTAACCAGTTTTTTTTTTGTATTACTGTTACGGGTGACGCTGGTTAGTTAGCTTGTTTTTTATACTGTCAGGGCACCCGCCATTTATTACCCAATAACGGTTTAACCCCCTGATCGCCCGGCGGGTGATATCAATTAGGTTTTAGGGTCAAATAAGGTCTGCGTCGCCCCAGGTTAGTGCCAGTACCGCAAACACCCACGCACAAAGCATACACCTCCCTTAGTGGCACAGTATCTGAACAGATCAATATCTGATCTGATCAGATCTATACTAGCGTCCCAGCAGTTTAGGGTTCCAAAAAAAAACGCATTGTTAGCGGGATCAGCCCAGATACCTGCTAGCACCTGCGTTTTCCCCCTCCGCCCAGCCCAGCCCACCCAAGTGCAGTATCGATCGATCACTGTCACTTACAAAACACTAAGCACACATAACTGCAGCGTTCGCAGAGTCAGGCCTGATCCCTGCGATCGCTAACAGTTTTTTTGTGGTAGCGTTTTGATTCAGTCGCTTCAGTCAGGAGCTTTTTTACCTGTGAATCTCAAAAAAAATAAAAAAAAATAAAATAGTTGTCGTTTTATTGTTCTCTCTCTCACTCTATTCTCTCTCTATTGTTGCTCTTTTTTTACTCCATTCTATTCTGCAATGTTTTATTATGTTTTATCATGTTTTATCATGCTTGCTTTTCAGGTATGTAATTTTGTTTACTGTGTTTTAGTGTTAAGCATTTTTTTGTTTTCAGGTGCGCCATTCAGTTGCAACGCGGATTTATTTATCTTGACAGCAACAGCGTTTGCTCCCACGATACATAAAGACGCGACTCCAACACTGTAGGAGGTGATTTCACCACCACAGTTAAAAAAAAGAGCATATATGCCGAAGCATGGGGGCAGCAGGGGGGGGAGGAGCGATTGGCTCCTAATGCCACGTACATACGGTCGAAATTCCGACCGTGTGTACACGGCATAACTTTTGCGGGAGGATGCCCCCATGCATCAGCATATATAAATGGTGCATGTATGCCCATCATTAGAAGTGGGTGGATGAAGGGAGGTATTCTAATGGTGGGCATACCCACCAATCAATCTCTTTTTTTCGTTCAGCCAAGAGGCTGCATGAAAAAAAAAAGATTACAATATATGTCCAGTATGTTGCTGGACTTTGAATGGTTATACCAGAATGATGCCTGCAGGTTTAGGTATCATCTTGGTATCATTCTTTTCAGCCAGTGATCGGCTTTCATGTAAAAGCAATTCTAGCGGGTAATTAGCCTCTAGACTGCTTTTACAAGCAGTGGGAGGGAATGTCCCCCCTCCCGGATATAAACCGCGCCATTGGGAAATTGGGGAAAGCATTTTATCACACCAATCTTGGTGTGGTCAGATGCTTTGAGGGCAGAGGAAAGATCTAGGGTCTAATAGACCCCAATTTTTTCAAAAAAAGAGTACCTGTCACTGCCTATTGCTATCATAGGGGATATTTACATTCCCTGAGATAACAATAAAAATCATAACAAAGAAAAAAAATGGAAGGAACAGTTTAAAAATAAAATAAAAAAGCTAAATAAATAAAAAAAAAACCAAAAAAAAAAAAAAAAAGCACCCCTGCCCCCCCCCTTCTCTTGCGCAAAGGCGTACACAAGCGTTGGTCTGGCGTCATATGTAAACAGCAATTGCACCATGCATGTGAGGTATCACCGCGAAGGTCAGATCGAGGGCAGTAATTTTAGCAGTAGACCTCCTCCGTGAATCTAATGTGGTATCATGTAAAGGCTTTTAAAGGCTTTTAAAAATGTATGTAGTTTATCTCCACTGCGTGTTTGTGCGCAATTTTAAAGCATGTCGTGTTTGGTATCCATGTACTCGGCCTAAGATCATATTTTTTATTTCATCAAAAATTTGAGCAATATAGTGTGTTTTAGTGCATTAAAATAAAAAAAAGTGTATTTTTTCCACAAAAAATGCGTTTGAAAAATCGCTGCGCAAATACTGTGTGGAAAAAAAAAATGCAACACCCACCATTTTAATCTGTAGGGCCTTTGCTTTAACATTATATATAGTGTTTGGGGGTTCAACGTAATTTTCTTGCAAAAAAAAAATATGTTTTCATGTAAACAAAAAGTGTCAGAAAGGGCTTTGTCTACAAGTGGTTAGAAGAGTGGGTGACGTGTGACATAGGCTTCTAAATGTTGTGCATAAAATGCCAGGACAGTTCAAACCCCCCCCAAATGACCCCATTTTGGAAAGTAGACACCCAAGCTATTTGATGAGAGCAATGTTGAGCCCATTAAATATTTTTTTTTTTTGTCCCAAGAGATTGAATAATGAAAAAAAAAAAAAAATATATATATTTTTTTTACAAAAAGTTGTCACTAAATGATATATTGCTCAAACATGTCATGGGCATATGTAGAAATACACCCCAAAATACATTCTGTTGCTTCTCCTGAGTACGGGGATACCACATGTGTGGGACTTTTTGGGAGCCTAGCTGCGTACGGAACCCCAAAAACCAATCACCGCCTTCAGGCTTTCTAAGGGTGTAATTTTTTTATTTCACTTCTCACTGCCAATCACAGTTTCGGAGGCCATGGAATGCCCAGATGGCATAAAACCCCCCAAAATGACCTCATTTTGGAAAGTAGACACCCCAAGCTATTTGCTGAGAGGTATTGTGAGTATTTTGCAGATGTCTCTTTTTGTCACAAAGTTTTGAAAATTGAAAAAAGAAAAAAAAAATTTTTTTTTCTTTACTTTCTTCATTTTCAAAAACAAATGAGAGCTGTAAAATACTCACCATGCCTCTCAACAAATAGCTTGGGGTGTCTACTTTCCAAAATGGGGTCATTTGGGGGGGTTTTGTGCTATTTTGGCATTTTATGGCCTTCGAAACTGTGATAGGTAGTGAGGAGTGAAATCAAAAATTTGCACCCTTAGAAATCCTGAAGGCGGTGCTTGGGTTTCGGGGCCCCGTACGCGGCTAGGCTCCCAAAAAGTCCCACACATGTGGTATCCCCATACTCAGGAGAAGCAGCAAAATGTATTTTGGGGTGCAATTCCACATATAACTATGGCATGTGTGAGCAATATATCATTTAGTGACAACTTTTTGAAAAAAAAAAAAAATCTTTTTTATTTTTGTCTTTATTCAATCACTTGGGACTAAAAAAAAAAATATTCAATGGGCTCAACATGCCTCTCAGCAAATAGCTTGGGGTGTCTACTTTCCAAAATGGGGTCATTTGGGGGGGTTTTGTACTTCTCTGCCATTTTAGCACCTCAAGAAATGAAATAGGCAGTCATAAATTAAAAGCGGTGTAAATTCCAGAAAATGTACTCTAGTTTGTAGACGCTATAACTTTTGCGCAAACCAATAAATATACGCTTATTGGCATTTTTTTTTACTAAAGACATGTGGCTGAATACATTTTGGCCCAAATGTTTGACTAAAATTGAGTTTATTAGATTTTTTTTATAACAAAAAGTAGAAAATCTCTTTTTTTTTCAAAATTTTCGCTCTTTTTCCGTTTATATCGCAAAAAATAAAAATCACAGAGGCAATCAAATACCATCAAAAGAAAGCTCTATTTGTGGGAAGAAAAGGACGCAAATTTCGTTTGGTTACAAAATTGCATGACCGCGCAATTACCAGTTAAAGTAGTGCAGTGCGAAATTGAAAAAAGACCTCTGGTCCTTTGGCTGCCAAATGGTCCGGGGCTGAA